>OY282561.1:5055050-5165064 GCA_958295665.1 Tipula vernalis
AACGCAATATGACACTTTGACATGTCTCAGTACGGCATATTTCAGTTTGACAAATAGTACACTATGTTATATGGTACCTTACGGTATTTTCCAGTGCGGCATAGTTCAGAAAGGTACACCTATGTATATTTTACTTTATTAATTGAAGGGAAATTCTATAAAAATGCCGTTTGTTGTGGGATTCTTATTCGTATGCGCTATATAAATGATTGGTCATTTTTATTCAGGCCAAATAGTGTATCAATTGCCATACCTAAAAGGGCCTAATGAAACATGCCGTAGTATATCTTATGCCGTAGTGGCATATTCCGTGAACAGATTCCAATATTAATATTTTGATATCTTCCCAATAAACAAAAAATATAGTTTTTCAAATTCAGTTTGAGATGCCTTGAAATAAAAAAATATTTCAATAACATGTAACGAATTCATTTGTTGAAAATTATTTAAAATTCCGTCTTATTTGTGTGCAACAAAACAAAACGGAATAGCTTATATTCGAGCGAATTTTAACATTTTCTTGGCTGGTAACCATAACCCCGACCCCCATAAATCTTACGAAATAATTACATTCAATATTGGCTTTGAATGATTTAGTTCGCAACTGTACATATTTCTAGATATTATACTGAACTAAGTTTACTAAGTAAGCTTTTTGTTTGACAATTTTGTTTTATCTACTTTTCCATTCTTTGATTTCTTATGTAAATGTTGCACAAATTTGCTTACTTCTCCCAAATTCGGTAGGAAACCATTTATTTTGCTTTTTTTCTTCCGCGTTGCACGAGACGTTTACGTTTCAACATTAGCAGCTTGGTTGTATATTTCTCTTTCTAACATCGTCTTCGAGAATAGCTGGAGAAAACCCGTTTAGAAAGTATTAAATGATCGTCAATTATTGCCAGCCAAATCAGCCTAAAAAGATGCCTGTACTACTAATTAAACGTAATTTTTCTGGCAATGTTTTTACGTAATAAGGTAAAAGCACCATCTACCGTCACCGTAGTAGCTTAGTTTGAGAAAATCTAGTGTATTTTTATTATTTAGCACCAAAAATTTTTGTTATTTGTTTTTTTTAAATTTATTATAGTTTAGTCACGATATCCTGAAGGAAAACATTCAATTCGTTGGGGAATTAAGTAATTATAATAACTTTTTTCATTAATCAATTGTTCCCTATCACCGCCACCCTTATATTGCGTTGTACCTATTACCGGCAAAATTAGCCAAAAAATGCATCAACTACCGCCACATGTGATTAACAGATAATTAAACACATTCAACCATAGTTTATCTAGTGTAGCAGTTTTATTTACTTAATTAAATATTGATTCATTCATAACAACATAAACAAAAAAAAATATTGCGTTCTTAAAATAAAAAACTTAAAAGTTTAAGGCTTATAAGCTTAAGGCATATCACTTTTGTATTTAAAACTTCATATATCATATGCATAAGCATTTATAAAAATTAAATTAGGAATATTGACTCGTTTATATAAGGCTAATTAAATATTTAGTGTAATTGGTTTCCAGATTTTATTAAAGCTATCTCTGGAACTGCATAAAGCCCTCGATTGGTTATTAATGATGGCGGAGAAATTTTGATAACGTCAATTATTGGATAGTTTAATACATCTTCATTTTCAGGCCATTTCCAGTTTGATCCTGCCATAGCCATGGTTTTGACCTTTACCTCATCAAGAACTTTTACTTTTCCGACGACAAGCCCAGGAAACAATTCACCTTCATAATGAACTGCCACATAGTCTCCAACATTAAATGTGTCTTTCTTTTTCTTTATTTCTGATATAACACTGACCATTACTTTTTGTGCTTCTTTTTCATTGAATTTCAGTTCTCTTTTCAATCGTCTTGCAGCCATTTCTCTTTCTTTTAATTCTTTTTCACATTTTTGAGCTTGCATATGTGAAATAAATTCTTTTGACGTTGCCACAACCGGGGTAATCTTTTTCTTCATTTTGACGGTTTTGTTTTGTGAGGGCTCTGGCCAATACAAAGCATTTTTGAATGGTGTTGGATAGTTCGTATCATTCGAATTCGAACATTCATGCAAGGGACTCACAGGTGCTGCTATAATAGTGTTCATGGCTGCCTCTTTTTCTTTGTGTTTGTCCACAATTAAAACGGAACCATCTTCCAGCACGTTTAGATTAACAACGTCACTTTCTTTCAACCAAAATCTTTTATCAATATAATTTTCATCTTCATTAGGCAAATTAAATGTGGGATTTTCATTCCTTATCGTTTTGTACCACAGTTCAAATAGGCTTTTGTGCTGAAGATCACCGTCCCAAATACCTGGTGAGCTGCGGAATTCTGAAAGCAAATTGGATGGTATTTTACTTTCTAAAATATTTAAGAATGTTCGGTCTGAAGATTCAATTTTGTTTGCAGGTTCGTTTGTATTGTTGTCTATGGACTTAAGGGTTTCACTAGTAATTTCATGCGCAACCTGCTTTAATAATTTCCCATAATCAATACCATCAGCATTGAATGGAAACAGCCCCGTTGTTCTGAAGGCACATCTTATGGTTTCTGGTTTTGCACTATTTTCTAGGCATGTTAACAACAGAGGAGCAAAATTTTCTTTCATCCGTTTTCCACCATTATTTTTCCACCTGTAGTTATGCACCGCAGCCTTCCATTCAGCTTTGATTGGATGAAACAGTCCGACGTCACAGGGTTGCAAAATAAGCAATCAAAATAATTTTATTTTTCTCACAAAACTCAGAGAGCGGTAGCGTAATATGCGATGAGTGGCCGTCAACATATAATATTACAGGTAACTGAATTTTCTTTTCTGTAATCCATGGATGGAAAACATTTGTTATGTATTCATGAAATGTTTGAGCGGTCATCCAGCCGTTATCGGATACACCAATACCCCAATCAATTGGCATTTTTGTTACAATTCCATTGGGAATTCTTTTATATGCAAATAAAACCATTGGTGGTCCAAGGTCACCACATGCTCTTACTGTAATTAATACTGTAATGCACTCTTTTTCATCATTCGCAATTCTCGAATATACCTGTCTAGCTCCTTTTTTCACCAAAACCGATTTTTCCTTAGGTGCTAGGAAAAATGCTGTTTCGTCACAATTAAATATGCGTGATGGATCATTTGTTACTTCTAGGTAATTGTTTTCATCTAAATAAGTTTTAATTTCAGCAAACCAATTCCTAATATTCCGTTCTGTCAATTGTGATCTAGCAGCAGTCAAGTTTTGCGACACACGTAGGGCTAATTCTGGGTGTCTCTTTAAGAAACCGGCCAACCATTTTCTTCCAGGTCTCCCACCAGTAAAAGGGTTTGGCCGACTTAACGATTTTGTGAGATCTGCAACGGAATCCTGCAGCTGGGTTTTTGTAATAGGAAACCCCAACCTTGCTAACTTTTGGATCCACTTGACTAGTAGTATCTCTTCATCAGCACTTAATATAGTAGGAGGTCCTGGCTTTGCTCCTAGCTCGTATTTACAACTAAGCTTATCACGTAGTGTAGTTCGTGGTACATTATATTTCTCACTTGCAGCCTTAACACTTTGTCCCTTTTTTACTTCCTCGATAGCCTGTGTCATGGCATCAATGCTATACTGAATTTTTTACCCTGCCCCGCCATATTTTATTGTAATTGAAAAAAGAACGACCCAACTACCGATTATTGCACCTATTATCGTCTTCTGAATAAATACTACTGTTTTGAAATTAATTGGCATTTATTGGTAAATAAAAACCAAACAGTACACTTTTTGATTATTTTTCTAAATTAATTAGAAAAAAAAAATTAAAATATCTAGTTTCTTTATTTAAATATTTTAATTTTAATATACCATTACTTGGTACCTGCCACCGCCATAGCAAAACTCCTATTTCCGCCACTATATTTTTGTCAGTGTTTTTACGGGAACAGGAGTTCAAATATTAAGTGGCGGTAATTGGACCAAAGAAAATACAGCTAATTCTTTTACAATTACCATATAAATAACTTCTTAAAAAAGTATACTTTTAAGACAAAATCTTAAAATTATAAAACTCTATCACCGCCAGGGGTGGCGGTAGTTGGTTCAAATGGTAAACTTCGTGGTATCAATTACCGCCACACAATATTTGCTATTTTTAATATTTAGTTTTAAATATTTGTATATAAATACTTACGGGAAATGATTCACGAAACACTATTTATCACTTTTAACACATTCACCATCAATTATTTTCTCTAAAACTATTTAAACTTAAGAAATTAATTTTCCACGTGTTCTTAATAATTATTGTAAGACCTATCAAAAATATTCTTTCGGTCGCAACCAACGCTATTGAAATGAAATGTTAGATAGAATTTGTAACGGACTTTTGAAAACATATGGTCGATTGTGCTCGAAATGCTTCGGTATATTATCGTGCAATATATACGATACATAAATTTCAAACGGGTTTCTTATTATTTTGCTATTTAGTAGTTGGTGGGGTGGCGGTGACGGGTGCTCTTACCTTATTCATTATAATCTCCTTTTAACTCAATACACTATCATACAACGATCGTTCAATATTTTTTTTTCCAAACATTGCAGTGAAGTGGTTACTCGCTCTTGTTTTTGATTGATAGCGAGCGAACGCGCCATCCACCATGCAGAATACGTCAATTTGGTTGCTAATTGTGAATTGCACATTACATAACAGCTCAACATGAATATGGAAACATCGCCTAATAAAAGATTCTTGTTTTTCTATTGCAGACGTAATAATCAAAAAACATGTCGTATATTTACTATTAAAAAAATATTGAGCCTGGTGGTAAGGCACTAATTATACAAATTTCATGTATTTTCTAATATGCAACCGGTCCTAAGACCATTTTAATGTGTTTTCGAATAACACATAGCGTATATTAGTATTTACGAACAAGTTTTCAACACCCCATTGATAGATACTCATAGGTTCAAATACTCATTATTTTTTAATTGTTAATTATGAAGCTAATATTTCTCGAAAATTGTAAGAAAAGTTAATCCAGTTTCGAACTGATGAACCTATGAGTATGAAGACGACTTTCGTCAGTTCAGGGAGAATCGTCTGATTGCACCACAATTTTCATTTTATATAGTTAGGTGATTTGAAAAGTTCGTGGATCGAAAATGAAGAATCAAGCTTTTAGTTCTAAGAATAAGTTTAAACTTTAGTTAACCCATTTCTAAAGTGATTTTTTGGAAGTCCTTTAAAATACTTCTTTATGGCAGCTATAACCTCGTAACTGATTTCACACAGTAATCTTTTGAAGTTTGGGAACAGCTGATATTCAGAGAAATCCTAATCTGGAAACACTTTTAGGAGCCGGTGCATTGCCCTTTATGTTTTAAACCGGGTCTTGTCTCACGAATTTTTTCAACCAGTTCATCCAAAAGGTTTGAATAATTCTCTCCGGTTATTGTTTTACTGGTTGGAAGGTAATCAATTACCAAAATTCCTTTTGCATCCCAAAAAAAACTGATTCCATAACCTCCTTTGCCAATTTTGACCACTTTAGCTGAAAATCCTCTTCGGTACTTGTTGAGTTTAGCTAACACATTTATCATCACACATAAAGAATTTAATAATATCACGATGTTAAATTTTTGGTACACCTGTATTAATACGGAAATTAAATTCCGCCAAATTACCGTGTTACTCAAAACCGTGTTAATCGCGACTAATAAATTCAAAAAGTACAAAAAAGCTACTTATGTATATGTTAACCGTGTTAATTGAGGGACAGGTGTATTTTAAAAAATACAAAAACACGTCTACTTTAATCAGCTATCTGAACAAAACTATTTGAAAGATCGACTTTAAACTTCGTATGTGTTCAATGTAATTATAGATGTATTTCTACTAGTAGAATGTAGGTGGTGCTCCACGAATTCTTCAAATCACCTAGTATACTAAAACATCCAAATTGTATTACCAGTATTTTCTATGTCACATTCACATAGCTCTATTAGCAGTCTTAGGACCGGTTGCATATTAAAAATATAACGAATTAATTAATTAATTCAAATTAAAGTTAAAAATTGGTAATTGTTAAATTGGCTTACACAAAAAACGAATAATAAGATGGTAATTTTGGGGTATTGGTATAATTCGCTAATACAACCTGTACACAACACATTTCACTGCACAAAGTTCTTTCAATTCTCGACTAAATTTCAACTGGAACTATGCTAGTACTGTGAATCAGTCCACCAAAATCAGTTGGGATAAATGTGGTCATTTTGGTCAACTCTTACGATTTAAAAAATTTCAAAATTTTCTAATGTATCGCCTTAATCAATGGGTGCGTTTATATCTAAATTTTTATTTGGCATTTTAACGTTCGCCGTTACCCTCGAAACAAATTGCATTAGCCTGAAGGCAAGTTACCATTAATATACTTAATTGTTTCAAATTAACACCATAGAAAATCGCGGATTTTTTATTTTTATTTTAGAACGGATCATCGTAAAATCGTGCATTGATCGCAAAACATTTTTTTTTTTTTTTTTTTTTTTGGGGATTGAAATAAGATTTGATCGATAATTACATTCTAACACGATTTGTGTGTATGTAGATAAAATAGGGTGGATCGAAAAAAATATAATGCTTGACATATTTTTATTTTCATCCATATTTTTTAAGGCTTGCAATCACGACCGATTGTAGTCATTTTTCAGATTCTTAATATTTTCTTTAAAATTTTGTTTCAATTCTTATACCTACTTTGAAGTGCATTTACAAGAAAAACATAACAAAAATACCAAACCGTGAATATAACGCCGAAGGTATAACAAAAGAATTTCACACAACCAATACCTATACACAACTCAAAAACGCGCTGTGCTGCTACAAACAAAAAAAAACAGTTTTCTTATGAAGATCTGGTAACGTATCTATACACACATTTAAACACATATATATGTATGTACAAGAAACGATATACAAGAGAGAAAACCAACAAATCTTATAATTTTGTTTTGTTTTCGTATGAAAAGCCTTAAAAAAATCGTATAAGCATAAATAAACAAAAAAAAAAATGAAATTCGAAAAAAAATCGCGATTGTTTTAATTTTTATTTTTTTTGGAATTGTATTCTTATTGTTTATTTTATTATTATAATCGTCATTATATGATCACCATGATCATCATCATCTTAAAGACAAAATAAAGTTTCCTTTAAAAAATATGAAACAAAATCTTTTGTTGTAGATTTGCTTTTTATCATCGCGTCTCTATATATAAAATAAACTTCGTCTTATACATTTATTATTGTTCTCGCGAGACCACAATAACGTATATGTATATATATATACATATATAGATACATACATACATACATATCTACGTTGTCATCCTTAAAGAAAACAATGGTCGAAATGTGTGCGACGCATTTTTTATTTTTCATATGATTGGATTTCTTAAGGAAATTACTGTTATAACTTTTGAAAATGGGAGTTATACACTTACACATTTGTATATTAATATAGTGCGAAATACTCACACATTCATTACAAATCAATCGCCCCCATACCCACGCCGGACCTGATTTCCAATAAACTATCGTTACATGTTTTTTTTTTTTTTTTTACTTTAGTGCATTCTAAAATACCTAATTTATGGTCTGAAATTTGTGTTTTATTCATAATTTTCCGCTCTGAAAAGGAACCACAAGAAACGTAATATATCTCACAAACCGAACACAAAATACAAAATAAATTTCTAAGACGTCCATAAAATATAATAAATAAGACAATAAAAAATTACGATTCCCTTTAGCAAGAAAAAAATTTGCGCAAAAAAAAAAAAAAAATTCGCTAATAAGAATTTAACTGCAAAGAAAAGTCATCAAGAAAAAAAAAATTTATAAAACGATGTTCTATTGTTTAAGCCAAAATATCGCAATCACTGATCCCTTCATCCCAGCACATAAAACACATCTATACCCCCGCACATTCGCTTCTTATTATCATCTTTATATAATAAAAAAAAAAAAAAAAAAAAAAATTGTTTGTCTCTTAAGGTTCATCCGAATTGAATTAATTGGAACAATTTTGTATTCCATTTGTAGGAAAAAAAAAAAAACAAAGAAAATTTTGGAAACCAAAATGTAAATTTTTTTATTTATTAATTTTGTTTTCTTATACCTTTTTTGTTTTGATTGATTTGTGGTCCGCGTGATGTTTTGTTTTTTTTTTTTTTTTTTTTTTTTTTTATGTATATAAATATATTTTATTTCAGTTAACAACTGAATGAAATCTGAAAAAAACGTCTTAAAGGAAAAGAACACAGAAAAGCAACAAAATAAGATAATTTTTTTTTCTTAAGTTTGAATTTCAAATTAGATGAATAAAATTGAATTATAAAAGATTTTTTTTTTTTAATTTAATTGACTTAATTTTGTTTCCTTTCAGGCCAATTCTTTTTCTCTCTAATATTAAAGGAGTAAAGTAAGAAATATAATTTCTTTGTATCTTAAAGTTTTCTTTATATATATATATATATATATATATATATATATATATATATATATAAGCTTACTTCACACTTATCTCTCCAAGTAATTTTTTATTTTTTTTTATACCAAGTGATAAAACAAAACTCATAAAAATTTAATATCGAAGCAAATACTTAAAATATTTTTGAAATTTTAGCATAGGGAAATCGGGGGTGTTTGGATTCAGAGAAATATTTACATGAAATATAACACAAAAATAAATTTAAAAATTGTATTAAAATTTAGTCACACTATTATCAAAATGTATTCACAATCTTGGACGTTTACTTAATAATAACCAAACCTATAAACAATTTTGAATAAAAAATTTCGATTATTGCTATTAACACCGATGATATCTGATTTAAACAATACCAGCAAATGGGACAGACAAGCCAATCACATTTATATTTTATGATGCGGCATTGATTTAAGAAACTGTGAATTTGTAAAGGTGCGTAAACACCAAAGCAATAATGATGATTTCTTTTAACGCTACAGGTTGCGGTTTCTTTTAAAATTTGGTAACATAAGTCAAAAAGCATATACTTTTTGTCCACACTGGAGCAACTCAAACAAAGTTCATTTTGCTTTTGTGCCTAAGTAAGTACTTACATTAATATGCCCAAGCCAAGAAGTGTAATGCATATATAAGCCGTTTCTTATGAAGGTGGTTAGTCAAAATAAAAAAATTAAAAATCCCTCATTACTTGTGCAACAAATAAGATAATTTAAATTCTCATATTAGCTGTGCATTTATTAAATCTGAACTCATTCATTATCTCAAATTAACGGCACATATATAAAACTTGAAAAAGTACGCATTTCGAAAATGGCAATTAATCATCTAAATTTCATCAGACGTAAATTTTTTGTGAGCTTAAAATATACTCGTATAAGTACAAGGATAGTGGTTCCTTATTCTAAGCACAGCTCTTTTATGTCTTAGGCTACAATATGACATTTGATATTTCATATTTTTTCTTCACAAGAAATAGTCGAAAGAAAGTTTTTTATTTAATTTTCCAACAATAAACAAGAATTTTATCATTTACATCATGTGTATGAAACTTTAATTATACTTTACTTGATGAATCAAATAACAGAAACCTCACCATCTGCAATCACATACCTCAAGGATAAATAAATTTTTTTATGTTTGTGCCCCTCTTAGCATAAATATTGTTTACTATGGTCAAGAAGCTATTGTGGGAATTTTAATTTTTTTTATGCAATTTGCAAATGACACAAAACTTAATTACCGGACCCTCATTACACACAAATCCCTTATATATGTGTTCAAACGCAGGAAGAAAATCAAAACTCGTTTATGAAACCCCCTTTATATTATGCCTATAAATAATAAGTATGTATATATGTTTAGTCAAAGTGTACTAATAATCTTGGGAAAATTAATTAATACCTACCCGTCCTCTAATATCTCAAAGATATGTGAACAGCTGCCAGATTCCTGTTTTTTTTTTTTTTTACTTTTGTTGACAAAATTAATTAAAAGCTGTGAGCGCTAAAACGATGGTTTCCCTTTTTTTTGTTTCGCAGCGCAACGATCATATTAATACCCCTTCTCTTTCGGTCGGAAAAATGGTTTGTTAATTTAATTTTTTTAATGAAAAAAATAATATCGATCAGTAATCTTAAAGATTGTGAGTAAATTAACGTGTGTGAAATAAAAAAATAAAAAAAAAAAAAAAAATCAGCACAGTTCTTATTTAGTAGATTATGTTCATCTAAATACAATTATAAGGTAAGAAAATGTTAATTGATTTTATTAAACTGCATATATCGTATAATCGAACGATCGTGAAAATAGTGTTCCGAATACTAATACCTAATATGACTCGGCTGGGTGCATTTTTTTTTTTTTTTACATTATATTTTCCAAATGTAAAAAGCATACGATTTGTTTCTTGTAATACAGAAAAATTACAAAATTTTCTTATTTCTAATTTATAAAAGCTTTATTAGATAGAATAATATTAATATAAAATAAAAATTATACAACTATATACTGTTACGTATAAAAGAGACACAAGTATACGATACAGTGTACTCGTATATTATACTACTAGTGGAATATTGCCAGCCGCCCGATTCGTCTTAAGTTTTTCAGTGCCCCTTGAATTTATAGAATAGACAGTAGAGGTAATTAGTTATTAGTAAATATAAGTTGAAGTTTTTTTTTTTCCAGTTGGACTTAATGTAAGAGCAAATTATAATTTTTAAATTGTTTACTCCAATTCATATCCAACAAAAATATTTCATCTAATCAAGGTGTATTTTTGTTTAATATTTACCGTACTTCTTTATACACCACAACATTACCAGTTAGAATAAAGAAGAGCATACATATTGGTTCTTAGTTGTTCCTAATCTAAACCATTTCCCATACGACAGAGAAAAGAAGCAGTCTTCTAATTGCAGCCTAACAAATTTCATTGTTTGACCCTGTGATTGATGGGCAATACGGCAAGACTCAATTCTGCTAGAAGTTGTACAATCAGCTTGGATTTGTGCTTCAATGATATGAGACTGTAACTTTTTTGCTAAACTTGTACTATTGCAGAGCTTAGCCTAATCTAAATTTCTTAGAAGCATAACAGGAGCTTCAAGATATTTAGGAATTCCGTTGGATAATCGTCATCTTCGTTTTTTGATAATAGTATCATTTGATTTGGAGATACATATAAGGATGATCTGGAGTGTTTTGGAGTTATGTTGTGATTTTTCACACATTGTAAAGTTTTGTCCAGAGCCTCGAACACTTTTTAAAAACTTGTTCCTTACCAATTTTAAGTAATTTTACAAATACCTTCATCATTAGCAGCTAAATTTAAAGGAAGTTTGAATGCAGAATGTGCTGTTGGATCTCCAGACAAAAGTGTGGTCTCAAAACCTGAATTGGCCACATTTGCAGTCAATTAATTTAGCTTGTGATAATAAATTTATGACATCTTTTTTTATACAATATTAACAAATAAATTTCTTCTTTTATATCACATAAAACGCACTTAACACCTTCTGCGTCAAAGATTAATATGGTGCCACTTGCAGTAAGGGTATTTATGGAAATTGCTTATAAATAGTAATAATATAAAGAACCGTAGAAATTAGTGTTTTGTTTTCTTGATGATTATTGTCAAATGTAGCCAGTTGAGTTACAATTACTAAACAAATAGAAATACCAAAAATTTTGCTAAAATCTCTTAGTGGTTTATAGTTGTATAGCGAACAAATAATCAATTTTCTTCTTTTAGATTTAGGTTTAGAGACTAGGTTTGAGTGACATCGTTTGTAATTATAAATTGAATTTATTTATGATCGTGTAATGAAACGATCGTGTGGAATATTTTCATCCATCCACGGAAATAATTGAGGAGTGTCTGATTAAAAGTCGCTATTTACATCTTACTTTTTGCTACTTACTTTTGATCACTTTTTTGTAGTAAATAGCTTGTTTTGACCAAAATCAAGAATTTTTGGTCCATGCTGGAAATAACCATTTTTGGTCTATTTCACTTAAAAAATTCTGCCGTGATAGAAAAAAAAATATCATTTTGGAAAATGTAAATAATGACTTTTGATCAGACACTCCTCAATTGTTATCCGAAAAAAAAGTGTTTTCGATGGGACAATGACCTTGACCTTGATGTATAGGATCAACGTCGTTTAGAAGTCAAGTCAATTTTTGTCAAAGGAACCCTTATTTTTGACTCCGGAAATAGAAAGAGCGCAAAATTTTACGTTCGAATATGCATTTTTCATGACCAACAAGGGGCATAAATCAAGCTAAATGTTATCGGAAAAAGCATTCTTCCCAGTTTTTCTTAAAATAAGCAGTTTTTTGGACTTCTGGTGACCTTGGAAGGTCAAAATTGCCCAAAAATGGAACAAATTCTAAAACATTAACAACGTCGTTCAAATAGCTCCATAGGAATAAATCTAAAAGATCTAGGCTGCCAATTTCAAATTTTTTTTTTGTATGACCCAATTAGAGAATTGACGACGTAATCCAAAGTCTGATAACTTTATTTTTTGAGTTATATGAATCTTGTTTGCCTTCAAATGAAGATCTTTGTGAAAAAATCTGAATAAAGTGATTGGTGGAATGTGCAATTGCTGTGAACTATGACGAATTGATGTTTTTGAACTCCCATTAACGCTAGCACACAGCAGCAACATTTTTCAGCCTCATTTTTATATTTTGCTTTTTTCATTTCGTCAATTTTCTCTTCCATATTCTGTACGAAATTTTCTTATAACTTCTTCATAATTTTCACCAAATTTAAAATCATTTTTTACAATAAATACGCGTTGCTCAACTTCATTTTTATAAATGACGGCAAATTTAAAAATTAACCTCAAATTGGAACACCGTTTATATATCCTAACATGTTTGAGAGAATGAGGGTAAATTTGGCTACTCAAGTTTTGAGTCGTAGCTAGGCAAATGGCATAAAAACATTCAATCATTTAAAAAAGTTTATAATAGAAAAAAGTCAAACAACATGTTTCCACCGCTACCATATTTTTAGAAAAATTCAACTAATTATTCGATGCTGTAAAATAGGCACACCGGAGAAAATTCAAAAGGATCATTTCGGCGGTCATTTTTAAACGGACGAAATTAAAGATGGTAGTATTTTTATAATCCCTATTCATTTATCTTTAAAATGAGCCTAATTTTATGGTTTTCGAATAATTCGGTTGTTTCTATAGCAATACACATTTTGCATGACATTTTTAAATATTTGCTACGCTGTGTCTTAAAAAACAACAACAACCAAAAATCGTGTTCCAATTTTTTTTTTTAATCAGTGCTGCAACATTCAAAACATAAAAATGATAAAATTAAAACATGACTTCCTGTCTCATACAACGAATTTGTGATTTGATGTATTTCATCAAATGAACCAATCATAAAAACACTAATCCTTCTTATTAATCAAACGGCTACAATTTGGATTTATACACCGATCTTTATTTCAAAATATCAATAACTATGGTAAAAATGTTAGTAGTTGGACCGAACGGACAATGTACATATATAGTTACATATGTATATTACAGTTAAGGCATATATTCTTAAAAAGTCCTGATATCATAGAGGAGATCAATCATACTAAATGGCAAAATTAACACTAAAACAAACAAAATATATACGATTTAATTATTTCAAGGGGAGGAGCTAAATAATTACATAATAAGACGATGCGAATTTAAATAATTTAATGGTACATAAGAAACTGATGAAGGTCTACAATCCTGAATCGAATTGTGTTAATAGTCGTGTTTTCTATGAGAACTGCACTAGATCTAGATAAAAATTAAATTCATAAAGTGCTAATGTTTAGTACATTTCACATAAATACACATTTTATGTTGTTACAGCAAGAAATATTACAATTATAGCTTATTTTTTAGTTACACTTAATAAACCTATAAATTTATCGAGTGTAGTTGCGTGTAATGACGTCAGCAAGAAATAAGAAAATGTTGATGAAATAACTGAAGGAGGAAATTTTTAAACTTAAAATATGTATTTATGTCAAATACACTACACATTCGCGCTTTATGAATTTTTTTTTTTCGGTTTACATATAATAAAAGGAAATTAAAGTTTATCGAGTTCTAGTGCAGTTCTCATGGAAAACACGGCTAATACAAAAATTTATTTTTATTTAAAATTTTAATTACATTATGAAGTACACCTATAGAGCAAAAAAATGGAAAACCATTACCACATAAATTGAATGAACTGATCGTAAAAATACTAATCGTTGAATAGAATTCCTTATGAATCAAATGATCGCAATTTGGGCATGTATGCAGTCACTTAGATAATCCTAGTTACAGATCGGATTATGTTCCTATTTAAGTTAATTGTAATCTATTTAAGTTAACTGTTGTAATCACAACTTGAATTTATATGTAAATCATTACTTCATTTGGTATGGTGATCGTGTAATCGAACATGGTGAAAAAATCAATTGGACACATTTCCATAAATTATAGGAGCCAGGGCAATTGCGACTTATTATCATTTGAAGGGTGACATGTCATTGAAAACTACCTAGTTCCGTTTTTCATCCAAAAATCACAGGAACTTTACAGTGACGGGATAGTTTAATAAAGAAAGGTGCTTTTGAAGTTTAAGTAAAAAAAAATTACGGAAACTTTTTAGTCCATCTTTAATAATGCAAACGTTAAATGCTAGAAATACGTTAAAGGGATTTACATTTATAAAACTGAAAAATTATTATTGGTTATAGGAAACATTGTAGTAGTTCCTGTAATGCCGTGGTTAACATATTTCACATAACTATGTTTATGGTCAAATTGAGTTATTGGCGCCATTCGATCGCCAATAATAAACTTTTTAAAATATAATTAAAACTAAATTGAAATAAGAAATTTAGTTATCATTTTAACATCGATTTAATTTACTTACTATATTACATCGTAAAAATATTAGTTGTTGAGGGGAATTCAACAAAGATCAAAGCACTGGTTATTTGTTGAACTTCATTGGTCTAAGAAGATTCCCAGAATATAATAAACCTCATGAATCGGTTCATAATAACTTCAATTATCAAGTGTTGTTATATGTGTTAATTTAGGTTTTTACACAGATATCTATTTCAAACCATTTACTCC
Source organism: Tipula vernalis (assembly GCA_958295665.1). Lineage (NCBI taxonomy): Eukaryota > Metazoa > Arthropoda > Insecta > Diptera > Tipulidae > Tipula > Tipula vernalis. The sequence continues at coordinate 5,070,252 of OY282561.1, forward strand.
CGTCGATCATTGATCCTAATTGAATATTTGACGATAGTTTAAATGGTCGACCATAATAAAAATACTAATCCTTGGTTAAGGGTTTGAACTTATTTTAAATAACATGGCAATAACAACGCAAGTTGGGTTTGAACATCAATCCCTATTTTAAATTATGTGATGATCGTCCAATATAATGATCATAAAAGTATTTATATTTGATGAAAATTTATTTGGCTAAACGCAATCTCAAGTAAGTTGGGCTACGTGTATTTCATTGGTCTGACAACATCGAGTTCTGTTTGTGTGCAAATTAAGATCAGGTTGAATTAGCTAACGATCGTGTAATCGAATGGTGATACCAACGGAATAATGTAATCGTAAGTTGCGTTGGTACGCGAATACCTATATGAAATAATGACAAGATTGTGTCGATCATTACAAACCAATTAATGAATACTAAATCTTTACGCATACCATATAGAGTGTACGTGACAGGGTTAAAGCGATATTAATCATATTTATTTAGTATTTCAATCGTCATTACGATGGACGAGTTGAATGGGAAATATATTTCTTCTTATATGATAAATTAAATTAATCAAAGCCACAAAAAAACAACGCGTTGAAGAATCTAAATCCATTGTTCTATAATTTAACCAATAGAAAAAAAGAAGATCGATAGTTTTTTGTTGTGTTCATTTTTGATGAATAGAAACCAAAAATATAATAGAAATTAATTTTCGAGTATCAATACATACTTAATAAATTATAAATTCTTAAAAATAAAAATAAAATCTGAAAATATATTTCGATTAGAGTTTAAGAATAAAATAAGATTAATTGTTGTTTAAATAATGAAAAAAAAAAAAAAAATTGACATTCTTTAAACCAAAATGAATTCAAATTAAATCGATTTGTTCTGATTTACCCAAGCGACTCTTTATTTTTTAAATGTTTGGAACTGAATAAAATGTCACTACGGCAGAGTTAATTCTGATAAATTATAAAAATTTATGAAAAGTACCGATCAAGATAGTTTGATTAATTGAATTCGGTAAGAAATTTGTCATAAAATGCAGGAAAGTTAACCAAACTACTTAATGGGTACTCCCATTGCAGAGGTTCATCTATCTCTATCTCTCTATATATATGTAAATATATATATATATATATATATTCTTATGTAAATATATATATATATATATATATATATATATATATATATATATATATATATATATATATATATATATATATATATATATATATATATACTGCTGTGATCAAAAAGTAGTAAGAATTTTTCCATTTAAATTGCGCGAGCCTATCCAAACGAGTAGTTTTCTTAGGTTGGTAGCACCTTAATAGACATCTGTGTCAATATCTTTAGTAGTTTAATGAGATACGTTAATTTACTTTCATTTAAAAAGTGACACTGCACCGCCCAGGGCGATGGTTTTTGATTTGTATAAGTAGTTCAAAGAAGGCAGAGAACTCGTTGAAGACGATGAACGTCCTTGCCGTCCTTTGACGTCTACTATGAACACCACGTTAAGGATTTGGTGCCCAAAAATCGTCGATATATATATATATATATATATATATATATATATATATATATATATATATATATATATATATATATATATATATATATATATATATTAAATATATATATTTATATATATATATATATATATATATATATATATATATATATATATATATATATATATATATATATATATATATATATATATATATATATATATTTATATATATATATATATATATATATATATAAGTACCTTATACTCACACAAAATTTAAAAAAAAAATAAAGAAAACACGTCTAATAGAGATCGGATCACACACCCAGATTATAATTAAGTCTGACGCAACCAACAAAACTCGATTTAAATTTATGGCGTTTTCATTACTGCTCAAAAAATGATGAAAATTAAGTAAGACTTTTGGCACACTGTATTACCAATATACCAACTTACTATGATATACTTAGGTAACTGTGAGTCTTTATATAAGACAAACAAATAAAAATATAGAAACTAAGCCCACCCACCACGAAAAGTGTAAATAATAAAATAAAATAAAAAATCAATCAAAAAATTTAAACAAAAATTGTTCGTAGTTCTTTACAAAAAATCTATTCAAATTTATCTACCTATCATTCAAAGATCGCGATTCAATATATGAAGAGAAATTAGACAACACAAAAAAAAAAGAAATAGAAAAAGACGGAGTTGCTCAAAGACACATAGAATGATATATTGCGATTGAAATCAAATATATATAAATACATATATATTCTGAACACCTTTTATTTTTTTTATTTACAACACCGATCTTAATGATTATCTGTTTTTGATAAGATTTTATGATCGTGTATATATACATATTTTATACCTATATACAAAACTAAAAAAAAAAAATTATAAGAAAATATGACGATACGTAGTAAGATATTTACTTAACCGACGGTATTAACATTCATTTTTTTTAACATTGTTTAATACTGAATTTAAGATTGCGTCGTACACATACAACTTTGACGGTTCCTTGACTCGCGCCCTAGTCTTTAAAATAATTCCGATCGAAACGAAATAATTCAAAATGGAATATGGTAAAGCTGTATTTGATAGAAAACAGGATATTTCAAAACAACATTAGGTTCAAATCAGTATAGGTAACATAACCTTATCTACAAATTATTATAGAACCCATTTCCATCACACATGCCGAATTTCAACATAAACGAAGTAAAATATTCTATTGCGCCGAGGAAACTGAACTTATCTTTTACAATATCAAAAAATGAATCTCAACTATTCTGTGATATTTCAACACATTTCATGAGTCTCTGCTATAGTATTCTCCTTAAATTATCTAGCACACTTACTTTACGTCTAGCTGAATTTTATTTAAAGACCATTTGGCAAAGCATGAAAATATCAGGAATACGTTTTCCTCTTATATTTCGGCCTGTTTGCTGTCGTAACAGGCAACAAAATTTTGAAAAAATTGCATTAATTTAAAATGGTATCGACAGGAATTTATTCTGGAGTAAAAAAAGCTGAAAAAACTGAATACTTTTATTCCTTGTACATATACTTAATGTCCTGATTAAAACCAGTGGGAGAAATTCAAATTCATAGAAGCTATTTCTGTTATTTTGACCAGGAACAGATTGTCTTTAGCTTTTATGTAAATACGTCTGGTATAACAAATTTGCCATTTTAAGGCAGCACTGGTTCCAATCCCTAATTACCCACTTTTTAATTATTTGCATTTACTTTTAGATTACCTCGCTTTACGTTCTGCTGGTTTTTTTTTTTTGTTTGCCCCATTAGCTTAATGACTAGCCTAATGACTTTGTTTCAATTGCTGAATCAACATGCTTAGGGCGGCCTAACTTGTCATTTAACACCGCCGGTTTAGGTAGGGCCTGTCATGTAGTCAATTTCTGATAAATAAGAATGGGTTGGTAATCGCACTGCTTCAAATTTGTAAAATGGTGTACCGAAAGCCAGCTAATCGGACATTTTTGCCTACGCTTAGGAACTAGAAATTAATTTTAAAATTCGCCTTCCAACGCCAAAATCAATCCATTCGCGTACTGTTCCATTTAATATTTCCTTAGTAGCTGCAGTAATTTACAATTTGAAAGCCTCCCTAACCAGGTTTAAATTTCCTTTTACTTCTAAAATTTAAAAATTCTTTAAGAATATGAAAATAGTTTTAATTTTTACGTCTAGCAAAATTGTCGAATTTCAAAAAAAGACATTTATGATGTGTGTCCGAAATTTGTGATAAATATATTCTAGTACAATTTTTTGACATCTCGCCTGATAAAATCCATGATGACGGAGATTATAAATACCGATATTGGAATAAGTATATTATTAAGCATGCCGAGCCGAGTACATCAATGCAATTAGCAGTATGTCCTATAAGTTTCCGATCAATTATTGAGAGACATGACACATGGCATTATTAGAAGTTATTTCCAATATTTTAGTACAGCAGTATAAAATTGCCTTCCATTCTATTCTGTAGGTAACAGAATACGAAGTGTATTAAAATAAAACAACACACATGCGAGACATTCTCCGTCTATATGACAAAAAAATTATTACACTATTCGTCGGGCAGCATGGTAAAAATGTATGAATGTAGTGGGAATAATTTTCAAATAAATGTCAAAAATGTGTACTAAAAAATGTTTAGTATATGTTTCGGACACAGTTTTCGTGTATCCTCTCCCCTACTGAAAACATCACATATGATTTAGATAACTCTGGACTCGCCGTATTTGGTCTAGGTGGAGTCGCTTAAACTAGTACTTAAATAAATAAAGAAATCGATTAACACATCATTAACATTGATGATTTCATATATTAAAATTTAAAATTAATATAAAACAAAACAAGAAATTTAGAAAATTATACAATTTGATCAAAAAAATTAAAATCGTGTTATTCAGAGTTGAAGCTGTCAGAAAATCTGCGTTATTAAATGATTTTGCTAATTTATTGATTGGGTTGATATCGCCATAATTGCTTGGAATATTTATAGAGATATTTTCCAATACAAGTGCAAATTTTATATTCTTTGCACCTTGTTGAATGTGGTGGTAAGTGAGCCACATTTTGATAGACAGGTACGTTATAAGCTGCATTTTTTATTCGCTTTCGATAGCGCTCCATATAAATAGGTAGAGCCGAATATTTTTTATATCAAGTTTTCGCTAAATAATTGAATTAAAAATGATGGTTTGATGTTAAATAAATTTAGTTTACCAATAAATAGCGCCTCAAATTTAAATTTAGTTATAGAAAAATGATGGGCTCTCGATAGCAGCTATCGGGAGGGAATAAAAAAAACAGCTATCGTCATATTCCCAGCCAGTTTTTATAACAGAAATATCAAAAACATTTTTTGTATGCTTTCAATTGTTTTGATGTATACACATAGTAAGGATATTCGACTTGAGATATGCTGTTAAAACTAAGGTTTTCGGCGAAGGTCACTCTTAAATCAGTAATCTTTTGTACTGTTTGAACTACATTGTCATTAACGTTGTATGTAAATATTTTCGGATTTCGTTTACGATGGAAAGACATAATTTTGCACTTCTTGATGCTTAAGTGAGCACCACTCACTAAGTCTATTGAGGTCATCTTGCAGTTTATTAGCATCACAAATTTGTTTAATCGTTACATTTTTACGTCATCAGCAAATATGAGAACATTTGAGTTTTTTATGATCTTCGTTAACCGATCAATGAAACAATAAAAATCCAGCATCCAATATATGGTATTTGAGGAACGCCAGATATCAATTTGATAACGTTGGATTTCTTATTGCCAATTAGATGCATTACTGTAATCCGTAAAAGCTATTTCTACTTGATGATGTTTTTATTACTTAGTTGTTGAATTCAACCAGGTTAGTAGATGTAGACTAACACCATGTATAAACCCATACTGGTTGACCGATAGATGACATATTATTGTTGATTTCAAAGCGTTGCATATAACTATTGTTCAAATAGTTCAAATAATTTAGGAATTGTTGATGAAGTTGATATTCCTCTGTAGTATGTCACATCATCCATAGAGATTATCCATTTTTTCTTCTCTGGATTTACCAAAATACTCGAAAACATTTTTAACATAGAGGAGGTACACTGTCCGGCCCACATCCGTCTCCAAAACCATTCAAAGCTGAAAGAATGCCTTCATCAGATATGACTGGAGGAATGATTGATATGCTGCTATTGTTTGTTTTATCAATGTAATCAATATTGATGTTTGGTCGATAGACAGATTGAAAAAATGCAGCAAACATTTCCGCTACCGGCAGGTTAACTCTCGATTTCACGTTTAGACCTAAAGTATTTTCAGAACTGTTTTGGATTTGTTCTATTTTTTTTTTTTGATGCCAGCCAAATAAGACATCCTTAAATTTGAAATACCTTTCAAAACAACATTTATAACCTACCATAAGCTTTTGTCCCACCTTCTGGTACTCCGTTAGAATAATCTTCACTTAAACCTAAAATGGCCACCATTTTTCACTAACAACAGGTTGGTTAAATAATGTTAAGATACTAGAAACTTTAATTAAGAGACTTAAACGTGAACAAAAGAATGAGAAAAGTTAGGAAGATTGTTAAATTAAGAAATCAAGATCGATTTCTAGTCTTTCAGATAGGAATAAACAGTCCATATTTCTCAAGTAGTCCGTGCTAATATTTCACCATTGGTCCATCTACAGTGGACTATGTTTGAAACTTTGAACCGCCCCAATATTGATTTTATATTACTCCTTAGGTCAACGAGAGAATAAATGGGTTGAATTTGCTCAACCATCATCCAAATTTGAAGGATTGGAATTTGTTTATTGAGGTTAAATACTACATAGGCTAAAAAGTTCTCTATATTTATAATTAAACGCAACTTTTTTATCAATGTTTTTATTTAATCTTCTTTTAACTCAATACACTTCATTCATCACCGATTTTCCAACATTTTATTACCTGGTGCGCTATTTGTGGATTTGATTCGAACGTTTTTGGTATTTTGTAAAGCGATTTTTTAAACACTTCAAAATATGTCCTTAGAAACAGAAAATAGTTGCTAGGTGCCAAATCTGGAGTATATTGAGGTAATTTTGCCATCACTTTTGTTGACTTCTCTACACCATATTCAAAATTAGTTTTACAGGAATCGAATTTTAAAGTTTAAATATAAAACGTTTACTCTCCCAATGAAATTTCTAATGTTTGCTAATTTTATATAATATGACATTTCTTTATAAAATTCAATAAGAAAAATGAAACGAGAGCTTTTTTCGAATTTTTAGTTTTAAGTAATACCTCCTCAAATAGATAAAGGAGTTTCTATGTATAGGTTAAATAGATTTTTTTTATAATTGAGAAAAATATAGGACACAAACTAAATAACATAAAGAAAATTTATTGTAAAATTCATTAATTTATAAATGGGGATACTGTTGTATAATTTCTGCTACAAAATTTAAATTAAATAACTCAGACAGGACAAGATAGAACTTACACGTGATTGTTTTTCCTTTAGTGAATAGTGGCCATAACCTTCCAGGTTCCATCCACTACGCAGACTGTTTCCCAGACTCTGATATGTAGTGATGAATCCATGTTTCATCAAGTGTTATTAATCGTTGCAAAAAGTCCTCCTTATTATGATTTAACATTTCCAAACATTGCTGTGAAGTGATTACTCGTTCGCCACTCGTTTGCTCATAAGCCATTCAAGTAATGATTGCACTACGAATTTCAAATTTATGCATTCTTCACAACAGGCAGAATACGTCAATTTTGCAAACTAAAAGACAGACCGACTTGTAAATGTATTTTTCAGCCCATGTATTTAGTATTCCTAGCTCAGGATTATGTCTATAATTGTTTCAGTTGAAAACCCAATTCCAATCCAAAAGTAAAAAAACAACCCAAAGCTTTCTTCAAATTTATTTGTTTGTTATAAAACAAATAATCGCCACCATAATCCCGAATCGCAGCTTTGCCGCCAATACTATAATACGGACTCTAGCCAAATAATTTACCTGTTGGCATATAATAAGTATGGTTATATATTATATAATACAATATAATAATTCAGCCAAACATAATTCTCATCAACCGTTGACCACAAAACAAAATGTTTATCAATAAAATTATAGTTTAATTACAATTTTTTGGTTTAAATTAAAATCTCGATTATGAATGAATATAATTTTGTGTGTTTTTTTTTTTTTTTTTTTTTATATAAATTCTATAATAACCGCAATAAAAACAAAAATTCACGGGAAGTTATTACACAGACCAATTATTTCCAAACAAAAAAAAAATAATTATTATTTTTTTTCGTGAATGACCAAGCTCTCTCTATCAAAAGTAATAAAATTACAAAAAAAAGCTCAAAAAAGAAAAAAAAAATCTAACAACACAAAAAAGATGATAATGATTCACGCACGTATATAATTTTACAGTGGAACTTTGATCATGTTTTTGAAAGCGAGCACGTTTTTGATCATTGATCATCTCTCTGTTGTTGTAGTATGCATATAAAATTTGAAATTCAACCGAACATAAAATATAAAAAATAAATTAATTAATTTCTTTTATTCTTTTATAATTTTCTAACGATCAACAGTATGTAGATGAGCCCAACAAAGAGAAGCTATCACACCGATTTTATCAGGACCCTATACTGTATTTTTTTTTTTTTTTTTTTTTTAAATAATTACAACAAAAAGAGAAGAATCATTAAGAAAATGTAATTAAATTTTGGTTTTCTTAAATAATGATTTTTTTCTTTTACAAACAATAATTATATAAAATTATCTATAACTAATTTGCGACTTGGGTAATCTCTTAGTTTGACTCTATAATTAAAATTTAATTTTAGGGGACCAAATTTTTTCTGTCGGTCTTCTAAAATTATTACCAATTTAAAAAAAAAATCGTATGTGTGTGTGTTGTGTGTGTGTGTAAGTAAGGTCTACCTGTTTAATGCGATGATTTTTTGTATGGCATGATTTTTGGTTAGTTTCAAATAGTGAAAAAACTTAGTTACGAAATTGATCGGATATGATCCTCAAAAATTTTAATTATCCATGTATCTGTAGTCTGTAAATAAATAGATTTTGTATTTTAATAAATAAAGCAAATAACCCGGAATGGTATCGACACACCAACCCTGTAAACTGAATATTGATGATCTTTATGCTAAGTTGGCAATGAAATGTATCGACGGAATTTTTAAATTTGGAATGAAATTACAGAATTTATAAATTTGAAGGTCTCCAAACAAATTGTAAATTTAAATTAAATTGAATTCAAAAAATTACAAATTCCATAAAAATAATTCGTATTTTTTTCTCTCTCTGTTTATTTGCAGTATGTGTCATTGATCGCCGCAACCACGGAGTCGATTAAATTCGACGGCCGAGCAATATCGCTCGGCTCGGGGTCACACCCAGTCACCCCACCAACGAATCAATCTATAATAATAACATCATCTAGTTCATTATCACCAACGCATACTGTTGACAAGACAATAACATCTCAAATAATTGACTCGCCAACGATAGTGGCTACATTAAGTACCCTATCGTCGTCTGGTGTTAAAAATTTAAGCGAATCATATGGTATTAAAACTACAATATCACCTTTAATAATAAATAAACCAACTACCCCGCCATTATTATTATCTAACACACATGCAACATCATCTAGTGTGCAATTGAATAATAATAATAAAACAATAATATCATCGTCGCCGCCAACTATAATAACATCTACCACAATTCAATTGCAATCATCGGATTTATCGCCATTATCATTCACCAGTATATCAGGTGGTTCAATAACAACAACAACGACTGACAGTACAACTAGTTCGACGCATGCAAACTCAATTATATCGAAATTAAATAAATCTGCATTATCGAGTATGCCACCACCTCCTCTATCTGAATCACCGATAAATACAGAACCTGCGCCTAGAAAAAGGAGAAGAAAACGAGAGGATCCACAAAGTTGTTTTGCAAATTCAGAGGTAAGTGTGTTTAACATTTTTTTCTTTTGTGTACATATACCTACGTAGTTTGAACAAGCAAATCTCCCGTATTATTGTTATGTATTATCTTTTATTGTTTTCAACCTCTTGAAGGGTTCCATAATATTTCGAGAACCAAATTTCTCATAACGGTTTTGGAAGTATTGAAATAGCAATAGAATAGAATAGAAGCCCAATTGGTTATTGATAGCAAGATCGATTCGTGAATATTCTATTTACAGATTTTGTTGTATATTTTATAAGGGGGTCGTCGAAAACGGCACATTTCACAAAATGAATATGACCAAATGCACATGTGGTACAAAAGAGGATATTTCAAAACTGATTTAGATTTTTTTCACTTTATAGGATTTTGCTTCTATAAAGTTTTCATACTTACACTATTTTATACCTGATGTAAAATATGTCGGTTCGACTGGGACCCAACGTATATAATTGTTGGGTGCTTGTTTAGTCTCGGAACTCCTGCACTTTTGCAAAAATCATTGTTTATTGCAATCAAATTTTATTTGGTAATCGCATCAAGAATTTATTTATTTATTTATTTACATCTATTCTACAGTTAAAAACTTAATGAATAGTAAAAAAAAAAAAAAGAATTATTTTAGATAAAAAGAAATAAAAGGAATACTAACAAATTAAAAACGTAAAATGAGATTAAAAATTGCAATTACTAATTGCCTTCCGAAAATACATTCTGGATCTCTCAAAATTAAATAAATGGTAAAATTCATTAAAAATTCTAGCCATTGACTTGGTTGGTTCATTGGAACCATAATTCGTTCTATGAAAGTCAACAAACAAAAATTCCCTAGGACGCAAGCTTCTGGTAGGTACATAAATGCTCCAAGCAGAAATGAGTTCAGGACACTTAATGCGGCCACTAAGAGAGTCACTAACAAACAAGGCAGATGCAATTTTTCGGCGTTTAACCAACCAATGTGAAGGCACTCACACCGAATCACATACGATGGGAGACTTCGCACCTGTTCCCACATAGGTAGATGACGATCAGATAAATGACCAAGCTTCCTGGCCATATAGATAGTAAAACGTTTCTGAATAGATTCCAATCTTGCAATATGCACATCCTGATGAGGATACCAAACCACTACAGCATATTCAAGGTGAGATCTTACTAAAGAAGTATATAGACTAACACACGAAAATGCATCCATAAAATCCTTTGTCATTCTAAAAATAAAACCTAACATAGAATTGGCCTTTAATATTATTTTAACTATGTGTAACGCAAAAGTTAATTTCTGATCAAACAGAACTCCTAAATCAACAGTTGAAGTTACTCTACAAAGTAGATCTCCAACAAAATAATAATTGACAATATTTGGATTGAGTGTTCTGAAAAACGACATCACCTTACACTTCTGTACATTGATGAACAATTTATTCTTAGAGCACCAACTAGACAATATATTAATTTCAGATTGCAAAACCTCAGCATCACTTACAGATTGAACATGCATGAAAATCTTCAAATCATCAGCAAATAATAAACATTTACAGAATTTAAAAATATTAGGAATATCATTCACGAATAAAAGAAGTATAATTGGGCCTAAATGGGACCCCTGAGGGACTCCTGAATGACAATATATATAATCTGACTTAACATCATTCAATAGAACATACTGCTTCCTACCAACTAGATAAGAAGAAATCCATTTAAGAAAATTTGGATCAAGACCAATAACCGAAAGTTTTTCAATAATAATTTTATGGTCGATTGAATCAAAAGCTTTAGCAAAATCAAAGTAAATTGAATCAACTTGGGCGCCTTTAGATTCAAGTGACTCAATAGTGAATTTAGTAAATTGCAACAGATTGGTAGTCGTAAATTTTCCACTGGTGAAACCATGCTGGAAACAAGAAATTATCTCTTTAGTATGGAATAACAAATGTTTCGACACAATTAATTCGAAAAGTTTTGGTATAGACGAAAGAATTGAAATATCACGATAATTTGATCGAATTAGAGAGACTGTTTAATTAAAATCAACTCAGAATTTTATAAATCTATTTCTTCATTGCTTCCAAGGTAAATTTTATGTTAAGAATTGGATACTTCTTGTGTTAGCTTCTTCTGTGGAAACATTCAAGAATATTAAAAGCTTCTTCTACATTGATAAAATCCATATTGATAAAATTTTGAATAGTAATAATACACAAGTGACTAATTCCAAAATCCTTTATTTAAATTGTATATTTCATTAATGAGTTGCCCAGAAATCTTGCGCCCGGTCAACACTAACACGGTAAATTGTCGAAAGTGGTCACAAAATTATACAAAAAATTAAAATACCAAAATTCAAAACAATTCCTTTTAGGTATGTATGAATGTATTTTGAAGAATTCTTACGGAATTTATCAAAACAATTTCCCATATATTCTCACACTTCAGCATAAAATAAATCGAATAACAAAATTTTGAATCTCGTTCCAAATTCTTCAAATTAATACTGAAATTATAATTTTTTGTAACAGGCTAGGATTATCACCTTAATTGGGGTTAGTTGTATTAACTCTTATTCGGCACATTTCTGTGGAATGACATACTGGGCACACAGGGATCGTATGCACTCCACGGACAAAAACCGTTATAAGAAATAAACTACGTAATAATTTGTTTGGAGCTTCTTGAAAGTGTACTTTAGAGTGAACTAAGTTTGTTTACCTTTAAGTTTGTTTTTTTTTACTTTAGCTATTTAAAATTTCTGATAAGTATATGAGCGTAGGGTGTATATGATCTCAATTTGCCGAGAAAGGTTCTATATCACCTTTGTAGTTTTATCGTTCAATTTTTTTTTTTTTTTTTAATTCTATTTGATATTAAATATAACAAACATATTTAGTTTAAATGAAATGTAAGACAATATTTCTTTTTATTTCACATCAGTCGAACAAAATGGAATTTTTCTAACCTATTAATTCGAAATAATTTTCTAAATATGAAAATTAATTAGAAAATAAAAGCTTAGAAACTATAATACGAAGACTAATTATCAAATGTGAACATTATGGAGATTGTCTAACTCCTATGGAGAGTAAACGTGCTTCTATATTATGTACGTACACATACTATAAGCAGTTTGGCTTTGCCGCTCTCATGAAATTTGTCTGACAAGTCAGCGAAGAAATAATAATCAATGTAAAAAAGTGAAATAAAAATTCATCATCACGAATTGTTATTTAGCTCTTTCGTATTGATTATTTTTTACTACTTTTACTACTTTCTTTGCTGATTGCTGGACATATTTCATGAGACTGGCATGACATGCATTCATCGCACTTTGAACAAAACCATTGTTTTGTATTTGTAGAAACTACGGAAAGTAAACGTAACGCTCATAATTGTAAGAAATATTTCTGTATTGCACTCTTTATGGTGGCTACGTGACTTATCCCGTGTACGCATTTGCTATAAATTAAACATTTTGAGTTTCTCTCAGTCCTTGTGTTGCCTTCGATTTGAAATGAATTCAGATATAGTTCATATTAGTTATTTGTCTTTCATTGTTAGTCAGAGAAAAAATAACGAGTTTTTTGTGGCGGATAATTACCGGTGATAAAAAGTGGATAATTTACGATAACTCAAAAATGATAAAACATTGGGTAAGTCCGGAAGAGCCGACCACTTCAACTACAAAGCCAAACTCATTCATACAAAATAATTTCTGTTTGTATATCTGGTGGAATCAGGAAGGCGTAGTGTAAATACTACGAATTGCTACAATCAGATCAACCAGTCATTGCGAATCGATACAGCGCGCAACTAGAAAATTGAATCCAAATTCTGACGCAAAAGCTGTTAAAGCAAATGGAAACTACTTTAATTGAATATGTCATTTTTAATCCTATATACATATGTATGTATATGTGTTAGAATTTCTTAAAAAAGCCACACGAATATATGCATAGACCTAATATATAAAGGGTGCGGTAACTTTAGTTCATTTTAAAAATGTAACAAATATTTTCAAATGATTAATACTTTATTTTCGAGAGTACACCTTCTGATTAAGAATGGAATACTGTTTTATTCAAATGACTGCCTCGGCTGGATTTGCAGTAGTCCATTCTGTACACCCATCTTTTCAGTACATTTTCAATCATTTGACCCTCTATTTCACCAATAGTCACTTTAATTGCTTCTTTCAAAGCCTCAATCGTCTCTGGATGATTTGCATAACATTTGTCTTTGGCAGCTCCCCACAAGGGAGCCAGTTGACCTCGCCAGTTTTGCTGATATTGTGATTTTCGAGGGGGGGGGTGGCGCAGTGGCGCTCTCCTGTTGAAACCAAATATCGGCAAAGTCTTCTTCGTCAATCGTAGGGAATAAAAAGTCAGTTAACATGGCACGACAATGGTCCCTTTTGACTGTTATTGCGGCTCCTTGCTCATTTTCGAAGAAAAATGGCCTTATGATGCCTTTAGAACATACTCCACACCAAATAATCACTCGTTTTGGGTGCATTGGCTTTTCATTTGCTTTCAATTTTGCTTGCTCATATAACCAATGACTCACAACTTTGGAAATATGTTTTCAATATTTCCTAACGTTGATCAAGCGTATATCGACTTATTTCGTTCAGATAGTTCAAAAACGAATCAAAAGATGCCGCACCCTTTATACCACCTTGATCAAAAAGTTCCCGGAATAACCACCGTGTGGCGCTCCCATCGTTCCGATTTGAGTTCTGTTTTTTTTTTAAGTTGGTACATCTGTTGTTGATATTCCCTCTAAATCTTAGCGTCATAGCTTGACATTTGCAAAAGTTACGTAGTCAAGAGTACATCTATATATGTGTGTGTGTTGGCGATTTTTTACAATTTTAGAAATGGATTTAAATTTGCAACAACGAACTTGTATTAAATTTTGCGTAAAAATCGGATTTAATGGTGCGCGAACGTTGGAAATGTTGGAAAAGTGTTTCGGCAACGATTCTCTAAAGAAAACGGTCGTTTACCAGTGGCACGAGCGGTTTAAAAGTGGTCGTGAGTCAATCGAAGATGATGAACGCAGTGGCAGACCATCGACATCGAAAACCGACGAAAACATTGATAAAGTAAAAGAAATGTTGGTCAATAACCGCAAATTAACCATCAGAGAGATATCGGAGGACTTGAACATTGCCTACGGATCCGTCCAAGACATTTTGGTTAATGATTTGGGTTTCCGTCGTGTAGCAGCAAAGTTGGTGCCAAAAGACCTCAATTTCATGCAAAAAGGAGACCGTGTTGACGTCGCAAAAGACATGACGACACGAAATCCAGACATCAGGCAAGTGAATGGCGTTCACCAAATGAGGCGAGACCAAAAAAAACACGTCGTTTTCAGTCAAAAAAGAAGGCAATGCTCACGGTTTTCATGGATTACAACGGTGTAGTGCATCATGAATTTTTGCCAGAAGGCCAGACCATAAACAAAGAGTATTATTTGGGCGTTATGAGACGTTTGCGTGAAGCAATTCGCCGAAAGAGACCAGAATTGTGGGCAGAAAACTCGTGGATTTTGCACCATGATAACGCACCGTCGCACAGTGCCATCATTATTCGTAATTTTTTGACGAAAAGTGCAACAAATACCATCCAACAGCCACCGAATTCACCTGATTTGGCTCCCTGTGACTTCTTTCTGTTCAATTGAGTTAAAAAACCATTACGGGGAACGCGTTTCAGCAACCGAGAGGAAATAATGGAAAAATCACAGGAAGCACTGATGGACATACCGAAAACCGAATATAAAAAATGTTTCGAGGATTGGATCAAGCGCTGGCAAAAGTTTGTTGTAGTCGATGGGGATTACTTTGAATGGGACAATATAGATTTAGATTAATAAACTTGTATTTTTAATTAGCATGTGTGCATTTATTGATAGTACGTTGTTGACTTTTTATCTCATTCATTCATTGAAATAACCTCTTATGTTTTCCAACTCGGACGTAATAATGTCCAATGGCTTCCAACTCGCTGGTCAATTCAGATTTTAATTTACATTAGACATTTAATTAATTTCTTTAATAATCCAGTCCGGCTATATCTTTAAATTCATCTAGTTGTCTTTGGTGGCCTTTAATTTTCAAATTTTTAATATTCAGACCCAATAAGCATTTATTGCAACATTTAACGCTCCATAATTTGGGCTACAAAACACGAATTACATATTTACCCATTTGAAATTGTGGCCACGAGAAATCGAAACATTTATTGTGATATTAACACTGCCTCATTTTGGTTTAACCAATAATTTGGGCAAGCACAAATTAGATATTTCTCATATTCCAGCCGAACAATGCGTTCTGCCCCATTTATATCAAAAATCCATGAAAAATATTTTTGAACGAATACACTACTTTCGGAACCGAAATTTATGTTGCCATCTGGCTTTGGTTAACCATTAATTGAGAATTTTGCCCCAAATTAAAAGCACCGGAATCACTAAAATTATACAAAATATATATTTGACTTTCGTTTAATTAAGTATCATCGTGTTACAATGCAAAATTTCAAAGCTTTAATCTAGGACCGCGTCAAATCCAGACTTTTTTTTATGGCAAGACAAAAATTGTTTTGCAATACTACTTTTTCATTTATAGAGTAATTTCTAAAGTTTTAGTAAAAATGATAACGCTTTGAGGGGATCCCGTTCGTAGATGTATCTTATCTGGTGAGATTATAGTACTCCAGAAATTGCATTGCAACAAGTGTTTTGATTTAGAGTTTTACCAAGATTAAGTTCTTCGAAAAATGGCGCTTTTTAACGACTGCTGGAATCACCTTTCAATGATATTTTTATGTTTTTGGTTCGGGATAGTTAAGGACGAGTTCGACAAATAATACAGTCATCCTAATTTCTACAGCCGCTGTCACAAGAATGGAATAGCACATTTTATCTATTTTTAATAAACAAGCAAACATAACATTTATTTGAGTGATCCGTCGCAACGGTATTTGGTACCAAAAGAACCGATTCTTTTGGTCATTTGCTCGGAAAATGAAAGAGCACTTTCTGGATAGCGAAAGGTCTACTATTCCTTACTTTAAAGACAAGAAGAATATACTTTCGCAGCTCCGTCCGTACAATTCAAAGTACTAGATCTAATAGTTAATACCTAGATGATAAAATTATTTTTGCTGACCTATATGTGGATGGTGCAAGAATCCATTTTATCTGGAAATGTTTTTCCTAATTTTCATAAACAATACATAATCTAATCAATTAGCAAGCTCGTGACAGCTCACTATATACTATTTTATTATCTCTGTTTTATTACGAACCAAGTATTCTTGAGGAGTGAGTTACTTTGATAGCTCAATTTCAGCAAAATCACCGAATTTTCAAATAGAGTGAGGGCAATAAACAAATGTTCCTCGCTCACATGTTCAGAAAAGGTTCGGGCATTCTCCCAATGGTGGAATGTGGGAACTCTGTAGTGTTCTAAAAATATTTTCATAATAGTCCTCTACTGAAAATTTACTTATTGATGCCCGATTTGTCTAGCTAGATCAATGACGGTCTTCACAGGTACAACCTTGGAATAAAGAAATCGGATTTAGTGACTGACACACATATAATCCCATAAATTATTCTCTTCTGCGATTTCAAATCAAGTTTCCTTGTAATCATCTCGAGCATGTTTCTTTGTCAATTTGATCTTATAAAATCCGCCAATTTCCTCATAATTTAATTTTGTTTGAACTTTGCTCTCAGCTATGCCCGCTTTGTAGTTATCCTTTCTCAATGAATTCAAAGCACTCTACAACTTACTTATCACTTAAACCTGAATTAAATAAAAATAACGAAATTATTAAAAACTAATTTTTGTTAATTTTATAAGACTCAAATTTATTCTACCACAAATACTTACGAATAGGATAGTATTCATATTTGTATTAACCTTTATCGGTAGTATAAACTTTTTCTGAACCGAAGTTTTTTTTGAGCCGATTAATTTGAAAGTGGGTGTACATATTTTGTTGAAATGAGATAAAAAAAGAATTGAGAATCAATTAATGTAAAAGTGTACGGATTTTGAATTATCTTATTTATTGCACTAGCATTAGGGATTTATTTTTATTTAAATTGTTTACCGATAAAAATCAATTCATTTTTATATAAATACTAGTTGGTTAGGTATTTGTGTTATTTTATATAATCAGATAATTTGTAGCATCTTGAAAAACAGCCTCCAATATGTAACCCAGGTTCAGGTGGTTTCTAATTTAATATGGGGCAAAAAATGTAAAGTTTTCTCACCAGACACCTTCTAGAAATATGAGGCTACCCTAAAAAACTTAATAAAACAAAATATTGAATCAATCGAAGATAGTTTGGAGGTCCTTAATTGAGCGAGAAATTTGTACACACATTTTTTTTCGCAATTTTTCACCTTCAATCAAAAATCAAAGATATTAAAATTCTTTTAACAAACAGCGATTTGTTTGGCAATAGCCAATTTGTTTAAATCGGAAATTTTCTATTTTATTGAAATAAAAACGATATAGTTTAAATCACTAGTCATTTTATTATACTTTATCGTTCACCAAAAATAGTATAAACATAACTAGTATGACCCCTTCCCTTACACTCTCAACAGTGACACCATAAAATATAATGGTCGATACTAATTACAATGATATGGCCATTATGAGATAATTTCTCCTATTACCAACTAAGCAATTATTTTATGTTCCCAAATTATCAAGATCAACTGGTTTGGAAATGGCGAGGCAGGTAATTTTGTGGCTTGCTTACAAAAAATTCAAATTGTTTCATATAGAGAATATTTTATCCTTTTCTGCCCATAATTTTGTTCACTCTTAGAACGATAAAAAAAAAAAAATACAGAGATTTGGTAAAACTGAAGAAAGCCAGTTTGGTTGGCGAAAATACATTTTTATAATAAAAATAAAATTAAAACAGAAAGTAAAAAGTGTTTGTTAGTCGCCTAGTTAGTTTAGTCCCTTAGACCAAATAAATCCCATATTTATAGTAGATTTTAAACCAGCCCAATTATACCCACTAAAAAAGGTTGATTCTTTTAAGTTTGCGTGCTACATCCGTGTTATTTAAGAGCTGAGTTGCATCAAGGTTCACATGTTGCAAAACATTTTTCATGTCCCCATTGATTTTACTGAATTTAATTGAAAACGTTGTTCACTTTCATTAAAATTAAATGAAATAAATATTTTCCAGTGAGCTGCCAAACGATTTTCCAACTTCTTTAAGCCTTCCGAACAATTTAATTTCTCTAGATCTACAAAATTGGCGTTTTCTCCTTTAGGAATGGCTTAACGAGGGTCCGATACGATTATTTTTCCACCGATCCATTTCCTCATATTTGGAAAGCGAAAGAAGTTAAGAAGTTGCAAGGGACTAGACCTAGAGAATAAGGTGGGAAAAGTGGATCAGTCCCAAGATTAATTTAACAATTTTAAGAAAGAAAGTTACAGATGTGGAAGCGGGCGCATTTTCGTGGTAGAAGGAAATGGTTTTCTTCATTAAACATTTTTCAATTTATTGTGAAATTTGTAAAATAAGAAAGAATAATATTGTCTTGTGACCGTTTTTCCTTTTTCCAAGTGGTTGATGGAGATTTTGCCACGGAAACCACTCCCAAAAAAAAATTGCCAACATCCGAAACGATCGTAATTTCATTTACAAATAAAATAAATATCACGTTAAAGAAAGTGGCAAAACCGAAAGATTGGGTTTATTTGACCGATTCAGAAAAATGTCATAGAAAAAAAATTTTGAAATAATTCTACTACACTAAAATTGAAATGTTAGAAATAAACTTTAAAGCTATATAAAATGTTCTTAATAAAATAATAATAAATCACTTCATCCAATATAACAAATTTTTTTAAGTTTATTTTAATTCGTTTTAAATCCTCGAAAATAGGGCTGCTGAGAAATCATCAGTCATTTATCTCTGCCTTGTTTATGCAGCAACTGCTGAGCCCTTTTATAAATAATCTAACGGCCGCAAAACACTCGGCAGTATAGATCTCTTTTTTGTTATATAATTTTAAAAACCGGAGTTGCGTAACTAGATTTTAGACGGATATCGATAATTAAATTCTGAAAAATTTTGATTCGTGTTGTTACGATACGCAAAAGTATTAATTAAAGTAATGAAATATTCACCCATTCCATAAATACATACAAAGAACCCGATTTTCTTTTTTTCCTTTTTTTTTTAACCATAGCATTAATACCTGTAATTATAGCCCCTCGTACAGTAATAATAAAACCTCTCACCACCTGGATTTATTTGAAATAATTATAATGTTCATTATGGTGTATACATATACAGGACGACGTCGACGAGAAGGAGGAGATGATTCGAATGAAACTTAATTTATTTAGAAAAGGAATAAAATCTTTTTTGGAGTATACTTGAGAATACATGTACGCAAACTATACAAATACAAACTTATTTAATGAATTACAGTTTATTGATTAAACATATTATTGCACCACCACCGGCTACATATTATGTATATTTAAAGTCACCCACTAAAACTATACATAGAATATATAGAGTACATATATAGTTTTTACATTTTTTAATTTGATTTTTTTCCCTGTAAAATCAATATGTAGAAAAGTTTGATTATCCTGATACCTGTCGCTCAGTATATAATTTATAGTCATGCAATTTGAATGGCATATTGAAATTATATTTTAATTATTTTTGTTCTATTACAGGAATATGATTCGGATGAAGCATCGCCAGTCTCATGTTCCGATGTTGAAAGTTTTCAGGGTAAAATAGTATATAATGCAGATGGCAGTGCATATATTATTGACTCTGAAAATGATTCGCTGTCGAATATATCAGAAACATGTTCAACGGGTAAGTCATTGTTTGTTCGTTTTATATTAAGTATTTAAGTTTAAATCCTGCATTAGTATTTCATTTTGCATGAGGTGTGAACACGACGGAAAATTGTTATAATGTCACATTTAGTCTGTGATTTAATTTGTTTTATGAATAATTTTTTTTTTAAATTTGCTGGTCGAACCAAAAACCTACCCCCCGCCCCCCCCCCCCCCTATTTATACAAACCAAAACTTTTATTTTCTGTGTCTTTTTTAAAGGTCCAGCACCACCAAATAATCCAAAAATACATTCGTTTCGTGTTGTTACCGCGCATGATGCAACAGTTAATATTATTGAACCAAATAAAATATCAAAACCAATTCTTATGTGTTTCATATGTAAGCTTAGTTTTGGCAATACGAAGTCGTTTAGTTTACATGCAAATAATGAACACACATTAAATTTACAAGAATCCGAGAAACTATTATTAAATCGAGAATATTCCAGTGCCATTATACAAAGAAATATTGACGAGAAACCACAAATATCATTTTTAGAACCTCTTGATATTCATAAAACAATTAATGATAATATTAAAAGTGAATACATGCCACAACATCCTAACACAATGCAATCAAATGATTCAAATCATCATAATATGGTTATAGCAACATCCGTGATGCCCGCCACTGCAACAACGTCCGAATGTGGAACACCAACGATAACAACATATCCAACTATGGGTGGATCACAATCAAGTATCGGAATGCTATCGAGTCTAACTGAGTTAAATTTAAGTGGCACTGAAAATAGTATGCAAAATAGTAAATTCCTAACCGAATTTTTACAACAGCAGCAACGTGATAATCAACTACATTTGCAATGTCCCGAACATGCGGGTAATGCAAAATCGATGCAAATCGATTGTAAAAATTGTGAGCTTATGAATGTTAATTTAAATTTAAAATCACCGGTAACACCAACCCGATCACCAAATAATAATCAAAATCACATAACAAATCTTCAATCGCCAACAAATCTAAATAATTTAACAATGTCGCCAAATCAATCATCCGCCACACCATCTTCTACAATTTCAAATACATCGGTAACATTAGTATCGAGTTTACAATCCTGTTTACAAAATCAATCGACACCAATTAATTCAACATCAGCTTCCGTAATCGCACCAAGTTTTACAATTGGTGCATGTCCCGAACATATCAATGGCCGGCCGATTGGTGTCGATTGTGCACGTTGCGAAATGATATTAAATTCGGTGCGCCTAAATAGTGGTGTACAAATATCGACACGAAACTCATGTAAAACACTTAAATGTCCGCAATGCAATTGGCATTATAAATATCAAGAAACCTTAGAAATTCATATGCGCGAAAAGCATCCGGACGGAGAAAGTGCATGTGGTTATTGTTTAGCAGGTAAGTTTTTTTTTTTTTTTTTTTTTTTTTTTTTATTGGTTCATAGTTGTTACAAAATTTGTTTTCCGATCTCACCTACATAGGGCAACAGCATCCAAGACTAGCACGAGGTGAATCGTACACCTGCGGCTATAAACCATACCGTTGTGAAATTTGTAATTATTCTACAACGACAAAGGGTAACTTATCAATTCATATGCAAAGTGATAAACATTTGAATAATATGCAAGAGCTAAATAATACCCAACAAAATTTATCTACACAACAAGCACCACCGGTCGATCAAATTCGAGAAAGTCCTAAAATCGTATTATCCAATATACAAAATCAACCACCGACAACACCATCTCAACAACAGCAGAACCAACAAGTTATGCCATCACAACAAACTCAGCAACAACTATCTATACAACAGCAGCAACAGCAAAAACCAAAACCAAGTTTTCGTTGCGATGTCTGTTCATACGAGACGAGTGTGGCCCGTAATTTACGTATCCATATGACAAGTGAAAAGCATACGCATAACATGGTTGTCTTACAAAATAATATTAAACATCTACAGGCACTAAGTTTTCTACAGCAATCCCAAAATTTGGGACAATTAAGTGGTCCTCAAAATTTAACAAGTGCATCCAGTGGGACAGGGGTATCTGCCGGACAGAATCTATCAAACTTACAAAATTTTTTACCCGAAGCCGCAATTGCCGATTTAGCTTATAGTCAAGCACTACTTATCCAAATGATACAACATCAAAATCAAGCTGTTAATGCAAGCACAATGAATGAGCCACCGTCAAATGGTAATAATAGTCAAAATATGCAATCAACATCACCAACACCGATCTCTACAATGATTAATCAACAAAATCCATTGCGACAAATTTCAAGCAATAGTGTCGTAAATCAAACGACAACACAAAATTGTGGTATAATACCAGGAGCGATTAGTAATGAATCGGATCACGGTCTTAATCCCGAAACATTTGAACCACCAATTGAAACGGATTGGGCGCCAAAAACATTATTCACATGCTTGGTATGCTCAAATTTTAATTCAAACACAATTGAAGATTTGAA
Organism: Tipula vernalis; assembly: GCA_958295665.1. Taxonomy (NCBI): domain Eukaryota; kingdom Metazoa; phylum Arthropoda; class Insecta; order Diptera; family Tipulidae; genus Tipula; species Tipula vernalis. The sequence continues at coordinate 5,093,238 of OY282561.1, forward strand.
TAATCATATAATGACTGATCGATCACGATGTAATAATAATGACATTATGATCATAATAAATAGTAATTATATATGCCGTTTATGTAATTACAAGACAAATTTAAAAGCCAACTTCCAACTCCACAGCAAAACCGATAAGCACATACAAAAACTAAACTATATAAATCATATCAAAGAGGGTGGAATTAAGAATGAGTACAAATTAAAATACAACAATAACAATACAATACAATTAAAATGTAATTGTTGTGATTATTATACAAATTCGATACAAAAACTAAATATTCATATACAAAATATCCGGCATGAAAATATGAAAATAATTTTCAATCATTTATTGGTCATATCGAACTATTGTACAAATAATAATAATAATAATAATAATAATAATTCGAATGTGGCGACATCTATAAATCAAATATTATCATCACCACGACCCATAAGTCATAGTATGGATAGCGTACATCAATCACCAAAAAGTTCAAATTCTTCATCACCCCTCCCGACGGTTGTTGAACATCAAACACCTTTACTCACAAATATAAAAACTGAACAGCCTGAACACGATCAACAACAACAACAGGCAGCAGTTGGTACACCACATCATACGAATAACAAGGATATTAATTTAAATAGTGAATCGACGCAACTGTACATAAGTACGGTGGGCAGTAAAATGCTCAGTTGTCAATTGTGCAATTATAAAACGTCAAATTTACTTGGTATGGTGCAACATGTTAAATCGTTGCGGCATATTCAAATTGAACAAATATTTTGTTTGCAACGAAGATCAGAGAATTTGGATACTCTTGAATTGTCCGATGTATTCAAAGTTATTGAATGTGGTAAGTCAAATTTCATAATATATTTTGTAAATATGATTTTATTGATAATGTTTTCTTTAAATACCGCCGAAATTTAGGTTATACATTTAGCCTACCACAAAAATATTTTTTTTTTTTTTGTAGTCATCCATTTTTTTTTTTGTTTTATTAATCGATCGAATAAAATTTCATGATTGGAGTTAAAATATATTAGTCGGTGTGCAGGTGAACCCTGGTTTCTTAAATTTATTGATTTAAAGTGTGTTAAATACGCTAGAAGGAAGCTTTTACGGTAGTAATTGATTTACTCGAGAATCAGAATAGAAAAAATCTTTTATTTCTCCTTGATTATTTGTTAGGTTTTTTAATGGCTCTCTTTCAAATAACCCTACAAATCATCTTCATTTGGATCTCCTTTGTGATATCTGCTATTTACTTTATCTGAATCTGGGGTCACAGCACAGTAAGCTCTTTGAGTTAGAATAAATTTCCTTTTAATTTTCACGTATTATGTACTATCCTGCTAAATTAACTGTTTCGCTTTTGGGACATCTTGTAGTTCCTGCAGAACTTTCACACATTCAACACTCTATATCCTGATTTTGAATGGACTGTCGAGATAAAGAATTGTCGAAATGTATGTCCGTCCTGCCTAACGGTAAGAACCGAGGTCGAAATATGGAATATAATAAAAGGTGTACGATTTTATAAGTTAGCTAATGTAACCGTTTATTGAAACTAAAAAATTAAATTTCCTTAGAAAGATAATTTATCAATAATATTTGAATTTAAATATAAATGTGACTCATAAATAACCGTTACCCACCTTTGGCTCGTAGAAATTGTGGTGCCGCTTGCCGCGCTCTTAAAGGTGGATAGAAAGTTCGCATTTTAAAATTGTCGAGTAAAGGAATTTAATGGGATCATATTCTATCGATTTCCAAAAACAAAAAAAAAAATCGATTTATTTAAAAAATTTGATCCATTTATTCGCATCAAAATATAGCCAACAATGATTTATGAAAATGGCGTCTAATTTTTGTTTATATAATTTTCACGTTTACATTTCTATCTGTTTGTGAAATTCGGACCAAATCTACCAAAAAATCCAGATTTGTTAAAAATGATCCGGATCAAAAAAAAAAAAAAAATCAATTTTTTTTTCGAAAGAAAGAAGTGATTTTGTTGATCCAGATCAATTTTTTTATCCGGCTTAATTTTTTATTCCCCCAAAGAATTCCACATAAGTTACATATATGAAAATTGAACGGACCAAAAAAAATATCAAGGTAGAGAAAAAATCGAACTATAGAAGATCGAGATATAGAGTGTTGACTGTACTTTTAACTGTTTTTGTATTTACAAGTAAATTGCTTGTGGACCATCTCCTTTTTACACCAAATTTATAACCATAAACATGAACAATATTTTGAACATATACGCTGTAAAAAATGCACTCGAATCACACAAATGATACAGCCCATAGAAAAGTCACGAGACGAGATAAGTAAAAACATGTATTACCTTAATCCTTTATTCGTTTTGACCCAAATTTATGTCAAAAATCATGAAAAATATTTTTGATCGAACTTAGATCACATAAATGATACAATCTGTAACTAAATCACGACACCCCAGACCAGTTAGACATGTTTTACTTTCGGTTGTTCACTTGCAACTAAAATATTAATTACGATATTACAGCTACCTGTAAACCAATAATTTAAGCAATACATTTCAAACTTCCAGGACGAATCCCATTTTGTCCCAAATTTTTAACGCGTAGAAAAAGAAACGCGCATCCACATCACATATATGTAGTACATATGTGTATGATGTGTATGACTCGAAGTATACCATTACAATGCGCAGTAAATATCAGAGTATTTCAGAGCTATTAATTAATTAAAAATTAATTTTGATGGAATTCATGTTAATAGGATTAACATTGCTTCAATATTTAATAAGAAAAAGAATTTTAGAGTGGCGACGGCGAGATTTATGGTTCTTAACATTCGATAGTGGAAAATTCTGATTCAGACTGTTTGATAAGAAGTTGAATTTCTAAATCTATTAGAAATTTGGAATTGATCTTCATCTTATATTTTATAAAATAATATTTATCTTAATAAATTACAGTTACCAAAATGCAGAGAGTATTACAAAGTACAGCTTCATTTTATTTTTTGATTAAGCGTGGTGTGAACGAAATCGCATTGACGGATGCGATCGTTATTTTTTAATGAATTATAGACAAGTGCCGCTTGTAAAAGTGACTTTGTTAAACTTTGTAACAAAATTTATTTTACAAGTAGCTTTGAATAATTTTTATTTAATTAATAAAGAATTTCGATGACATTAGGTTAGTATATTTGTGGATGATAAGGATACTCCATTTTTGTGATCATTAATTTGTCACCGCATTTGTACCATATATTAGACGAATCTAATTTTGAATAGTATATAAATAAAGTTGCGATTCAGAAATCGGACAAAGGTTAATCAGAGAGGTACTCTACTACTGAGATTTCTTTTTTATATTGTTTATGGTTAATAATTTTCAATCAATGTAATTTCTGATATAATTCATAATCCAAAATTATTTTTTTTTTTTTGTTATATACACGTATGGGTACATACAACCATATATAAATCTGAAAAAATGGAATACAAGTTTATTTGTGGTTTTATTGTTCTTCTTATATATAAAAATGAAATCATAAAGAAGATGTAATTTACTGAAAATGTTCGAACAAAGAACAGTACAAGATACGTTATTTTTTAATTAAATAGTTTATTGCGTTGAATCCCTCCGATATAAGTAAATAAGTATATGAATATTGTACTATGATATAAATATATATATATATATATATATATATATATATATATATATATATATATATATATATATATATATATATATATATATATATATATATATATATATAATATATAATATAAATATATATATATATATATATATATATATATATATATATATATATATATATATATATATATATATATATATATATATATATATATATATATATATATATATATATATATATATATATATATATATATATATATATATATATATATATATATATATATATATATATATATATATTTAGAGAGAGAGATTTAACTATATAAATATAATATACAGCAGAAATTTCTTAAAATATATCAACCGTCGTCCTGATTGATCCTTTTCGATTTTATTAAATGTTGCAGGATTTGTAATGAATGGAAACATTTTGATATTAATTTCATATAGGATGGCATGAAGGAATGCATTGTGCAGGTGGTTTACCCAAAAACGGGTCTATAGCCTTACGTTCGTAAAGTAGGGCTGCTTAAGGTAGGACGTTAAAAGCGAAGGTGGGAGTGAGACGAGCCTCACAAAAGATTGCAAACATAATCACAAAGAAAGAAACAATACATTATACTCGTAATAAAACTTAAAATAATTTTTTTTTTTAATTTTTTGACGTAGTCCACTGCCATAATTACCGGCACATATGTAAATGTCACTGAAACATTAACACAGTTATACCAATAAAAAAAATTGAATTAGTACTTCAATGTTACGTACAACTAACCAATCTAGTTTTACAATTTTTTGTTCATAGACATTACTACGGGGAAAATCTAACAATTACCGTTTTGGGTGGTTTAACAGTCTTTGTTTCTTCTAAAACTGCATCATAAATCTCCCTGAATTTTTGATTCGTTATCTTAAATTATTAAAGTAACATTTTTAAATTAAAGCTCTTAATACTTTTCATTTGATATATTTTGACATGGAGGTGTAATTTCCGATTTATGTTAGAATTTTTAATTGAGATACCATTTGCGGAAACATGATAAATTCAAATCACTCAACTAGCTAGCAAATTGGGAATAAAGCTTTCGACCGGTTAACAAAATTAAAAGACAAAATTCCGGACGAACATAAGGACAATCTGATATACAAAATTCTATGTAAATTTGTGATTCGTGCTATATGCAGACATCGAATTCGTTTGACTTTTGAGAAAATAGAGTTTTTGTACTTGTCGTTTTGCTCTTTGTCGTGGAGTAATTTTTTTTTTCTTAAGGGTGAACAACCATTTAGAACCTTCAAAAAATCGATTTTTTTTTTGCCTTAGACCAAAACTCAAAATTCTTTTAAATAGAGTCAATTTCCGAGACTCCCTTTCATTCTATTCCGAGAGCCGAGCACAGGTATACGAACTACAGAGCAGCGGGGTATTTTTCGGTGCCAAAGATTGTTCAGAGACTATTAAACCGATCGAGCTAACATTTTGCACACGTTTTTGTAACATATAAGACCAATTTGTGAACCTAAATAAACTAGTTGTTTTGATCAGCGAAGAAAAGAGAAAAAAATTATCGTAAATATTGATTTTCTTGATTTTATGTCTGCCATTTCTCCAATTCTTAACTTATTATTAAAAGATTAGGGTTATCAAGTGACCACAGGCATATATTGACCACATCCTTTTGCCCTTCTGTTTCAGATCATTTTTCACAGTACTACAATTGGCATCGTAAAAAAATCCCTCTGCGACCATGTAGCTTCATCATGCTATATCTCTGTCATTTTTCGATCTTTTATAATGATTAAAATAATCGTTTAAATATTTATAATAAACTGTCAAAATCTCAAAAAAATTCCTAAAAATCTACTCAATTTCGGCGTTCTAAATGGTTGTCCCCCCTTAGCTGTGTGATTTTTCCACACTTATTACATTTTATAGTATCTGGTTTGCTCTTATCCTGCTCGCACTTATCGGTGGCATATGGTTTTACATATTATACAAACAGCCACAGAACATTCATGTAGATACATTGTAAAACTGATTTACGTTTTGGTGGCTCCTCCACTACGACTTTTCTATGAGATAGATATCTGATATTAGATATATGCAGATCGCGTTTACCGTTAGTTTTTATTACTTCAGGTTCCAGCTCAACTTTAAACATTAAACGATTTTGTTTTAACTACTGGGCTCTCTCTGACTTCTTTTGTACTCTGTAGCGATCGATCTTTTTTGCTGTTTAGCTTGTTTTGGCTTTTGCATACTCTCAATTTTTGAGTTTCGAGTTATTTTGAAAGTTTACAAATTTATTTGTTTATTTTTGGAAAAATGAGATTTCACTTTAGCTGAGGTAATATATAGGGTCATATATCTTTAATTAGTTAGATCTTATCGCAGTCGTTCGATTAATTCCTCAAGAGTCCGTATTGTTGACACCTCGCATTATTTTCTATATAGAATGGCCGCCAAACCACTTTTTTAAGCATGTTTTAGCTGGCCTGCCTCAACATCCTTGATGATCCTATCTGCTTCATGTAGATTTTTATGGAGGTGGTGTTATTTGTTATGTTTCGCTTTGTTTATCTATTAAAATAGTACAATGGAATCTAATGGAATACTTTTTTATAGTCTTTAGAGCTCTCTTTCTCTCTCTCTCTCTCTCTCTCTGCTAAAACAGTGTTTTAGGCTTATTTGTTTCATCTTGGGGGATACCCTTTCGACTCGTTGTTCCTGTTCCCATTTTTGAGTTCTTTAACGAATTGATTTTTGGAGCAGCTTAAAAGTTGAAAAGAAAAATTTGATTGTTTTCCGAGACCTGTTAGTCCGATTTACCTCCAATTCATTTATTTTTTACTTTTATTCATTGGATCACATTGGATCCATTCGATCGACACATTTAATATACGAACTACTTGACGTTTCACGAAAAACGGAGTTTTGCATCTAAAACGGCCGTCAAAACGCTGTTTTCGAGGTTTATTTTGTACACACCTATGCTTAGTAATGTAAAATTACCGATATTTTGTTAATTTGGTAACATTACCGGTAATATTACCGGTAACATGGGTAAAATAGGTAACACGATTTTTATTCTATATTTTGATTCCCCTTTCTACCAAGAAAGAGTTTTAAAATTTTGACATATGGACAAAAGAGGGACAGCTACTTGATCTGCATCTAAACATATTTAAATACTATATTTCAGATCAAAAATAAAAATAAGGAATATTGTATTTCAGTGTAAAACAGTAATCAGTGAATAATACATTTTTTATAATTATGAATTAGGATTTTAGCAATCAATTAAACCATTATGTAAGTCTTCGCCGCCGGCGCGTTTATCATCCTCAGCATCAACCTCATCCATAATCGAAGTATTCATAGTTTCCTCTAGGTTACCTTCTTCTTCTTCTTCAAATGCATATACATCTTCATCAATTACTAACTGATCGGTATTTGATTCCGCAGGAAAAGTTTCATCTTCTTTATCAAAAGTTCCGGTGTACGATTTTGATAGGTTGAAGTTGTGCAAAATATATGTTAGTTTTCCCGCACACTCTACAGTCAATCGATTGCGTTTTTGGCTGTGAATAAAACCATAGGTACTAAACATCCATTCCATAGCAGCTGTCGATGCGTGAAAAAAGTTCACTTCGCACATTGTAATGTGCCAACGACTCAATTATTTTGGTGCCTTCATTATATTTTGGGTGGAATTCTGCGATATTAAAAATAAACTCAGTTGCTTCAAGTTTTTGTGATTCTGAAAGATTATTTCCTCGAATAGCTGGCTCAAGCAAATTTGCCGCATAATGAAGCGGTCACAAGCATTTTTTGGCCGGTAAAGCGAGAATGCTTATAAGTTCTTCATAATTGGTGCATTTATTTTGTTCAAAAGATTGTTTTGTATTAACAAAACAGTCCACGACTTTGGATAAAACTGGTTTCTTGTCGTTTTCAAAAAAAGATATCCAGTTAGCAATCGGAGAAAACAAACAATGAACAGTTTCGACTTTTTTCCAAAATGTTTCGTTTAGGATGGAGGATATCGTAGAAGCCTTCATAACTGACTGCACCTCGTCTTCGATAGCCAGCGCCTTCAAGGCATATCTTGTTTCAATCAAACTTGAGAGTGAGATTACAAAAGAATTCCTTCGCGTTTCTATAGGCACCTTAAGTGCAATATACTGTGATTTGCGGTCGCGTTGTATGCGCTCCATGCATCCGAAACCATCCGTATTACTGAAGATTTCAATCTGTTGATAGACTGAATCTTGAAGATATCGACGATGAGCAGGTTGATTCCATGGCAGATGCACCCATACTCAGTAATATGAGAATAGTTTTTATTAACCATTTTTCGGGCCGCTTTTATATTTGCTCCATTATCAGTAATAATCCCAATAAAATTATAAACCCAACGTCTTTCAACACCGCTTCAATTTTCTCGAAAAGAAACTTAGCCGTACGACGATTCTCCTTAGTGTGGGTAGATTTGTAGAAAACAGCCTTGGGTGCATTGATGACATAATTTGTTATGGAGTCCCTGCGTATGTTTGACCAAGCATCCATCTGCAACGTCAGTATAGACGCGCCGGCAATTTGCGCTAAAACTCGCTCTTCGACGCGATGGTACTCAAGGCTTAACAATGGATTAGAAAGTTGGTATCGTGAAGGAACTTCATATGACGGTCGCAATTTCTTGAATAAATCGATCCAAGCCGAATTTTTTGTTAAACTTAGTGGCGCACCAGAAACGAACATTGCTAGAGCTATTTAAAATGATGTAGTAGATTATTATATTATATATTGTACATAAAGAATTATAATCCAGTGGTGTCACAAATCTTATTGCAATTAGATTAGTTGAGTTGCTTCGAAAGGATGTTTTTAATTTATGTTACCGATATTACCACGGTAACAACACTTTGGGTAATATTACCCAAAATTACCTATTTTACCGGTAATATTACCCATGAGAATATTACCATTTACATCACTAATGCTTATTCACGCTAATTAGCTCTGTATCTTGTCGTTGGTTTATTTTGTGTTTCGCCACTTTTATTTGTTCAAAAGTTATAAGCGTATTTGTGGACCTGGTTTTTGAGCGATTGGCACCCTTTAGAAATGAGACATAAAGACATAGTTCTACCAAACATATATTTGATTTCTTATTTTCTATAAGTATTTAAGGAAAACCGTTCAGAAAATACCTAAATATGTTTTACGAAGTTGTACATTTCCAACTGGTCCTACAAGTTTTTGGCTGTGTGAATAGTAGTTGCTTAACTAGGTATTTGCATCATCTGCAGTTGGGGGGGCCCACGTTAATTGGGATCCCACGAAGATATACCAAGCGTTCGAAATTAGTTCAGAAAGATTAGGTAGACGGTACATCAGGTGAAGCATATTTTAAACCACAGATTTGCAATCATTTTCCATCGCGCTCATGAGAATTATAAGAACATAATAAATCAAATCTTAATTCTATTTTTATGAGACAAATCAGATGCCGCCCTCCATAACGATAAGGCGAATTGAGCAAAACACTTGGGTTTAATTTACCATTGCCTTGTAAATAAACCGATAAAAAATTCAAAAATTGTTTTTAATGAATACAAATTAATAATAGACTTGTTCGTCGCGTCTCCTACAAAATTTTTAAACAAAAACAAGTGGCTGATATCGAAAAATTCAATTTTGCAAACCGAGACCTTTCTATTGAAAAGTTTTAAGAAAATATGTGCTCTAATTATGGGGAAAAAAGAAATCTTTCTGGTCGCTATTATGCATCTTACAACTTCTCAATAACTTTCAACAAACGTAAAATAATTTTTAACAATAAATACACGTTGTTTAATTATATATCTCCCTTTATTTTTTTAAAAATCGGAATGTTTCTACTTGTCATTTGTCAAATAACATATGGCACTCTAGTACAAAACATGTAAATGGCGACAAATTTAAAAATTATCCTCAAATTGGAACACCCTTTACAATATTTATAAATATATATAATAATAGCTTCAATAGAAATATTCTAGATTCGGTATTGATCAGAAAATTTAATTTGAAATATTTTTGATATAACAGATAAGCATAACTCGAAAGCAACCATCCAACGTAGACGTCAAAGAAGCAATTCTCAACAGTGAAGATTTAACTCAAGACCGGCAATTTGTTAATCTTCTCTCTTACCACCATATTTTCAATAGAAATAAATAATTGTCTATTACAATTGTTCTATTATATAAACAACATAAAATCCGAATTAATGTCATTTATGTTTTGTGAGTGATACCTTACCATCCTGCTAAATAGAATTACATTTTCACTATCTCCTGTCGTCTCTCCGTCAAGCGGCCAAACCCCCTCCGCCCAGCGCAATATCATTTATGCGCGTCTCCTAGTGACTTTCAGCTATTAATCCGACCACACGGTGGATAAAACATTGGTTGTGAATTAATCCTTGTTAAAGCTTACGATTCCTTAAACAGTTTTCCTTACATGTGAAATGCAGTGAATTGTCAAAAATATCTGTAGGCCAAACATAACATTAACTTCTTGTATTCTGCGTTTTAATATAATAAATTAAATTATTCAATTTAATTTAACTTTGAAAAGGTTTTGACGTATTGTGATTTGTGATATTATTTCTCAAAGAATAATTCATTTCATCTACAACATTCATTTGTTTGGCCTATGCAGATCACTGATTTTAGCTATAAACTTTTTTGGCGGAAAAGGTCTATTACAAAAAGTTTATATACAAAGAATTTAGATTTAAAAGCATACTAGATAATTTTTTTTTGGAAATATTGGGGAATACTATTGCCAAAGTATTGTAAGTAAATTTAAAAATTCGAATTTCAAATTACACGATTGATTTTTGATTTTGTAAGCAGGTAGATGCTGGATTGTTTCGATTTTGCAGTTTACTCTTTTAATGCAACCCATTTTATGTTAGAGTCGAATAGATGCAAAAGTTAACACAAACTGATTATTATTAAAACCTATCTCTGTGCAAAATGTTGACCAAAACTATCAATAGTTGTGAGTATGGGAGGAAAAAAATATATGACTTTATACGTCATTTTTTAGTCGATGTTTTGGAGTCCTGGTAATCTAATTAGTCGTGAAATGCGAAAATCTGTACTCGTTATTAGTGAGAAAAGTGAAAAAGTCTTTAGGTTCTGACAGATATTTACATTTAGAAGGCTCCATAAAATATTAACTTGCTATGCGACTACTGAGTTTCTACATTAACCAGCTTTTCTGCTAGGTAGTTACTGCAAGTATCAAGAAAAAATGGTTGAACCTTTCTTCATACAAAAATACCAATCAACGGCTTCATTAGCCGGCGTCTTTCACTTTTCTTTATAAAAGAAATCGATGGGGAATTGAGCCAAAACATTCTCTGGCTGCGGTCGAATTCTCGGGTAAATCATTTACTACGGTAAAGACGAGTAATGAATCACTGTTGTGATTGCTTCAATTTTCTCGAAAAGCAAAAGCTCAACCAAGCATCGATCTGCAACGTCAGTACAAATGCGCCTACACTTTGTGCTAAGGCTCACTCTTCGATTTACTTAAGGCCAAACAATGGATTGGAAAGTTGATATCGTAAAGGACGGTTTTATCGGACGGTCGTAATTTCTTGAACAAATCAATGTAAGCCGAATTTATAGTTAAACTAAGTAGAGCACCAGAAACGAAAATTTGCTCGAGCTAATAGCCCATCGACGATCTGTTGCTCCTTTGGCCTCATGTTGTCAACGAAGTTCACCATACTAGAGTTTTTCATCGATGAAGACGTTGCGGCCACTTTTCTAGGTTAAATTGTGATTGGTGGATTTTCTAGCATATCGAAGTTCAGATTCCAGTTCGATTGATAATGTGTCTGCTAGATTCGGTGACGGGCATCCTGAATTAGATGACGTGGCTAACGGATTGTACGACGTGCCTTCTATATTCGGTGACGTGTCCTCCTGGTTGCTGTCATTGTTTAATAGTTAGTAGCATTCTTTTTGAACTCAGCAGAATAGAACGAACAACAAAATTGTATTATTTATATGGTAAAAAAAACTTGTCTACTCTTTTTGCATTTAGACTAGTTTTATGTTACCGATATCACCACGGTAACACCACATTGGATAATACTACCCAAAATTACCTATTTAACCGGGAATATTACCGTTTACTTCACTACATACGTATATGTATAGACCTTTGTCCTCCAAAAATTTTGCCAGTAAATTAATCGAAGCCGTAAGGCAATTAACTAAGAATTATCGCTGTAGGTCAAATAAATAAGAATATCGTTTATGAAAACAATATAAAAACGTTCCTAAAGTTAAATCTACCATAATAATTTAATTTGTTTTGCCTAAAACACAGAAACGCCTGCCCTACGCTTCCGGCTATCAAGTTATATCTTTTGACTTATTTTTCAGCTTTGGCGGAACTACATTAAACTTGTTTTCAATACTATTGAAATTGAATCCGTTTAACCAAAACAATTTTCAATGTTTCACTAAAATCATTCTGAAAATTATAAATTCCAAATACCGTTGACAGATTTTAGATGAAGGAATTCCAAGAGAAGATTTTACCTTTCGTCTTGTTGGCCTTCATTACTAGAGAACTAAAAACAGTGTTTTGCGTTTACGCCTATTTTGAGATTTTTTTGAGAACGCAAATGACCATATAAAGAATATTTGTAAACAATTCGTACACACATTTCGTCATTTTTGTTGTTGTTTTATATTTGAAGTTCCCAAGCCCAGAATATATAATATAAAGTAGGGAGGCCCGAAATCAAAGATATTTTAGGTTTCTAGTTTAAAAAAAGAAATATATGACATCACGTGACATTTCTCAGGGTACGAGGAAACAACTAAACACAATTTATTTGTTTTGGTTTTTTAGTACAGGAAGTTTGTGCAAAAGTACTAAATAATTTCAATAGAAACGAAATTTTATAGTTGTAAAACTAAAATAAATAATTTTGTGAGCAATAAATTTGTTTTGGCCAGGTTGTCTCGTAGCTCAAAATGATGCTCGGAGGTTAGTGATAATTGTCCACTAAAACTTTCAATAGCGGAAATTAGAAGGATGAGCGAGAGCTTTGTAATAATCCATTTTAAAATGGTGCCGCCAGTAATGCCTAGTCCTCGAGACAATAATGCTCTATGCACATGTCCGTCCAAATACCGCATACTTAAAATATATCTCTGGAAATTTTTGAATTTTTCATCAGTCAGGTTTGTTGGTAAGTCCATCATTTTCTGCAGAGATAAATGAGCAGATCTTGCTGATAAGTTATGCCCCGCAGAAACGATATATGGTGATACATAGTTTCTATCCTTGTAAATGTTGATGATTTCAGATCTTCTGAATTATTCATCATTAAATTGAATAACGCTGAAACCGTTGTACATCTCTATTTTCAAAGTTTCTTCTTAATTGTTGGGAAGAATATATTTTAATTCCTATTTTGAGGGCTCTTATTAATATTTTAACGGAAATAATTTTAAAGAAGAATCGAACAAACAACAATTTGCAGTTATCGAAATTAATTTTCTAGTTTTTGCAATTTTAAAGAGTTTTAGAGTTACATTTCGCGTAATGCAATTATCGAATTTTGCAATTATGAGTTTGTTATGTAATTTCTGTTCTATTATCGAAGAACAGGGGTAAAACAGACATATATTTTGTAATATGTATGGCAAAGTGTATAGGTTAAATATGTATAAGTAAATGACGAAATGTTGTGTTCTGCATAAATGCTAAATAAAAACTTTTACTCATTTTGCTGCTGGAAATTGTCGACGCATTGTCTACATTGTTTATACACATTGAAGAGACGAGTAAGCAATTGATTAATTACTTTATATAGACAACGTAGCACAAAATTGACTAGAAATTGGTCAAGCACAAGAGTTCACCACAGCAGGATAAAACTATAAACTGGTATCCCTCATTAAGATCAAAAAGCATGATGTTAAATACTCACTTAAGATGCCTCTTCTAATTCAATTTGTTCATCATCATCGTAAAGAAAGAAGAAGGGGCGTAAACCTTTTTGAATTATGCTTGGCGTACAAACAACTTTCAAAAATGGTGCGGCACCAAAAAGTCTAAGTACTCCTGGTCTAAATGTTATACAATTTACTGAGCTTGTTTCGAATTTGATCATTAAACCGGATAATAAAAAAAAAAATCCCTCAAGGAAGTGATCATTTTCCATAACTACTGAGACAACTAATTGACATATGAACCACTGTAGTTCAATTTAGAATTGCTTAGTAAGAAATACTACTTGCTTTGGTATGGAAACCCTTCCGATATTTAGATATTAAGGTCCAAACCGAGATCTTTTCCGATAATTTTGCGGGCAGGAAATTGGTTCGTACCGCATTATTATAACTATAGGTTTTGACTTACGAGTCAATCAGTCGATCGAATTAATAGATCCAACCACTATATAAAGTTCTAGAGATGCCACATATTAGTTGCAAGGTACAATAAAGCTACATCAGAATAGCGTTAAATTTGGATGGCTCTAGTTTAGGGGATAAGATGATCGTAAACTGTGAAGATGCAGGCATCTTTTTTATTTTTAATACCTTCACTTTTTTTTACACAATGTGTTAGGAATAAGCTCCTGCTCGAAATAGATTGTATTAGTATGGGTGGTCCCTAAAGTAAAATTTTTGTAAATAAATAAATATTATCAAGCCAGCCTTTCATTTGGTGATCAAAATAAGCTGGACCGACCCCATTTGCCTTAAAATTTTCTATACGTTTGGGTTTCTGGAACCTCTTGCACTGGTGGTAGGATTTGCAAAAATTACACATAATTATTGCTGTTATGTGTTGAAGGAGCCCGATTGATTTAATTAATTATTTTACAATCACATCTATAACATTTCCATTTTTTTACTTCGTGGATTTATTGCGGCCAGGAATGCAGATTATGAAAGTCGGTTATACCGTCTCTATGGTAATCATTTGCTGCTCTATTATCAATTTGAAAGAACTATTTCGTTTCCCCACGCTTGCTAAGTTCATTATAAGCGAATATAGCTGGTAAATCAGGTTCCTAGATTATGTTGATTAAGTACTTTACTTTGACAATAACGCATTTAATGTTTTAATTTATTGCAAAATGGAAAATTTTTTAATCAGATTTTAATCAGAACAAACGTTTAAAGGCATTAGTTTTCTTTGGATTCTTTAAGTTACAAATGTTTGTACAAATCTTCCTTAGATATTAGTGTGATTCATCAATAAAAAATTTAATTGATATAGTAAATTAAAAAATGTATTGAGAAAAATTGTTGCCAAAGATAGAATTTTGAACACATTTAGAAAAAAAAACTAGGTTTGGGCCTTAATAAAAATGTTGGAAGAGTCTATATACCAGCATGATTCACAATAAATGAAAATTGTAATAATTCAAAAAATTGAATTACCGATGGTTCATCTACGTCAAACAGCTTTTGAATTATTAAGTAAAATATGATTCAAGGTACCACCTAGAACAACTTTTCCTTGATGCTTCTCAGTAGGAAGAATTGAGAACAAAGAATGGGCCCCTGAAGATACATTTGTTGCTCAAAATTAATCAAGGAGCCATCCCTTACAATATTTACAGCAAAGTGTTGCTAGTCGCTGCCCTCGCTCTACTCTGTCTCGCCGTTTGACTCCGACGCGGAGTCGGTTGAACGAATTTTAAATTATTTTTAATTTGCGAAATGAATTTCGTTCTGTATTGAGAACGATGTTGGTTGTATCATATCTCCCGGTAGACGTAATTTCTCTCCGTATACGACTTCGGCTGAAGACGCCTCGAAATCGTCGCGAAATACCGTTCTCAGACCCAAGAAGTACGAGAAGTCAAGATTTAGTCGTTGCCGTTGCATGCCGGGTTGTAGGATGTTGTTCGCCTGCGGTAGAAACCGATTAGATTAGCTAAGCTGTCGAATAGCTCATACCAACTGATCCATGTTTTTAATAATGTGTATGCAAATATTTCGGCTCTAATGTTAACCAGCGGAGCTGCCTCGGGTCATCGTGTATATCGCTCTACAATTGTTAAACAGTAACGTTGAATTTTGGATGGCTCTAACGGTCCTACTATATCGATGTGAATTTCGGAAAATCGATTGCTGACGATAAAATACTCTCCACACAGGCTTTTCACGTGTTTTTTAATTTTGCATTTTTGGCAGTTTATGACACCTTTTTGCCCAAAGTTGAATGTATTTGTTAAGCGCTGGCCAGATGAACTTTTTCCGCCAGATTGACGGTGCTATGTATTCCCGGATGTGAGATATTGTGGAATACTACGAAGATCTGACATCGGATTTTTTTAGGTATACCTATGGCCTTGGTGTACCAGTCGACACATCGCAATATAAGAATTTGGCTGTTCCAATAATTGGTTCTCTGTCGAGCTTAAGACTGGTGTTGCTTTCGATTGGTTTAATCAGTTCATTATCCTTGGATTGTTCGTCCGCCATCTGCGAGTAATCTACGTTGCATGTTGGCTTTGTATTGGTGACGCTTTTTCCAGGTTTTGATGTAGTGCGTTGGTAAGGGGTTTGTGATCGGTATAAAGTGTAAACTCGCAACCATCGATGAAGTACTTAAGGTAGTTGATTGCTGCATACGCCGCCAGAAACTCTCGATCGTACGTGCTATTTCTTGTCCCCGTGTCTGTCAGTTTCCGTGAAAAGAAGCTTAGCGGTTGGCATCTTCTTGTTGTTTGCTGCTGTACTACTGCTCCAAGAGGTTGATATGAAGCATCGACCATGATCGCAATTTTTCTTTTTTCGAAAGCCTGGTTAGACTGAACCTTTTATAAACTTGTACAATTCTGCAAGATCTTAAGCTGCATTTGGCAGAAAAATGCGGTATTAGTTTATCATACCTAAGAATGTTTGGATGTCGAATCCGAAAAAACTGATTTGACTCTTGCCGAATTCGCATTTGGTTAAATTGATGACCAAACCTGCGTCCTGTAGTCGCTGAAATACTATCCTCAGATGTTCAATGTCTTGCGAATTTGATATCACGAAGGACCAACTGAATCAATCTCTGGAATGTCTGAGCCGCATTGCGCAGACCAAAAGTCCTACGGGGTAACTTAAACAAACCGAACGGAGTTCATATGGCCGTCTTCTCTATGTGAACAGGTCGGGCTTTGTTTTTTGATTTATACCTCGGTAGTCTCAGCACAACCTCCAGCCGCGGTCTTTTTTCTTGGTGATGTGAATTAGACTGGCCCTGAACCAAAGGTCTATTTCATTTTTTGCTATTTCTATTTTTTCTGTGTTGAGCCGCCGGACCTTTGCTGTACTCGGTTGAGCTTCTGTCTCGATTTTATGTACGGCGCTCTGCTTGACCGTATTAAACGTTGGCGTTTCCATGATGATATCCTTAAAGTTTTTTAACAGAATACTGAACTGTGGATTCCATGCACCCGTATTTATTGTTGTCAGCTGATATGAGGGCAAGAAAACCGCAGTTCCGGTGGATCAATTAATATTCTGTTTTTGACATCGACCGACAGGCCATAATGCAGCGGAAAATCGGCCCCAATAATGCACCTATCCACGTCAAGTTACATTTTTTGTGTCATATGTTTCAATTTCTTTCGAATTGGCCGCATATTACTTTAAGTCTGATTTCGCGTATTTCTCAAGTGTATTTGGTGTTAAGACGGATAGCTCGACCCATGTGTCGATTAGGAACTGTTTTCTTATGGTCAATTCGAGTACAATCAAGCGGCAAATTTAATGTATGCTGTCACTTGCCGCGAAAAGTGATGAGCCTCCTAGTTTTCCGTAGTTTGGTTTTGATTGAACTGGCACAATTTGGTGCAGTTTTTCGCATTATTTCCGAACTTGTAATAATACCAGCAGTTCGGGAAGTATTGTACCTGCTTCTCAGATCTTTTTTGACTTGCCCGTGTATTTCCACTATTTTATCCGCTAATGCGGCTATTTTGTCCAGTTATACCTCCTCGATGGTTGGGAGGAAGTCGTTGCGCAATCACAAATTTCTCAAAGTTGTCTCATGAATTTCGTCCAATGAGAGTATCTGTATTTCGCGGAGTAACTACAACGGTTTTTGTCGCCGAGTTGTAGGCCTGGAAGTATACAATTTAACTTGCTTCTGGCTGAGTCGCACAATCTTTCAACTATTACCGATTTCAATTTTGGAAAGTACGTCAAGATTCTCGAATAGTCTGGAAAATATCATGCAGTTGTTGCAAAACCTTGAATAATCCTGAAAATATAACAATGACGATAAGTTCAAATATTTTCAATGTTAACCTACAGCTACCCAACGCCTTGAAATTCGAGAGTATCTTCTCTGTAAGATAATTTAATTGGGTGCGCTATGCTTACTCGTAATGCAACTCCAACCTTAACTCGAATATAAAATTTCGAATAATAAATTTAAAACGCTCGGAATGTCAAAGAAAATATCGATAGATCGCACACAGTGTGATTCACACCAATAGACCCAAATAATTTCGAAAACGTGGAATAATCTTAGAATCCTAGAATAATTTGGAAAAATAGCAGTGCGTAGTCTCAAAAATGTTGTTAATGTTGATAATTTCGAATATGCTAGATACCAATCAACTCAACCCTATTCAAACCTAGATATCTAGATATTATCGTTTTGAAATCTCGTCAACCGCAATATCGAATTAGACAAAATATCGATTAAAAAAATTGCCTTGAATTTAAAATATCGAATTTTGAAATACGGTCTTCGGATAAAAGTCAGAAATAAATAACCATATTCAAAAGTTGTTGGAAGGGAAGAACATCGGATGTCGACGTTTAATCCGACCTTGACTTGACCTTCAAGGTCATTTGAATGAGGCTTCTGTTTAAATAGCCAACTTTGCTTTAAACAAGAAATCCAATGGTGTCATTCGAATCAGCCAAAGTTTCCAACTTTGTTCATGTATACAGCAAAAATGTTAGCACCCTGAGTCGCACGGGATCCACGGCTAATGAGGCCTAGATTAAGCTTAAAGTAGACCACCATTTTAAATTTGCAAAACGAGACATTTTTAGGGAATTTTTTAGAAAAGACGGTGGTCTAGTTTTTATAGAAAGAAGAAAGTGTTCCTGTTGCTATTAAATATTTTCTTAAAATAGGGCCAAAGATTTCTTCTCGGTTGCTGAAGGTAAATGTTAGAGTAATTACACGTAATTTAACTCCATAGCAATAAAAATGGCTTCCCGCGTGCCCGTGAGAGTTACCGAAGCCGTTAGTCTCTACAATTCTAAGTTAAATTAGGGGTTGGCCACGTATCGCTAATACGTGTCATTAATAATATGTAGATTCTATATAATCCGCTTCTACGTGCCGATCCCGGCCCGAAGTAAATTCCCCATTTTCCAGAATTTATATTTTTGGTTATTTTCGTTTTTTAACCGAAATCCCCATTTTCCAGAATTTATAAAAAACAAAATCTTGGAAAACAAGATTTCGTACCCAACCCAAAAAGAATTTCGGGATAGAAAGAGGATATTTTAATACCAAAAAAAATCGAGGAGAAAGAGTTTTGAGATAGAAAGGGGATATTTTCGTAAAATGAAAATAAAAGAAATATGTAAATTGCTGAGTATCATTTTGTTTTTTTTTTTTTGTTTAAAACTGTCAATGCAATTGTTACTTCCTGTTGCGAATGCGGATTAATTAGTTCGGTAGAAGTTATTTCATTGTTTTCAATATCTTCCGTTACTAAAACAATTTCATCATCCATAAGCATATGTATGTATGTTCTAATGCCAAATCACTGTCAAATATTACAAAACTCTCAAAACTTCCAATATTCTCCGAAGCACATCCAGTTCTAAATTTTTCCCATGTATCTTCTACATTTTCCAAGCAACACTCATAATTATTTTCGTTGAAAAATTTGCAAGTGGAATGTAATCATCATTATTGTCTCATGGATGTATAATGTTTACATGTCGAAGGCAGTTTTTAATTGTTCCAAGAGTAATTTTTGAAAGAAATTCAATTGGATCCAACAACAATAAAAACCAATACCTTTTGGTTTTCTGTGGTAAATTGTTCATCACGTCATCCATGTTTGGGCGTTAGTAACATATTTCACAGAGAGACTTTTCTGATTTCGCAATAACCAGAAAGGGTAGTTTTTTCGATCCTGTGCTATTGGCTCCAACTACTACTATTATCCGTTCTTTACTATATTTACCACCAAAATATTTACTATTTTTAAAGTCCTACCGTGCTTCACGTTTTGTATTTTTGTCACATTTAAATTTTCAGAAGCATTCGCTTTTACATAGTTTGTACGTTTATAAATTTATTTCTTGGATACACAGAGTGGTACTATGTTTGGCTGTGAAAACAAAACACTACAAATACAAAAATGAAAAGGAAATAAAGAAAGGGATTCCCCGATTATATATTCAGCTAACGGTATTGCATAAAAGTGGAAAAATCTCGCATATTTCTTGAAAATGGAAAAACAAGACTATGTACGTTTTTGCATATTTGCAACATTTGTCTTAAATAGGTTAATTATACATACATACTCGTATGTACATTTGTCGTATTTTATTTGACCTAGGCATTGGAATTGAAATTCGAATTCAAATTTGGTCAAATAAAATAACGATGGAATTCAATGTTTGGAATACGATTAATTTTCAAAGGTTGGTAGGCACTTTGCATTTTTTTGTGGCAAAATACGTTTTTTCGCGAATAAAATATTGGTATGTGGGTTTGTTTTAACAATTAGCGAATTTTTTAATTGCCAAATAAATAGTCAAAATAATAATAAATTTCACAAAGCCAACCTATAGAACTAAAAAAAAAATATTGTCTAGCGCACTCAGCGTAAAGTAGGCAAACTGCCAATGATGAATTCCATCAATTTAGCAGGAATTCGTCGAATTTCTAAATTGTCAAATAAAATACGGCTATAGTATATAATACGAGTTTAAAATGACCGTAGTCCAACACTTCGTAATTGAAAGAGGAATTGCTTCGATTTTTTCTCAAAAATTACTTCGACATACAAAGCAGTTTGACACAGAAAAAGTTTGAGATAGAGAATGATATTTTTCTAGGAAATCGCAACGTACTTTAATTTGAATTCGACATAAAGAGGATTTCGGCATTGACAGAGTTTGAGATAGACAGAGTTTACCTGTATTTAGATTTAGAATAAAATTTGCTAAACTCGTTTGAAATCAAAGCTTTCGACATCAAACGAATTTATTTGTAATATACAAATGTACAAAATATATAAGTTTTGATTAGAAAAGGTTGAATTTGATTTGCAACAAACCGATTGAATGTGATTGATATAGTTTCTCTTTTAAACCCAATACAAATTCTCCTGTTTCATATATCCCCTTGCCTCGGATTTCATCTTTTTTTTGATCACTTTTTAAAATTTCTCAAGACTATTGGAGTATAGCATGGAAATGGGATTTCTGTTTTGTAATAGAATTAATTGATGGTTCAAAGTTTCAAAAGAGTCAGGATATTCGAGATTTACGAGATTGTCTGAATTTGAGATTCACATAATATAGAGATTATTCAAATTTGTCTGGGTTAATCGAAATTGTTCCGCGGCTTATTTTAGATTTCTTAAGTTTTTCGACATTTCTAGGATTATTCGAGATTTTTAAAGATTTTCAAATATATTCGAATTTTATATGGCAATGTTCTGCGTTTAGCTTTAAGTTGTGGTTACTTGCAGAGTTACACAAATAAATCTGAATCGTGATATTTAGTTGATTTCTCGAAATTATCCAAGAATGTCCAGGTTATTTACATTTTACATACTTTGGATTTATGTATATACATACTTACGGATAATTCGATATTTGAGAACTTTCTAGAATATTCAAGATAATTTGAAAATTCGACATTTTTGAGGTTATTTCGAGTTGATTGCAAAAAATTTTGTTTTGTTTTGTTTGAGGCCATCGAACTGAATCACATGCTGTTTCGTACTCTCGAAATGCGAGGCTCGGCAATAAGAAGAAAAGCTTTACTTGTTCATAGGTACAAGAAACATTTTGCAGGGGGGGCCACAATTCGTAGTTACGCCACTGTGTGTACATACATATTCAGATTAGACATCCTGACACCGTCCGCACGCACTCTTTTAAAATTATCAGACAAATTCCCATCTTTTAAATAAGAACTTTTTCTTTTAATTTCGTGTTTGATGAACATAAGAAATATTCCCACACTTATTTTAGCAATTAAATTATATATTGAGAATTTGTAATGTCCTCGACGATAATCATGATATGATGACAATACGACGTGACAGTATTTTTAAACAAAAACTTATTTCAATCACCTGGGCCAACATGTAATAAAGATTTTTTTACATTAATATTCATCAGAACTAAATTAGTCATACTGTATAAGTTTTTTTTTTTTTTGCAAACACAAGTGAGTTATGCCTCTCATGTGAGAATTTTATTTTATTATAACCCTAGAAGTATCTATCAGTTAACCAATTTGATTTCATGTTTTTTACAAATATACAAAATTAGGCGGATTAAATGAAGTAAAAATCCCAAAACATATTTTTGTTTTTTTTAAGACGAAAAGAAATTAAAAACTAAAAGATAAATAAATTAATTTAAAGTAAATTTCATGAATTGAATATTAAAACTATTTTTTTTTTTTTTTTTTGTAGTTTTATGAATAAATAAGCAGGCGTCTTTTTATATCGAAATTAATTTAAAAGCGCGATATATACTAGATATAGATATGTAAAACATATTGTGGTTGGAACCCAACCTTAAAAAAAATTCCAGTGCATAAGATGGGAATTTTCGCAGTCTAAAAAACTAACAATTTGCTTTAATTAAAACTACGATATATTGTACACTTACTGTAATTAAAATTATAATATACTACATGGGCTGAAAAGTTTCCTGTATTGACACATAGATGGCGTTGTAATGAGATATCATATGGATAATCATCTCGGAACGTTTCTCCAAACGCCTTACTTTTAGAGTTATGGATGCTTGAATGCTAATAAGCTGAAGATCGGTTAGATATTTTGGAAGGTGATAACTCTGGCACTAAGATTAATAATGATATCCAGTAGGGTTAAATTTGAAGTCCTACTCTGTATTTTTATGAGAATAATAATCTTTTATTGCGATTTAATTAATAATCAGAAGTACATTTAATTGAGTATGTACGATATGGGTTTGTGATTGTCTGAGTATGTTTGTGTTGACAATTGGTGAAGGAAGGCTAAAAGAGATGACAACACCAGAAACGAATAAATAAACCCATGATATTGTATTGATTGATCATAAACTGAAGTAAGTAGGATTAGTGCCGCATTCCCTAAAATTTCGATGAAAAACCGGAACGAGTAACCACTTTACAGCAATGTTTGAAAAAAAAAATTGTTGAAAAATCGTTTATTGAAGTGTATTTAGTTAAGATGATTAAATAGATAATATTGCGTTTAAACTTTTTAGCCCATGTAGTAAATAGAATTTGTTGCTGAATTAAAAGAAATTAAAATGCCACTGTTTAATTTTTTTAATTAGAATTCGCAAATTGTTTTGTATAATTTTGCTTACAAAAATATTTTACTTTTATTTATACAATTTGATTAAAGTTTGACTGTTCTAGATGCTTCTCTTGTACACGTACATATGCAGTTAAACTCTCCATAGAGGTTTTTTTTAGAAATGAATTATGGGAACGAAATGTGTAAAATCCTAAAATCTATGATCATTTCGAGCAAAATCCGCTGTATACGAGTTATAAATTCACCTTTTCACGATCGTACAAATTTATTTGTTTGATTTCGCTTATATCCATAAAATCCTTAATAAGTATATAAAGTAAAAATATTGAAAATTATCCCAGCCGAGTATCATCATAAATTTCATATAAATACAAGTGTTCGATTTTAATTAATAATCAATCTCGATCGATATATCACACGATATCAATTTAATTTAAATTCTTAACCCTATGTAACGATCGCTCTATATTTCTAAATACAGCGAGGTAAGCGAGAAAATTGTCGAACGTTCGTAAGAGGTTATATCAATTATTTTAATTTAATTAGATTTTAATTGAATATGACCTAAACTAAATTTTTTCAATTTTTTTTTTTTTTTTCGTTTGGTCCATTCAAATTGGAATAAATATTAATTGAAAATATAAATAGTTCTGTTGTTATAAAAAAAAAAAACTACATTACTATCTATCGAATAAATAAAAGGGGTCACCTTCAAAAATGTTGCATTGGTTGGTAAGAGTCTTCTACCGCGACACATCGCATGGTAAAAATTACAGCAGGTAGCATATGTTTTTGTGGTTAGATAACATCTGAAACATATATTTTTTGACCACAAACTTAATTAATATTTTTTTTATTATAAACGTATCCCGACAAAAAAGGATCATTACATTGTGTGTTGCTAGGCAAAATATATAGCAAATCGTACCAATATGCCACAATTTTTGTTTTTTTTAATTTGTTGGTTAATTATTGCAACTCAATCTCACATCAGATCAAATTTTTGCGCTCAAAAAATATGGTATATATATATATATATATATATATATATATATATATATATATATATATATATATATATATATATATATATATACACGCATGTTTATTATATTTACAATATATAAATTGGAGAGAGCAACATACAATAATTGCCTTAGCAATTTTAATTCAAATTTAAATAATTTGAATTGAATTTGAAGGAGTATACATATATGAAAACAAAGGAATGATGGAAACACAAAAATTCTTATGGTTATGGGATAGAATTATAATTGAACTTATAAATTACGAGTTTTGTTGTTGTTGTTGTGCTTCATGTGCTCATAATTACCATTTACCTTTTCTTCTAAAGAAAATGAATATACGAAGGAAAACAATTTTAGCATACACGATCGATTTATAAAGTGTATTATATCCAGAGTTGAATTTTTCGTTTGACCGACCAAAGTATCTAAAATTATGCGAATCCTGTCGAAAATGTTCAAGTTATGGAATTTGTCAAATTTCACTGATATTAGGAGGTACTACATATCTGAATTATCTAAAATCCATCTGTTATCGTTGTTGGTTGCCTAAAGAGATGCAGTTGAAGTATACTAGAGTGTCTTGACTACCATAGAAATTTAAACATTTTACAGCAAAATTAAATTTTAATAACTAGATATTAGGAAGCGGGATAATAAATTAAGGTTACTGCTTAGGTTATACATTATCCCATACTTTTCGTAATCTATAATTCTATATTTTATTGAACAATGAAACTTGTTAGGAGTGGTTACATAAAGGAAAAATCGACTAAACAAAGTGTACACTACTAGTTTAATAGATCGTGCTAAATATGTTTCATATACAGCTATTGAGTTTAATATGAAGCTTTTTAAGCCTGGTACTTCCAAAGAATAGGCATATAACCTAGACAGAACTTGGATTAATAAGTCCGATTTAGCTAAACTCGTTGAAGTACTTCATTAAAAAAAAACGCGATTAGTTAAAATTGAGGTTGACATACGCGGCTAAACCCGAAAATGTCACTAAATCGGTTTTTGGATGAAAGAAACCCGAATATAGACTTGACTATATGAACATGTTTTTTAGTCAGGCCGATATAGATCTCCAATTTAGGCGATGTCCCATGCAGAAAAGTCGAACCGGCATTAAAAATCAATAAATTAAGTTGTAGAATTATCTTAAAATAAAGTTTAAATTGATAATAACCATTAAAAAGTTTCAGTTGACAATTTGTTACCATTTTTTTCATAAAACCATTATTTCTTCACTGTAAAATTTCTATGATTTTTGGGTAAAAAACTGAACCAAGTAATTTTCACAGGTCTTATTAAGAGAGTTAGTTACCCAGGTGTCATCTAAAATGTTTGTAGTCTGGCGTTGTCATGATGGAACACAACACTCATTTTAGATTGATTAATTCTGGCCGCTTTCTTTTATATTTCTGCTGTAATCTGGTAAAATGTTGACTGTAGTGAACAGAATCAATCGTTTGACCTGGTTGTAGCACTTCATGGTAAACGGTTCCCTTTCAATCCAACCAAACACAAAGCATCACCTTCATTGATGTCAAATGTGGTTTTGCCATCATTTTTATGGTACCACCACACCCATTAACCAATATCTTTTTCACATATTTTTGTCTTATATATACGTGATCCATTTTTCGTAGATGGAATTAATTTGTTCACTATTAAATCGTGTGGTACTTAAGCACCCAGCTTTTTTTTTAATCCAACTTTCTCAAAATGTTTTAAATCTATTCCCCGGCGATGTGATGGTTCCTTATAAGCCTGTCTTGTTCCACTTTTTGTTTGATTTTACAGTATTTTTCAGTAATTAGTCGATCAGAGCAAGGTACATCTTTTACATGGAAATGCTAAGAGCCTGCGTTGTCTTCTTCCCTATGCCGGCGCTCTTTAATTTGTGGTCGAGTTTCTCTTGAATCAACTCACATAAAGCATTTTAATGCTAAGGAAACCGTTAGAATCACCTGACCATTTTACGAGTTGTCCCAAATTTTCTGTGCCTCCTAGGACGTCCGAAAATTTCACAGAATTGACAAAAAACAATAATCTTCCTTTTGTTTTGTCTCATTTAGCACGGGTTGTTTATTTTATTTAACTCCAGTTTTAATTTTTACTAATACAGTCTGTCTTAAGAGAAACGATGGACTGTACCCACTACCTGCTATGAAAATAATTATTGCATATAACAGAAAAAAGCGTGACACGGTAAGGCAGCGTTGAATACTATATTAGTTTAGTTAGGGTCGACTGTTTCTCTTTATCTAGATTTTGTTTACAATTTATATTTATGGTTGAATTCGGAGTAGGGAAGTCCCAGTCTCGGATATCGGGTCCTCAAGCATTTTTGGCATTTTTCTAATACCCGAATACCCAGCTAATTGCTTCAGGTTTTCTTTTATTAAACAAATATAAAACTCGCTCTAAACTATTAATAAAAAAAAATTGTATCCAGCTCAGCCTCAGACAGTACTATCGGATAGCTCCAGCAATACTGATACGATGAGTTAGAGTAACCAACTTACAATTTTAAAAATCGCGATGTTGGCCAAAAATTAATAACTATTTACGCAACATGTATCAATGCTCGGAGATTCGTCCTGCTCCTTTCATTTGTACACCCTAGCCTGTTAAAGCCACATAACCATTATGTAGTTAGCACAACTGTTGGTGTCCTAATCACCTACAAATTGTAAAATAGTTCAAGAGATCTCGTTAAAGGTGCGTTAATAGATTATTATTATTAAAAAAAAAAATTTCGGGTGGGTTGTTGACAATTTTGTTTTTCGGGTATTTTCGAAACTCATTTGTGTGACTTAAAAATTTGTGGATGTATTTGTAGGTTAATTAATAGATAACAGACATTAATGTTTAGCTTAAAGGGTAAATGTTTAGGAAATTTAGATGTTTTTTCTTTTTATCATATTTTCAGATATTAAAAGTGAAAAATGTAGTCCTATTCAATCGCCAGTAAGCAGTAGTAGCAAACTAAACGATAATCAATTATTAGAACGACCTAATCTAACAATAACACCAAATCAAAATCAAATAATGAATTTATCAACAAGCCAATCAAATTCTGAATCGCCGCAACATCAACAGCAAATCCAAACACAAGCATCTGTTCTACCACCACCACCATCATCGACCACATTAAATTCCTCACAACCAAGTACGCTATTAAAATGTAATCACTGTGATTTTATAACCGAAAATCGCATGGATATTGATCAACATTTTGCCAATCTACATTCAAATTCAAGTGATAATGAGATAATTTATATACCATCACATTCGGCGGTTATAGCAGCCGCACATGCAGCACATGCTGCCGCTCAAATGGCCACCGGCACTGGAACATATTCAACCTCATCGAATACATCATCGATCAATGAAGATTGTAAATCAGTGAATCATGATGATATTACCGATGATATAATGGACGATGATGTGCTCGACGATGACATGGATACTGAAAGTGTTATGATCATGTGTCCCCTTTGTCAAGATAGTTTTAGTGATAAAAAATTATTGGAAAAGCACGTGATGAGTATACATAGTGTAAATAGTGATGGTTTAACGCGTTTACTACAATTGGTCGATACAAGCCATTGGCTGAATAATAAAAAACAAGACAATCTTAATGTATCGTCATCATCGTCTTCGATCGTTTCTGGATCGGGTGGCCAACAAATCGAATGTACCTATTGTAATATGGCATACAAAACAATGAATGATTTATATTTGCATGCGATTGATAATGAACATTATCTAGTGAAAAATGATCTATACCTTTGTTTGCTGAAAAATTGCAACCTACAGAGTAATCAATTTATCAATATAACATCACTAAAACAGCACTTCAAGGATAATCACATGAACGCAATTATTTCAGAGAAACATGTATACAAGTATCGATGTAAATTATGTTCCCTGGCATTTAAAACGCAAGACAAATTAAATCAGCATTCATTGTACCATACAATGCGAGACGCAACCAAATGTAGTATATGCAATCGAAATTTCCGCAGCCAAATCTCATTGAAGAAGCACATTGAACAATCCCATGCGCATAACATCCAGAATAGCACCGACATGATCGATGATTATGTGATAAATAACCAAATTTCATCACCATCTCCGTCGACCTCGTCAAGTATAAAAAACATGGATGATATCGATATGGATCAATCGATCGAAAATGCTGAAAATCTAGAAACAATCGATTTGGATCAAATCACCAATTACAATGACTTAAGTGTCAAATATAAATGTCATAAATGTCGCGTTGGATTTCAACAACAAATAAATTTATTACAACACTATAAGACGGCGCTACATCGTCGGAATAGTAATACGAGTAGTGCAGGGATTAGTGTTGCAACTAATTTACAACAATATCCAATTGAAAAATATTTAGATCCAAATCGGCCGTTTAAATGTGAAATATGCCGTGAGAGTTTTACGCAAAAAAATATTTTACTCGTTCATTATAATTCTGTGTCGCATTTGCATAAATTAAAGAAGATTAATAATAAGTCACCGTTAGCCGATTATCTATCAATAAACGAACCGACTGAAACAAATTATAATATAATCGGGAATATATCGGACAGTGACGGCGGCTCAACAAATAAACGAAAATTAAGCTATGATTTGTGTAATAGTGATTATGATAGTCCGAAGAAACGTTTTAAATGTGATATCTGTAAAGTGGCGTATGCTCAAGGGTCAACATTGGATATACATATGCGATCGGTGCTACATCAAACACGGGCTTGCCGTTTACAAGAATTACAATCAACCAATAGTGGTATTTCTATAACCGCATCACCATCATCGTCGAACATGGCAAATGCAGCAAATGTGGTTGCAGCCGCCGCCGCCGCAGCCGCCTCATCATCCCTAATAAATCCAGTGCTGCCGCAGTCAAATAAATTACACAATGACAGTAATAATAATAATAATAGTAAACATGAATCAGGATCGCCTACTCTGTTAACTGATGATCTAATAAATTCGCCAAAGCTAAATAACAATCAAATTTATAAAACGCTACTCGAAAATTTCGGTTTCGATTTGGTAAAACAATTCAACGAGATTAATTCGAATAAAAATTCGAATTTAAATAATTTAATCGAGACAACCACAAATAATAATTTGAATAATATAATTAATAATATAAATAATAATATTATAAATAATAGTGGGGAAGATAATAACTATTTGTACTATTGTCGGCATTGTAATAAAAAATTTTCAAGTATTTTTGTGCTTAAATCGCATTGCGAAGAGATACACAATGAAAAAATTCCTCTCGAGATACTCGATAAAATAGCGGATAAATTTAAAAATTATTTAAACGAAATGTCATCAGAACAACAACAACAACAAACACAACAACAGCAGCAGCAGCAATTGCAACAACACAGTCCGATTGTTCCGGTCAGTATACAATCGCCGCCACCTCCTGCGGTTGTGGAATCATCATCGAATTCCGAAATACTTGATTTTTCGAATAAACCATCCTCCGTTATAAAAACTGAAAACAACGAGGCAACCGATTTGTTTACTCAAAAACTATTAGAACAACAAAGCCAATTGATGAATCATGGTGGTAGCGGCGGTGTCGTACCCGGAACGAATTTACCTCTAAACACAATCGATATGCTAAATTTAATGCAATTCCATCACCTAATGTCGCTAAATTTTATGAATTTAGCACCACCATTAATTTTTGGTGGTGCAGGCGGTACAAACGGGGCAAATAGTATGCCTGGTGATTTACCACCCATCTCATCCACGTCTACCACAAATAAGACAAATTCTCAAAATATTAATTCGACATCAACATCGAGTACACCAATACTACCGATTCCACCAAGTTCAGTAACACCCGAATTACAACTACCACCTGGAGTACCGGCGCAACAAGTTCAATTATTACAGCAACAAGCGGCAGCACAGGCAGCTGCTGCACAAGTAAGTAGATTTTTTTTTTTTTTTTTTTTTTTTTTTTTTTTCGTTTAACCGCATAAACAGTTAATATTTTACAAGTCAATTTTTTATTATTTGCACAGGTTTCAAATAACCAAAAGAGAGCCCGAACCCGTATTACCGATGAACAATTAAAAATTCTAAGAGCCCATTTTGATATTAATAATTCGCCGAGTGAAGAAAGTATTATGGAAATGTCAAAGAAGGCTAATTTACCGATGAAGGTATGAGTATTAAAGTTCAGCTTACTAAAATCGCTACGACTTATTTATTTTTATTTTTTTATTTTATTTAGGTGGTTAAGCATTGGTTTCGAAATACATTGTTTAAGGAGCGACAACGAAATAAAGACTCACCCTATAATTTCAACAATCCGCCATCGACAACCCTAAACCTAGAAGAGTATGAGCGTACAGGACAAGCAAAAGTGACAAATTTGCTAGGCGGTGTAAATTTAGGCGCCACTAGTGGTGTTGAAGTGCCACCAATAATTGTTGTAAGTGAAAATTTGGAAAAAGCTAACCAACAATCGTCATCTTCGTCATCGTCATCTTCATCGTCAACCTCTTCGATTATAACGACATTTCAGCAACAACAAAAATTAGCTACAAAACAACAGCAGCAGCAACAGCAACAAAACGAGCTGCGCGAACATGAATTACATCAACTACAATTACTACAAAATCAACATCAGTTACAATTAGTGCAGCAACAATTACAATTCCAGCAAAAACAATTACAATCAAATTTAGATCATATGAATAGGCCGATATCGCAACCGTCAAGTGTATCAAGCGATCGACAGGAATACCAAACGAGTATGATAAAACAAGAGCCAAATGATGCGGACCAATCAGACACCGATAATCAATCGATAATGAATCAACGGGCTGGTTCAAGTATACGAGAAGGTAGCACAATAAGTGATCGAGATCATCGTGATTTAGCCGATCACGAAATGAGCCTCCATCAGTCGAGTATGTATTACAATAATTTTGAAACAAAATCAGAAAGTGGTTCAAGTGAAATATTGTCTCGGCCCCAATCACCAAATTGCTCGTTTAGCAATATCAACGATATTATAAATCAGCAAATTGAATCGATCCCAATCAATAATATCACAAATATTGGGACAATGGGGAATAGTATGGGACCACCAAAAAAGTTTCAAATTAATAAAATGTTTGATAAAAGTTTCGAATCGAGTTCAAATTCATCGTCGTCGTCAACGTCGAGTGGTAAACGGGCTAATCGGACCCGATTCACCGACTATCAAATAAAAGTGTTACAAGAATTTTTCGAGAATAATTCTTATCCGAAGGACAGTGATTTAGAATATTTGAGCAAATTACTGTTGTTATCGCCGCGCGTTATCGTCGTTTGGTTTCAGGTAAGCACAATAATACACATCTTATAACTTAATTTAAATTTTTGGTGTACATTATGAAATATGATTGCAAAATGATCGCAACTTTAAGACCCGATTTTATGAACGAATGGATAGAAGATTAATCCTCGGCTTAATCGTCATTTCCATTATATGAACGACAGTAAATAACAAATATTAATCCGCCAATTTTTGTATCTTTTTTGGTATATCCAAATATCAGTAATCAGAGGATAAACAAAAAGGTTTCGTGTAAATTTTGATTTTTTAACGTTTCAAAAATTTTAATAAAATTCATAATTTACGTTCAACCAACCAAATAAATCGTAAGGCATAAAAAAATTATAATTTTCTGAAATTCTCTTATCGAAAGATACAAAACAATAGTAAATTTACGCGAAACAGAGCTGCCACCCACACAAAAAAAAAACAACTGTTATAAAAATACTATATAAAATCAAGCATAATTTCGTCAAAATCCTCAATTGCTCTAGAATTTTTGTTTATTTATCGTTGTTCATAAAATCGGGCCTTAATTCGAGTCGAACGTTTAATTGTGGCGATTTCATAATGTATGTTAAGGTTTTTCTATAGTTCAAATATATTTTTTCTTTCCCATCAAATTTAATATTTTACTTTCGTATATGTTCGTATAGGCAACACAAACGATAAAGATGCGAAAACCAGATAACCGAAACATTTTTACACGGCATCAGCGAAAATAATTTTAAATATAGTAAATATTACTAAAAGATCTAAAGTACTAGTAAGATCCCTAGATGATTCGTTTGAAAATTTATGAATCACACAAAGATAGAGGAGTTTTACTAGCAATTTTGTTGGATGATACGAGCCTTCTTTTTTTTTTTTTAAATTTCAGCCCCCCTAGCATTATTGTGGATTATAGCAAAGACTATTAACAAGAAGATCTGAAAACAAGAATATAAAAATTGTATACCGTCACTTGTCATATTTAGTTACATTTTACATATAACAGCATCTATTGAAAAATAATGTAACTACAGCAGAAAAATGTAGGCGCTCATTGAAAATCATTATATGTATAAATTTTTGACAGTATGTCCTTTTCTAATGGCGTATCATAGATGTCCTTGAAATAAATCCTGTGAAACCGCCACAGAAGACCACCTCTCGAAAAAACTATTTTCCACCGGTATAAAAAAGAAAATTGTCGCAATCATCTTCTAATTTTTAATCTACTTATGATAAGCACAATAACTATCGGCTATGTTTTGGTTTATAAATTAATTTATGTAATATTGTTAAAGCTTTTTAAGCACACACATTTTAATTTTTTAGGAGTACATTAAAAAGAAGCCTTGATTTAATTTTTATTATAATTGTGTATTTAATATTAAATATTTAATCAATTCAAATTATATTTTAATCACAGCATCAAATTATAATGCAATAAAATACGGAGACTGATTAAATTCAAAAAGAATTTTAAAGACTTGTAAATGTTTATTTAATAGAAAATTTAAAAATTTTCAAAATAGGCTCCATGAGTTTCAATGCATAATTTTAAACGTTTACTAAAATTATCAGCAACAATTCGAAACATTTCCAGAGGCATTTCGTGTGGTGGTATGGCACATGCTTTAGTATCCAATTATGCCCAAGCAAAATAGTCGAGAGGATTTAAATGACGAGTCCGCAAATTTTTCTCAAATCCAAGGTCTCTATGTGAACCGGAGCAGAATTTTGTTGGAACGTTCAATCATTGTTTGGATGGTGCTCATACACAAAAGTCGAAGAACTGCTTAGGTAGCTGGTTTCCTACAGTGGTAAATCTAGCCCAAACCATAACAGATTTACATTTTTGGCTTTTGGCAACAATCTTCTCCTTCTCCGGGAGGTCATTTTGACGATTGAACCATTTTGAGCTAATTATAAACTAATTTTTCTTCTCGGTTGCTGAAGGTGAAGTAAATGTCAGTGTAACTACACGTTATCTGACTCCATAGAAATAAAAATTGCCTTAGGTTCTGACAGAAATTTAGATTTAGAAGAAGATTTGCTGGACTTGTTTGAAATTAAAGCTTTCGACATCAAGTGATAAAGATTTTAGTGTTTGCTAGGTTGATTTATTTGTAATTAAGCCTTTTTCCCAACAAATTCAACTTTTTACAAATCAATTTTTGATTAGAAAAAGTTGAATTTGATTTGTAAAAAATTGAATGTGATTGATAAGAGATTAAATTTCTTTTGCAAACGGTTAAATTTGATTTGAAAATGTGAAAAATTGTTGAAACTTTCTTCCTAGAAGAAGAATACTCAATCGCGACGGAAAACAAGTTTTTGTTTCTCTCGTTAGGAGCTCTTTTGTCTTAAGAAAGGGAATCAACGGATACCTGAGCCAAACCAGTTAGTCTTTCTCATTTCTCATTTACCGAATGCTAGTTTCTCATTTACCGAATCTTTTTTATTATCGGTAAACGGTAAATTAACGGTAAATCAGGTAAAACCGGTTTATGTTGAAAAACTATTTTAAATATGTATGTATTAGGAAATTCCAAATTAAATTTGCAATTAGTGATGGTATTTTTTATTTTGGTTGCTTTCGGTGGGTTCTCCTGTTTAATATTCCCTTATCTCGGATTTCATGTTTTAATCACGACAACATGTTTTTCATGTTCGAGACTTAATTGGAGATTTTGTGTTTCGAAGCAGTAAGGTTATTCGAGATTATTCGATTATTTTTGAGATTATCGGGTGTATTTGATAGTTCGATGTTACTCGGAAATCTTAGAGCCTAATCGAAGAATATGATTGTTTGATATTTACGAAATTATCCGGTACTATTTGAGGGTTTCATTCTTATTGCATATCGTTTTGTTGAGCTTAATACTAACTTACTTAGTCTTAGTAGCTTTTTACTTAATAATATTAGTAACATTAAGCTACTTGACAAATAGATCGATATTTACACGAATTTTCGAAATTTTCGCGGGTTTTCTAGATTTTTAAAGGATTTCCGAAATTATTGATTAATATCCAGATTAAGTTCTATAAAAATTGTTCGAGATCAATCGAGATTCACATAATATAGACATTATTCGGATTTGTCTTTTTCGACATTTCTAGGGTTATTCGAAATTTTTAAATATCCTCAAATTTATTCGAATTTTTTATAGCAATGTTTTAGCTTTGAGTTTTGGAAACTTGTAGAGATACAAAAATAAATCTGAAGCGTGATATTTAGTAGATTTTTCGAGATTATGGCAAAATTTCGATATTTCTCAGTTTCCTAGGTTATTCAAAATTAATTAAGAATGAACACGTTATTTACGTTTTACATGGTGGTGATTAGTGCGTATAACATTTCCTTTGCTTTTATATACATACTTACTATTGATAATTCAATATTTGAGAACTTTCTAGAATATTCAAGATACTTTGAAAATTCGAAATTCTTGATATTTTTCCAATTATATTCGAAATTTGTTATACTTTATTGATATATGTATGTATTTAGAAATCGTCATAGCATTAAGTTTATTGCAAAAAATTTCGTTTTATTTGAAATCATTGAACCGTATCGTCTGTACTCTCGAAATCAAATACTTTCAACTAATGCGAGCCTATACAATAGGAAGAAATAAGTTTGTAACTAAAATCTTTACTAGTTCATAGGTACAAGAAGCATTTTAGGGGCCCAAGAAAAATTTCGATTCACTTTTAGATCTTGACCAATTTATGGTTTGATCTTCGTATCAGTAGCTTTTTTTGCGATTTGTATTTATAATTAGTTAGAATGCAAGATCCTAATTTGAAAGAAATGTGGAGAACCAGTTCATTTTATCCTTCTTAATTTTTGCTTTTTTAGGCAATTTTTTTTTATTGGCCCGGCTATTTCCAATAGTTTAAAATATAATATTTTTGTAAGTGACAAGCTTGACAAAAAATTTTCAGGATTACATTTCTTCTACTGCATAAATATGGTTTATGGAAACCTCGCCTTTATTGGTAATAACTCTTTATCACTGGCAATATTTGGGTTAGGTGGTACATGTAAGCCTGGTTAGTTTCAATCAATTTATTCCATATATGCAAAACAAAAGCAAACTAAAACGTTTGTAAATGTTGACTACGTTCAGATCTTTTTTATCAAACCGATTGAATCGAAGGGTTTAAATTGACCGACTAAACGGCGCAATGGTTAAAGCTGCGATGATGGGGGCGGGATGAGAAAGGCATTTTTTATCATCTGATTACGATCGGTATATATAAAAGCACGATCAACACATCCACACGAAAACACCGAAGCGTCCAAACCAAACAAAATGTATTTTTCAAAGATCAGTCCCCGAACTCGAAAATTATTTGGAATTTACTTCTCTGAAATAAATTTTAAATTAATAAATTAAATTAAAATTTAATTCATAAATTAACTCCTCAGTAAAATAATTTAAAAAATTTAAATGATAAAAATTCACATCTCAGTAAACAGAATGAACTCAGCATCGCCAATCAGCCATTCTGAAAACCTAATGAGTTGAATACTAACTGTTTAGTATCTTCTCTCCACTAGTAAATGATTCAAAAATATTGAATTGTTTTATCGTCAAATTACTATGGGCGTTTCTCGCTCACATTTAATACGCTTACACCTTTGACATACCGCGATGCAATTAAACCAATTTAGTGCATTTTTCGAGTCTATACTCGCAGCTTGTTAACCTCAATTTCAGCCGATCGCATTGTTTTACACAGAGTCCTTGAACGAGCTTAGCTAAATTGAATTTATTAAACCGCAACCTGTCCTGGGTATTACACTCAGAGTTCAACCTGGTTTCAACCTAGGTTATCTTTTGGTACAAACGAAGTCGAGTCATCTTGTAGTTAACTCGAGTTAAGATCGAGTCGAAAAACAACAACGAACGCATCTATTGCCAAATAAGGGAATTAAACATAGTTTTGGAAATTTTTGGGATAAAATAGTTAAATTTTAATCATTTATGTCTAATGTTTATAACTCGGTATCGATCCTGTTTAAACTCGACTCTATTTTGACTTCGCAGTATAACCACAGTTAGGCGAGTAAACTACACTTTGTAACGTACTCAGTTTTTAACACGTAAAAAATGTGTAGTTTACATAAGGCCAGTTTATACATTTTATGTATTTTATGTACAAAAAGGTAAAACACCGATATTTAAATGAATTGAGAGTTTGTATAGAGAAAAAAAAAATGACAGGTTGTGAGGCACGACCTTCAAACTTGACCACTATAGTTTATCCTAAGGAAAAAATGTTTGTTTAATTCGATATTTTGACTGGCGAGACTTCAAAACGATATCATCCAGATGTCTGGATTTGAATAGGGTTGAGTTGCTTAGTATCTAACATATTCGAAATTACCCAACATAAGTCAACATTTTTGAGACTACCCATTAATGTTTTTGCAACACTATTCTATTTGGATCTATTAGAGTTTCTCGCTTTACTCGAAATTTGCTAGACAAGAGTTGCGTGAAGTTACAGAATACTGATCTATCGATATTTTCTTTGTCATTCCGAGCTTTTTAAATTTATTATTCGAGTTTATTAAATATAATTTTTTTTTAATTATAAGGGTATAATTAGCAATTCAGTCGCTATAGCTAGATGAGATGACTGAGAATACATTTTCATAATCCACGTCATCAGATCGAAACTGAAATGGTAAACTCTTAATAATTTAATTTCGCCTTCTTTTAAAAATGTGTGAATTTTTTTCCGTCGCAATTATTTAAAGTGTTCATGCACTATCGTCTAAGATAAAATAAAAATTTGAATTGGAAGATTTGTGATTTTTTAACGAAACATTTTAACATTCGTTCCAATTTCATTTCTAATTATGAAAATCAAATACCCTCCTCGAAATTGTTTTTGAATTACGTGATTAAATTATTACAAATAAAATAAAATGGTTTTTGTACTACATGGCGGCCAAATGATTAGATCATTCTTTGAAACAGGTCCCGGTCGTTACGGAAAATGACAGGACGGTATGTTTCAGTATGGCATATTTCAGTATGGCATGTGGTACAATGTGACATATTTCATTACGGCATGTTTCAATATGGCATATTTCAATACGTCATAAAGTACACTATGGCACATTTCAGTACGGCATATGGTACAAAACCGTACATTTGAATTCGATTTATACGATTGAAATGTTAATGGTATTCTAAAATGATTTTTTTGATGAAGATTTAGAGTACGGCCAAATAAGGTGATATTTGGCTATTTCTTAACTGACTATATTGAATAGCATTTTTTTTCATCTATTGGAATTTTGCTTGATTTAATATAATTTTCGTTGACTTAACTAAATCAAATTTTCCTTTACCTAACAGAATTCCTCTTCACTTAATAGAATCATCCTTTACTTAATAACATTTTCCTTCACACAATTCCCTTCACTTTGATTCACTTATCCGAATTTTGGTTCACTTAATAAAATAAAATGTATTCTTCAGTAGAATTAAATTTGTATTGGTTAATTTGTAATTACAAAGTGTAATACCTTTAATTTCAAATTTTTAATTAAATCTAATTTTGAATGTAAAAATACATAGGTACATTAAAATGGAATTTATAGGAATATACAGGATGAAAATTTAATAAATTTAGAGCCTTAACGTCAGAATTTAAGCCTTAACATCAGAATTGGCCTGTAAACATTTTTTGTATTGTATTATATACGTTTTAAACCACGACAACGATTTCCGTTTCGTGATAAAACTCTTATAGAAATGTCATACATATCCAAAAAATAAATTACAAATCATTGTTGTGTACATAACAGGTTCTAAAAATAAATATTTAACATCATCCAAACAGTTGTTCACATTACCACTTCATCCTTCAATCTCAATTCTTCCGTATGTTTATTGTTTATTTGAGGTTAGCAAATTTTAAAATTACACCAGATCAAGAAATACCGAAACCCGTGAAATTATTTTTATTTTAACGTGTGCAAAACTAAACTGCCAAACACAACGAGAAATTATTTTCTATTCTTAACCTACCAATCATTTTTTGTGATTCAATGCAAATTTTTACACAGTGCCCTTTCTAGGATATCTCAGATAGCCTTTACTTTTTATTGAAATAAAGGACGTTACTTTTTTATCACAATTCGCTCTATAAACCCAGCAACATAC
This sequence comes from Tipula vernalis, assembly GCA_958295665.1. NCBI lineage: Eukaryota > Metazoa > Arthropoda > Insecta > Diptera > Tipulidae > Tipula > Tipula vernalis. The sequence continues at coordinate 5,132,089 of OY282561.1, forward strand.
TTATTTAACTGGCTATTGTAAAGACGAATCTATTAAACTAAGCGGGACTATATCTCTTTCACAGTCCATATCACAGTTCGGATCACGCTCAAGTAATTGTTCCCTTCTAGAGGAAACTGTTAGAATATTCGTGTCTTCTTGGAATAAACAGTTTGCTTCTGCTGATGATTTTACCTCATTGTCAATTACTATTACATCCCCCCCCCCCTCCCCCATAGACCTTAAACACAAAAAAAATCGAGATGATGCTGGAAGAATTTATTTAGGCTGGATTCCAATTCCCGATTTATTTTGTGTAGACTGACTTATTTGAAAGGTTACAATAAGTCTCGGTTTGAATAAGAATAATGAAATATGTTTAGCTATTCGCCTCATACTTTGAGTAGTGTTGTGAACCATTTCATGATTTGTTCTATGGTTATAAAAAAAATTTCTCCAGTTATTTAAACTTTTTTGAATTTGAAATACGACAGTTTACTGTTGATAATATTTCCAGGATTCCAATTTACTCGGAATTTGCCAATCTCTGGAAACATCTTATTAATTTTTCCAAGAATGAGCGTTAATAACAAGGCATTCCAAAAATATTTGTACAGGTACATGAAATCAGAGGGGTGGAACGCAACACAATGCATGACCTATACCAAGATTTTATTTTTATTTGATTAATTGTTGTACCCAATGTTTTTTTGTTTGTTTGAACGGTTAGTTTATGAGGTTGGCCTTAAAAAAAAAACTTCAGAAAATTGAAAAAAAAAAAAAAAACATTCAAAATTCGATTTTTATACTTATCAACAAGCTTAAACGTATTTTACCAGAAAAGGAAATATAACTAACTGCTGATTTTTTAGTATGCCTGATAGAAATAATAAGGAAAAAGACAAAAAAAACAAGTATACATAGGAGAAAATTCAAACATAATATTTCGACGGCCATTTTGAAAAGGAAGAATTGAAAGATGGTACCATTTTTATAATTATTTTATAATTCCTATTTACTTATCTTAAAAATGAGCCCAACTACTTACATAATTTTCATAAAATTTTTAAAATATTTGACACTTTGTACCTTAAAAAACAACAACGACAAAAAATCATGTTCCACATTTTTATTTTTATTTTGGTAATTAGTGCTACTTATTTAAAACATAAAAATCATGAAATTAAAACATGACTTCCAAAAATTTGTAATTTCACTGTAAGTTGGAGGACATTAATCATCATTAAAGTTTCAAATAACGTTTTTACATTTTAATCGAATTTTTTAATACTTTGTTGTTTTAAAAAAATATAAATTAGGTGTTTTTCTGTTAGGATAGTTTATTTCATTTTATTTACATTATTTTTCGATAGATCCTATAGTACTGTAAATTCTATCTAATAAGAAAAGTGACAAAGGTTTTGTATCAAATAATTTAGTCAATTCAATCAATTTAAAAAAAATCAAATACAAGGGTGTACCGTCATAACATAAGGGTTAATAATCTTTATTTGTAGGCTTTTATTCATTTTTTTTTTTTGTTTTTGTGATATCGTGTAAAGGTAATTTTTTATTCTGGTTGTCTTTGTCCTTAGATCAAACTCTTAACAATGGTCGCTAATATGTGATTTCTCAAATATGAAAAAAAAAAAATTATTTGAGCTAGAGAAAAAAAAACCTGCAAATTTTTTTATTAAATTTTATTTTATTTTATTTTTTTAATAAAAAATAAATATATATCCATATATATATTTAGAATGCGCGCCAAAAACAGCGAAAAATTTATGAAAACCAACCGAATAATACATATTATGAAACGGAAACGGCTACAACGACTCCAATCAATACGAATCAAACGAATAATCCAGATAAAACAAAATCAAATATAAATTATACATGTAAAAAGTGTAATTTAGTATTTCAACGGTATTATGAATTAATCAGGCATCAAAAGAATCATTGTTTTAAAGAAGAGAATAATAAAAAATCGGCCAAGGCACAAATCGCAGCTGCACAAGTCGCACAAAGTTTGAGTAGCGAAGATTCAAATTCAAGCATTGACATAAGTAATACAAATTTAAATAATAATAATAATAGTAGCAATAATAATATTGTTAATAGTTTTGTTGGACAAAATTTGAATACGTCAACATCATCATCATCATCTAATAATAACAATAATAATAATAGTAATAATAACAACAGTAATAATAGTAATTCGGTCATTCCTAATTTATCGTTAAATTCTAATTTAAATATTTTAACAACACAACAAATAAATTTATTTAATAAAACCAGTCACCCATCATCGTCATCATCAAATGCAACACCATCAATACTATCATCCCAATTAAATACTAATAATAATAGCAGTAATAATAGTGATAATAATACTAAATTTGAGTGTGAGAAATGCAATTTAATATTTACACGGTATGATTTGTATAAGGAACATCAGTTAATCCATTTGATGAATCCAAATTTATTTTCGTTGAATCACCATCATCATGGTACTACTACAGCCACATCTCAGGCGGCCCAACAACAAATGTTACAGGTTCAGCAGCAGCAGCAGCAACAACAACAACAATTACAGGTAACACCGCAACAATATAGTCAATTATTGCAACAACAGTATGGTGATAATATACCATTTAGTTTAATACAAAATTTGCAAAATAATTTTTTACAACATCAACAACAATTATTGCAACAAACAAAGCAACGGACTAGTAATAATTGTAACCACAAACTTAATCTTACTAATAATAATAATGATGATGATAATAGTACAATTGATTTAACAATACCATCATCATCATCATCATCATCGATTGGTGGTAATAATATAAATAATACTAAATCTGGCAGTATATCACACAACAATGATGATAATCAAGACTGTATTAATAATGATAGTAATAATAATAATAGTAACAATCATAATAATACAACTATTAAATCGGATCAGTATGATTTTTTATATAATTACTTTTTAAAAAACGGTGACGAAACACATATTGAGGAATTTGATGATGATGAATTAAATGATGATGATGATGGTGATAGTGGTGATGGTCGCAATAATGGAGCTGGTGATGATGATGATGACGCCATTAATAATAGTCGTGGTGAAGGTAATAACATAAATAATAGTATAAATAATACAAATAGTGGTGGTGGTGGTAGCAATAGTATAAATAATAATAATAATAACAATGATGACGATATCCTAAAAACTAACAAAACACTAAATTATGATTTCCTTTTAAATTTTTATCATAAAAATGAACTAAAACGTAAAAAACTATTGAACAACTATGATTTTTTACTAAATTACTACATAAAAAATGAAAATCTTTTAACCAATGACTTTAATTTAAAACCATCTAATAAACCAAACTATGAATATTTACTACAATACTATCAAATAAATGAAGTAAAATTACTGAAGCTTAATCATCAGATTTCAAAACCAGCGATTATTAAAAATACCATCAACAACAATAATACTAGTAATAATACCAATAATAATACTATGTTAAATAATAATAGTTCTGCATCTTTACTACCCATTGATAGTTTAAATATTAATATAAATAATGACAAGACAAGTACCTCAAATAATAAACGTTTGCGTACAACAATCCTCCCAGAGCAATTAAATTTTTTATATGAATGCTACCAAAATGAATCGAATCCAAGTCGTAAAATGCTCGAAGAAATTTCAAAAAAAGTCAACTTAAAAAAACGGGTTGTCCAGGTAAACACATCAACAATACAATCAATGTAAATAAATAAAAAAAAAAAAAAAAAAAAATATAAAATTTAAAATTAAAACATTAAATTTTAAAAATAAAATAAAATATAATTCGATAAAAAAAATTCCAAAAATCTAAAATAAAAAAAAAAAAAACAATTCCTCCCTCTAAACAAATATAAATATGTGTACTCTCCATATACAGGTTTGGTATCAAAATTCTCGTGCCCGCGAACGAAAAGGACAATTTCGTCAAAACCTTCAAATAATAAATAAAAAATGCCCTTACTGCGGGGCCATATTTAAAATAAAAACAGCACTGGAATCACATTTACAAACCAAGCATGCTGAAAAGCAACAAATAAATATCGATTCAATACCGGATGTTACACAATTATTATCATCATCTTCATCCTCGTCATCGTCGTCATCATCATCATCCTCATCTTCGTCATCGTTCAGTGGTGGACAACACCAACATACTACTATTAAAACTAGTAATAGTGTGTTCACAAATGGAAGCGGAGGCGTACCGTTAGATCTAAGCAAACCAACACCATTTCTAACAACAACTTCTAATGACACAAATAATAATAGTAATTTAATTAATAATAGTAGTAATTATAGTGGTAATTACGATGGTGATGATAGTAGTAGTGGTTTAAACGACATAAATAAAAAAGTTTTAAAAAATTTATATCAAAATCATAAAAACCCAAATCTAATGCAATGTGAACAAATTGGAAATTTAATTGGATTATCGAAAACCACCGTAGGGGTAAGAGAATAATTTTAACAAAAAAAAAAAAAAAAAAAAAAAAACGATCATTTTTTAGTATTTTAGTATTTTTATTTTTTTAAAAACAGAATGTTAAATAATATTGTTTGCGAGAAAAATATTGTATGTGTGCAAAATATATGCGAATTCCTAAAAGTAATTAAACCTTAGCTTTGAAGTTTTGAATGTCATTTGAATTTGATGATGATGCACAAGACCGTAACTAACCTTTCATTTAAGGCGTGTACTTTATCACATTAAATTCTGTGCTTATAATGCTCTAATATAATTTCCAAATATCACATCATCATCTGTTCGGAATCATGTTCAAATAGGATGTTACATTTAAATGTAATCCATTTACTTTATTATCAATACAACAGATATCTATTAGGTCGTGACATTTTTCATCACGAAAATCTGTTCGAATCACAGAATTTTCCAATTCCTATTTAAATATGCCATGCACGAACATAAATTTTATGTTTCATACCATTTTCGAGGCTCATGAAAAGTTTATTCGTTAGGGAGAGAATATTTTGTGTTAAGTGTATATTTCTGATGCACAGACGATTCTTAAAACTCCGCTTTTATTAAAATTTCAATTTTCAAAATTAAAAGTTCCCAACGTAGCAGGTATAACTTCGAAACTGGATTTCACATATCACCTTTTCGAATCATGTATGAACTTGGATTTTTTATATGTCACATTAATTCCTTTCCATTTAATGTAATCAATTTGAGATATTCAATTAATTTGTTTACAATTTCATACGATACACGATACAAAATTACAGATTGGAATAAACGGGATACATTTTTCGTAGCATAAATTTTTTTTAATTTCTAAAATTAGAAAACAAATTAAATTTATTAAATAAATAATTTCAATAAAATTAATTGATGTTTTAAGTAATTTGTACGTTAAAATACACAATGTATTATTAATTGTAATGAAACTTAAAATATTTTCGACTTTTGAATGTATTTACTATATTTAATTAGACAATAGTTTAACTTGATTCGAACAGTTAGTCAAAATTTTCCTATTTGCTTTGGTATAATCGATACTGTCGATAACAAACAGTACCAGTGACCAGTGCAAACAACATCAATGCAAATTGTCATAGCTGAAAAAAATTACATTTTATAATTGGAAATTGTTACAGCTCAGTAATTTGAGAATTGAATAATTTCGAAAATTAGAATTAAAGACTTTGGAAGTAAAAGAGAATGAATTATGGATGAACCGTATGTATATAGCACACAAACATTATATTTTATAATCGAAACCCGAAAAACGTTTTAATACAAAAAACTAGGTAAATGAAATAAAAATACTCAAAAACTAAATCAAGTGTATCCCTATGAGTTTGTGATTTTTATCTGACAAACGATATTTTTTTTTTGTTTGTTTTTTTTACCCCAAAAATTAGATGTGGTACCAAAACGAACGGAATGGTGGTGATGACCGTAGTATTTGTAATTTATATGAAAACGACGATGATGTAAATGAGGAATATTGTTATTTATGCAATTATCATTATAACGATGATGTATTAGATCATTTGTATTCGAAAAATCATCTTACTAATTTAATCGAAACTATACGAATTTTGTCACCTTCGACCAAATCATCATCATTATTGAAATTAAATCGTTATAGTCGCGGCGGTGGCGATGACGATGGTGGTGGTTATATAAATTGTAAAGATAATAATGATGATGTTGAAAGTATAGTTATTGATGGTAGTGGTCATTCTAGTAACTTTAATTATAATAATATAAATAATAATAATAATAATAGTAATCATATATTAAACAATGATAATAATGGAAATTTTAGTTTACAACCTCAACACAAAAATCAACCCCTAACTATGGAAAAAAAATTTTTGCTTGAAATCAATGCTGAGAAATCGTTGTCATCCGCCGTCGTTGACAATCATCAACAACTATCAACTGCAACAACAACAACATCCCAAAATGCCACGGCTTCATGTGATAACAATAATGATTTGCTACAGCGAGTTTCTGACTATACACATTCGAGTGGTAAGTTAATTTAAAAAATTTATTAATTTTAACTTTTAAAAAAAAAAAAATAAATGGTTCCTCTAAAAATTAAATACGTTATATTCTATATTTTATTATTTTATATTAGTTAAATATTTTTTTTTTGTTTTTTTTACTTCTTAATTATTTATTTTAATTATATTTTATAAAAAACAAAATATTAAAAATAGGAAATTATTTAATTGTAAAATTAATTATTATTATATTATTACAAAAAAAAAAAAAAAAATACAATTTCGCGCGATTCTCAAACGAATCTCAAAAAGTAAAAAAAAAAAAAAAGTAAAAGAAAACTGACTTCAAGCCTGGACTATGATCGAAACTCAACAAAAACCTCTACACCAGTTTGATGATTCATTCAATAGAAATGATCAAAATACTCAAAAAAATTTGAAAAATTACTTAATTCTCGAATTACCAAAATTACTATTCAGTACGAATTATTATTAGTTATGACATTCAGTGGAAGGGCGGAAGGGCTTGAAATCAATCGATATAATTATTTTTAAATCTCATATTTGTTTCCTACTTATTTATTAATATCAATTAATTATTCCTATTATTTTAATTAATTAAAAATAGACCTGTTGTTTGTGATGTTGTAGTTTTATATCATTATAAATATTATTTTATAATGAATTACTATATATTACATATAACTACAATTTATTATTAAAGTTTTTTTTTAATAATAATTAATTTACTTTTAATTTATTATTATTATTTTTTTTTTTTTTTTTTAATTAAATCATACTTCTAAATCATACAACCACTATATGCATGGAGTTTTGAAAACAAAAAAAAAATAATTTAAAATAGTTTATATATTATTTTTGATTATTTCAAATGCCAGTTTCTCTAGTCTTAATAATTTGATTAAAAAAGAAATAATAAAAAAAAACATAAAATTAAATATAATTACAAATATTTATTTAAGTAACAATGGCGATCATAAAACAAAATTAAACAATAAAAAAAAAAAAAAAAATATTCGATTGGCGGCCATTTTTTAGAGTATTCTTGATTTAAAACTGTAAAATTTTTGAATTCCCAACTTTATTTTTTAATTTTATTTTTATATTATTTTAATTTTTATTATTATTAGTTATAATTAAGCTTTATTTTTAATGTTAATTATTATTAAACAAAATATATACATATATATATATATATATATATATATATATATATATATATATATATATATAAATATATATATATATATATATATATATATATATATATATATATATATATATATATATATATATATATATATATATAAATATATATATATATATATATATATATATATATATATATATATATATATATATATATATATAATATATATATATATATATATATATATATATATATATATATATATATATTTATTTGTATGTATACAAAATATATAGATATATCAAACATATGTATCATTCAACTATATTTCGGACGGGCTCTAAAATGCATCTCTTCGATTTTTTTTTTTTTTAAAGATTTTTTACCTTCGTTTTCCCTCTTATAAGGCATTAAAGGGAGAGGGGTTTGTTGTCTCACGTAATACTAAATTAATGAATAAAATATTTTTTAAAATGTAAGTACTTTTAGAGTAGTGTACTCGTTACTGAATTTGTGTTACTGATTTGTATAAAAAAACGTTTAAAATGAAAAAAATATTACAAAGTAGATAATTTTCAATACCCATGCACAAATAAAAAAAAAATTATTAATATAAATAAAGAGGGCACGACTATACTCCATAAAAAAGGTTATTGACACATACATTTTTGAAGTTAAATGTTCAACCTTTCGAGCGATTATACGGATGTTGGGATTTCAGTTGCATGTGTGAATTCTATAATAGGATATTTTTAAAACTGGTACCATTTAAGAACGGCCTTAGATAATACAGTCAAACTTCTTGACTTGGACGCCTCTCGCTTTTCTCTAGCACCAACAATATTTTCAACACTAATTAAATTTTAACGATATATGTATTTATTTTTGCATTTTTATTTTCGTATCAATTAACTAGCAAGGTATTTAACTATTCGTGAGTTAATGTATTGCCGCCCATTACTCTTTCTAAATGGGTGTTCGCCAATTTAACGCCTGCTTCCCAAATTCCTCCTAAATGGGGTGCTTGAGGAGGGATGATGTAATTGTTTTTAATAAATAAATTCAACTCCTTAAGCTTCTGATTTGCGCCTCGAAGATATGTGCCATTATCCGAAAATATATCGGTACTGATACCTCTTCGCGCAAAGAATCCGTTCAACGCATCCATAAATGAGTCAGTAGTCATATTTCCTACGAGTTCTAAATGTGTGTGAGACGCTTCCACTGTACGCTGGGAGGTAGCATAATTGAATACTTTGGTCAACAATTCCTTGATATTGGATCGGCGTTTCACTAGAGATCGGAAAATGTAAATGGATCGGAAGATTATAATTACACTACTAATTATCCCGGATTGCAATTAATCTACTAAGGAATGTGTTAGGTTCTTCTTATTACGTACAAAAAATTCACTTACAATTTTTTTCCTCGTGTTCTTTCCAGGAACTACGATATGTATGTCCTTGTATATAGAAATCCGTTTGCCACTGCAAATTGCTACTGGAACAGTCGAAATTCCCCTCGTGTAATCGCAAAATTATTTATTGGACTGTATTTTTAGATTTTGTTGTGTATCTCGAAAACATATACTTTATCACTTTTTCAAATTTTAAGCCCTTTAGAACAGAAAAAAAGATAAAAAATATCATTGTTCAATTTTAAAATAATGTACTAGTCAAACTACGCCAAGTACTACAAATATTGTACTACAAATTGTCATCCCAGTATTTAAGTGATAATACGCATTTTAGTAATCTTGGAGTTAGATCTATGACCTTACGTAAAACCAAATTAGAATCCAGAATTATTATTATAACAAATTGTCACCCCAGTTATTTAATGACACAAATGCATTTTACTAAATTTAAGGGTAAGACCATCACAATTTAAAATGGCAGACCTAACACCAAAAAGATTAAAATGTGTTTGTAAGACTTAAATACTGAGGTGACGAAATATTCACTGGAAAGGCTAAATCTTCCACTTTTGAATGGTGCACGAAACCTGTTTGGTCTTTGCAGACCAAAACTTTAGATACATTTGATTAGTTAAAACTTTTTTCTAACGGTTTTTGTTTTTTTTTTTTTTTTTGAAAATGAGTTGTTATTATAGATTAATTAAGCATCTTTTGGTACTAACTTACAAATTGGTTATATAACCCAAATCACTATGAAAACCATAATCACTAAAAAATAAATGGAAAAATATCTCTACCACATTGAAGCCGTTTAACTGGGACAACCGATTTTTGAACGCGATAAAAACCAAAAAATAAAAATCGAAGACACATCGTAAAACATCTGATTTTTACAGTAAAATCTTCTCACTTAAAACTCCACCTCCCCGAGCTAAGCGCGACCAGTATGAGTTGTGAAATTCTAACCTCTAAAACGACTTTATGAAAATATACGAATTTTATACGAACGATGGTCGGCTTAAGGGAGTTATACAGGGTGTTCGTTTAATGAGTGCAAATATTTAAGTGGGGTATTTTTTTTTTGTTGAAAAAACAAGGAAAACCATTCATAGTATCCATGATAATGGTATATCACATAGAAAATTTGACTTAAAATCGAATTTTTTATCTTACCCAAAACTAAAATGAAAGGAAATATGTGGTATATTAGTCTGATTCAAAAGTGGTCCAATTATACAGAATTATTTCTATGAAAACCCTTTTTTAGTTAGTTTGAAGTTATCAAAAAAATCCAAATTTGGTCCTGAGCCCTTTTGATTTTGATGAAAACTGATGAAATCGTTCTTTAGATAAAATTACTCGACCCATGATTTTGTTTGCCTCACAGGGTTTTATAACAAAACTCAAATTTTCAGAGTTAAAAAATAAATTTGGATGTTTTTTTTTTTTTTTTTTTTTCCAAAAAATCATATTTTAAAAATCAAGAAAAGGACAAATTTTTGTATTTATTTGAAATGGCATTATTTAAAATAATGCTCTTTTTCATTGCAAACAAATTATTTTGGATTTTACCTATAGACATACTGCCCTGTTCCGAAGAACAAGGGCTACAAGGAAACAAAAAACTTGGGTTGAGTTATTACATATAGAGACAATTTCACCGGTTTTACATATGGAATGGCTGTACATATATCTACATACATATATAAGAGGGTGGTTATTATGTAATACTAAATTTTTTTTTGCTTAATATTTTCGTGACACCTTAATTTGGTTCTACCACTAGAAAAACCTATGCACACAATTTTGTAGGTCATTTGACCAATATTTAAAGGTCGCTAACCGCTTTTGCAATTTATTTTTTTTTTGATCTTGTGTATATAAGAGGAATAAAATATTGGTTTCAACTTCTGGCTTAGTCGAAAATTGCTCCATATATTATATAAAAAAAATTATTGGTAGAGGCGTTTTCCTCCAAATCGGAGAGGCTATTCTTTATTCCTCTTACGTAAAAAAATCACAGATATTTAAATTGCTCCCTATTTTCTCTAAACTCAATGTAGTTAAAAATTGTATAAATGTGTTTTTTTTTATAGATAGAACAAAATGAGGGGGTGATCCATTAAAATTTCAAAAAATCTAAAAAAAAGAACCACCCTAATATATATATATATAGTACAAACAAATATGGCGTACTGCTGGGTGAATTTCATGAAGAAAAGTTCACTATACAGTCTACTAACTAAAATAGTACCACAGGTAGTAATTTTCATAAAGAAAACCTTGGTAGAAATCAAAAAGCTGTTTAAAAGATTAGCAAAATTTTCGTTTTCAATTTTTCTAGACAAAACCACATTTTTTTTGTAAATTTCAACTTTTTTTAAATATCCCAATATTTTTTTCCCGTATGACGTATATTTTTTGAGATATTAACATTTCCGTGCACACTTTTAAAGCCGTTTTTGTGTTAACATATGATGTGTGGAATAATTGGAAACACTGTAATTGGACCAGTTTAGCAGAAACCTAAACCGATTAAATACTGAAAATTAACTCGTATTTTTAAAAAACCATATAGTTGCCTTAGTCTTAAATGGGGTTCCTCTTAGCAAGAGAAATAATTTCTTATACACTATCCTGAGAGATGGATTGAACGCAACAGACCTATAGCTGGGCCGCTGAGCTTTCCAAATCTAACGCGGAGGAGAAGTACATGGCGAACAAATAGAGATACATGAGCAATTAATAAAACGTGTCGGAAATGCTTGTGTTAAAAAGACGATTTCAACTTTGTTAACTATAAAATGGTTCCCATTTTCAAAATTATTTTTAATCTATTGTGTTATCTTAGATTAATGTTGAAAATGATGTTTTTATTTTTCATAACTATGTATACATTGAAATGTTAATATCTCAAAAACTATTGTTCGTAAAAACTTGAAAATATTAACTGATTTTTCCGAGAAAAATTGACTTTAATGATCGTTTTGTAATTTTTCTCATAAATTTGTAAGTTTTCTTTATGGAAAATATCATGTACAACTTAAAAGAGGAACGCACTATCGTTAACATTTTATATTAATAATTGAATTCTTTACATTTTTTAAGAACATATTACCACAACACATGATTTAGGGATATAATGTGGCTCACTAAAATGTTTTAAATGCAAATTAAGTAGATAACGATTCATTTCCAGTCGTCTCCGTAATGGATTTTTTTTTATAAAATTGACCCAGCTATGCGCCCTATTCGTTTGTAGTCTAAGTACTGAAACACCCTGTATATATATATATATATTCCGTTATATTTCAGCAAGGTTCCACATTCGGCCTCAATTATTTCAATTTTTTAGTTTTTATCGTGTTCGTTATTCTTAGACAAAGAAATCAGACACAATTTATTTTAAACTTTTTGCCCTTCGATTGTTCCGTTATATAAAATGCTTAAAATACATTATGTCTGATTTCTTTGTATAAGGATTGGATATTTACCTATACCTACACGTTTTTTAGTATGAAAAAAATTATACAGATATTTGAATTTGAATCATTTTTCGGGTAAACAAAGCACTGTACATTTGGGTAATGGTACTCATTTTAAAGATTAGATCACTATAAATACTGAAAACTCATTACAAATACGATTTTTCAAATTTAAAGCAACGTACTGGCCAAACCAGGCCGTGTACATCAAAACCACGAATTTACATTCAATGGCAAGATTGAATCTTCTCTTTTCAAATGTTGTACCAAATATTTTTATGGAGTGGTGGCTAAGCCCCATACAGGTCAAAATATTTGTATACATAAAATTCGCTGGAACTACTACCTACTCTAATTTATACGAGTACCAGTTTAAAAAATATCTGTCCATTACCACAAAAAAAAACACAAAAACTCGGTCAACTTAAAAGTAGGGTAACGCGAGATACTAAAGGTATAAAGCTTGTAGTGAAAAAAAGCGTGTACCAAATCCTTTTATATAGTGGTGGCTACATATTCTACAGGTCAAAACATTTAGATGAAACTACTCAACAGTATTTTCAAAAAATTAATTATTGTTCAATTTAGTATTACTAATGCCCAACTAAAACCAGTATCAGTTTCAAAGGTATTTATTGTCACAGAACTGAAACCACATAATTAGTTCACGACCACTTAAAAAAAAAAAATTCAAATGCAACAACAGATCCACCTTTAATGCCGTATAACGGGACAACCAAAGCTTTAAAAAGCTTTACAAAATACGTGTCCAATTTCCTTCCATAAGGAATACTGCAAAAATGAAAAAAAATTGAAATCGATGAGGTCGACTACGGAAATGCCAAAAATATACTGAAATAAAATGGAATAACCCATATTTTAATTTTTTTTTTTTTTAGACTATTACATATATCAAATATAAGTATATATAAAAAAATTTAAACCTCGCATAATTATTATAAATAAAATTATATAATTATTATATTATAAAAAAAAAAAAAAAAAAAATTATTAGTTTGCTGTTTTTTTTCTAATTTTATTTAATCCCTCAAAATTATATTTATGTAACTAACTTATAAGGAAAAAAAGTATATAATTGATGATTTAAGTTGTAATTTATTTATTGTTTGTTATCGTTCTGTGGTTAATTTTATTTCGTTTTGTTTCGTTTTTTTTTTGTTTCTTTTTCGTTTTGTTTCGATTTTATTTTTGTTTTCGATTTTTATTTGATGTTGTTTTAAATAATAATATTTATTTATATGTTATATTATAGCCTATATAAATATTGAAAATCTAACTAAACAAAAATAATAATTTTAATAGTTGCCGGAAGAAAATGAATCCGGTAATACTTTATACAACTATACTGATTTGTGACAATTAAAAATAAAATGTAAGTATTTCTTTATTTAATATTTATATAATTTGTAATATTTCTTTTGGTATACGACAAAAAACCGTTATTCGTCAAAATAGCATAATTTATATTTATGCGTGATAACAATTATGCGTAAAAGATAATATCCGCCAAATGTTCATCACGAAAATCCTGGCATAATTGCAAGATGGTGCCACATGCCACACAGTGAGCCAATGTAACAATGGCTTTAGTGTACGAAAAATTCCCGGGCCATCGAAATTATGCGATTTGACACCCTTGGACTTCTTTCTTTAGGGTTTATCTTAAAAGTAAGGTCTATGCCAATAAGCCAGCAACAACTGAAAAGCTAAAGAACGAGATAATAAGGCATATTGATGGAATAGAGGAGCAATTATGTCAAGATGTCAAACGGGTTGATATGTGCCACCGAAGCCGTGAACATTTACCCGATATTATCTTTGACCCATAATTGTTATTATCAATTGTTATGAGTTTGATTTAATAAAGAAATCAACATCATTCCAACGCAATAATTTTTTATTTACTAAACTAGTTTTTGTTTTCGTTTCCTACATTTTTACATTTATTTAATCCCTAATTTGATTTCTTTTCGTGGCTTAGTTATTCGTGAATAGTTTATTTTTTTTTTTTGATTTATTTGTGCCTTTCGTAAAATCGTTAACCATTCACGAAATGACCAAACAGTCTTATTTTTAATGGATTTTTCTATAACTGCATGCACTGAGTCCACGGACAAGTTTTCGTAAATTTTTTTTAAAAACCCAACCATTTGTCGATTCTTATTTTGAGCCGGACAGTTATCACAATATAACGAGACTGTTTTTATATGTGTACAACCTGTACATTGGCCTGAAAATTCAAAAAAATTATTACGCAATCAAGCAGATAAAATTTTTCATCATTAATTCCTTGATGAAACGTATTGGAGATATTATTTTGAGGTTCATCCACAATTATTTCGATAAATTCATTCGAATTTCTGGAGTAATGAGATTCTGGTTTTAAAGGAACCTCTTCGTTTGAATTTGATGAAATTTTATCACCACAATTCTTTCCTTCGACATCCATGACAGTAGTATGGGTAACTAACGGTATGTTATTACTTATAATTAATGTTTCTTCCATGTTACATTTTACCACAAGAAGTCATTTATGGAATAAAACAATCGTTAACACAAGTCCTTTATAATAAAAATGTGACTCTTACTTATTCTTTTAATGATAACTCAGGTATTTGTGGTTTATATTTGTTATGTCAAAAAGTTAATTGACTTCCAAACTTTTCATATTGTTACTGAACTATTATCTATTACTTAAAATAATTTGTATTGCAATTTAATTACAATCACAAGCGAAATTTGTGCAAAAAGTTAGTTTGGAAAACTCTACTACTTACTATTGCAATATAACTTAAAAGCTCTATGTAACTATAAAATATTAAAATGGGAAGCACCAATTTTTAAACTTTGTCTGCATTATTTAATACTTCGAAAAACTGCATATTGGTCATATGTTTTGTTGCTTATGCTGTTAATCATTATTATTTATTCCCACCATTAATACACAAAGTCATTAGGATATTCTCTTACAACACATACAATTTACTCCCTGATTGTATTTTAGAACCACCCTTTGGCTCAAACGTTTGTAATCCATAGAACTTCATAGTAGTAGAAACCACACACTTGTGCCGTTCGCCCTATAAATAAACGGCAAAAACAACTAAACCAATTTATCGAAAGAAAACAGCGGAAAAATTTCAGAATTTGTGTCGCTTGAGCGTGATTTTATGTACATACTCCTATTTCGTCCAAAAGACACTTATCTTTTGCACCATTGTATTTTTGAAAGGGCTAAAATTTACTGGATTTATCCACCAAGGCAAGCGGTTACAAAGATACAACCGAGTAATACTTGTGAAGACCAGCAGAAGGCTACTGATTTCCGATTTTTTCTGGACAATACGGAGCTGAGGTTCCACTTTTCTCCAAATATATGTTTTCTAAATACTGTACGAAAAATTTGGAACCTTAATCCGATCGAAACGTATATATTTAAATTTTTCTGTCTGTTTAAATTTTTCAACATGCTCTTAAAATAATTAAAAATTTTCTAATGGTTTTGGGACTGTACTATTTTTAATTTTATTAATTGCTTGAGCTTTCGGGTTTACTTCAAGTGAATTTTCAAAAGCGTTTTAAAATTTATCAATACAATTTTTTTCATAAACAAAGCAAACCAAAAATATTGAAACTTTTTCCGTAGAAATCAAAATTCCTATGCCTAGATTAGAGAATTTTCCGTTCAAGACAGTGACAAAAAACTTTTAGTAAATTTTTACGGAAAATGCTTTTACCAAATACTAATATATGTATATATATGACGAATAGTGGTTTTGAGATTGGTAAGAAACTGTGGACGATTGAAGTAAACCTTACTTTTCAGTTAGCCCTACAAAAATATATGTGGTGATGTTAAATCGGGTGATTTTGTTTGACCGGCTCTATATATAACATGTGACACTATCCTGCTGAAAGTAAAGGCAAATTTAAGCATTTCTGCTCGCTCTTTTGGCATATATCGCTCCATAAGAAATTCTTTGCGTGGTGCACACCTCACAAAAAAGCCGGACTAAAAAATATCAAGAAGTATGAAAACGGTACCATCTTTAGGTCCTTGACTTAATTATGGCCCACCCTTATGGTTAGTAATGCATGACGTATCGATGATTTTACAGCAAAAAAGATGAAACTCGATTTATCAAGAAAAAAAAAAGGAAACGACGATTTTTGGGCTTGTTTCTCAGATTTCTACTGACAGTTTTAACCAGATGATAAGTTGTATCTTTTTGTCTTTATGGCTTTTTCTATGTTGTTTCCCCTTTTTTCAAAAAACGTCGTTAAATTAAATCGGTTACTACTACATTTTTCGTTGTTTTTTTAAACATCGAACTATCGGGATGAAGGAGCCTTCTCATATAAACCCTAAGATACTTGTTTTGACAGACAAATTGGATACAATTTTTGAAGAAGTTAAAACTCAATAATATGAATAACCTTCTGTCGTATACCGGCATATTTAGTATTATAATAATAAATATATTTAATAAAAGTAATTTAAAGATTTTGATTCCTTAGATTCCTTTTGAAAAATGGCGGCAAATTCAATACTCATATACAAAAGGTGATAAAACATAAACTTAAAATACTCATATAGTGGCGGATATTTAACTAACTAAAAAATATGTATTTATACAAATATATATAATATAATACATTATTAATATTTTTTTTTGAATTAATTTTATTTAAATTAATTTAATTCTCTCTTCTCTCTAGATATATATATATATATATATATATATATATATATATATATATATATATATATATATATATATATATATATATATATATATATATATATATATATATATATATATATATATATATATATATATGTGTGTTTTTTTAATAAATTAATTACTATATATTATATAATAATAATAAAAAAAAGAATCCTAAATTTTTAAAATAAAAAAAATGAATAATTAAAGTTCCTATTTTAACAAAAAATTAAAAACTAAATAAATTAAATAATATATAATAAAAAATTATATAAATAATTTTATTAAGTGTAATGAAAGCAAAAAAAAAAAAAAACTATAAAAATCCCAAAAAATAAAAGGTTTATAAAAATATCTATTTTTTATTAAATTGAGACAAACAATAAGTAAATAAATTATGATTAATAATTTATAAATTATTTTTCTATATAGAAGAAAAAATAAAAATTTTGTTTTTTTGTATTTAATTAATAATTTCTTACATATGAAAGCATTTAAGGAAGGTATTTATATAATATACCATGTGTTTCAAAATTATTTGTTCTCGTAGAAAATTATAACACCGTTTAAAATTATTGGTTTAAAAAAATTTAATTAAAACGTTTCAAACAGTATAAGATTTATCTACAAAATCACATGTTTTACCTGAAACGTATTGCACAACCAGTTTAATGTATTACAACAGAGTTTGTGCTTAATCGATTTTCAATAATATTGTATACCAAACTATTATGTATTAGACAATGGTTAGCGAAATGTTAAGAAATATGGGACAAACAATAATCTCTGCAAGAAGAAGCAACTTTTTTCAAAAAATAAAAATAATATCACCCAATCCTCATACATTAAAAATATATAATAAACATTAAGATCAATGATTTGTACCACCTTGATTTTTGACTTTCAAATTTGTTAGAGCAAAAACCCATTTTGTTTCTAATTATGCAGTTTTGCAAGCAAATCGTTTCCATGATATATGTGATTAAAAATTATTTTTATTGATAAATAAAATTGAAGAGGTATAAAAAATATAATTTCGTCCCTTGTATTCATATTATCTCGTACTCGTTACATTATACTATATGATATTGTCAGTTTTTAACAATTCATACCTGCAAAATTTTGCAGAGTCGATTTGTTTACGAAACAGCAAACCTATCGAACAATCATTCAGTTTGTGTCATTTAGATAACTGAAAAATGTGAAAAATTAATTTAAAATAATACGGCATGTTGTGTTATGTTTTAACATCTTACGAGATGAAATTCTTTATCCAAAGCTATGAAATATATCTTTATATATGTTTAGACAGCTCAAGTAAAAAATAATAAAAAATCAAATTGAGCCCAAAACCAATAAAAAATATTTAAACTTTGAAGGATACAATAGTATTCTTCGACATCTGATTACGACAGGTGATGGCTTTTGGAGTGCGACCTTCGTTTGGCTCGTGATTAGCTGAATGGAACTTTGTTTATAATCAATTAAAATAAAATTTATTTAATATAATTATATTAATTATTATTTTTATTTAATACAATCTTTATTGATAATTTTAAGTTTTAAGCCAATAAACAAACATAAATGGGATTATACTTTTCCAGGAGCACAAATAATTTTACGATGCATAATATAAAAATAAATAAACAATGGTATATATATATATATATATATATATATATATATATATATATATATATATATATATATATATATATATCCAGAAGAAATATTTTAATTAAATAATAGTATTAATAATTATATTAATTAAAAATAATAAAACCAAAATTAAAATATTTGTATAAAAGAAAGAAAAAATTTATAATAATGGGAGAAATATTAATTTTTGAGCTTCCAAACAAAATTATGAAGAAAAAACTAAATAAAATAATTAAATAAAAAATAGTTCCTAAAATGTTATGATTATTCAAAAAAAGAAAAATATTAATTATAAAAGTTGTTTTATATGTTTACATAAGAAAATTATTAATCTCTATTTTTTGTCTTATTTTCTTTATTGAGAAAATTAATTGTAATTATTACTATTATTATTTTACTATTGTATTTCTTAAGAAAAAAATGAAGTAAAATTGAAATACTCGCAAAAATATGTATGTAATTATTATTATTATTTTTTTTTTAATGTAAGAAATACAAAATTAATTAATTTTATAAATATACGATAATAATGATCAGAAGGGATTACTATATAATATATATATATATATATATATATATATATATATATATATATATATATATATATATATATATATATATATATATATATATATATATGTATGTATATATATATATATGATAACGATATTAAATTTCTTACAAAAAAAAAAGAAATATTTAAAGTTAATAATGAGTTAAAATTTGTTTTAATTTTAATTAATTAAACCGTTTTCAAACTAAATTAAATAATAGTTTTGTGCCATTAATTTTAAACTATTTTCGCCTAATTAAAAATAAATATTTCTTTATAATTATTAAACTTTCTACAAACATGAAATCATTTGTTTTATTTTTGAAAATGTATTTTTGTTAGGTGAATTTTTTTACTGTTGTATTTCATATTAAAAGGGAATGGAAGCTAACCTCTTGAATAAAAAATTTTAAAAATATTGTATAATTTCGTGCTATTATTAATTTATTCATAATTTAATTTTTGGTGTGAAGGTTATATACATATAAAAAGTTTGGCAAAAATTTTAATAGTTTGGGAAATGGTTTAATTTACATAAATTATATGTATCATTCTTATTTATTTATATTATTAGTAATTATTATATAATTATACTTTTAAAATATATAATATATTACAAATCAAGGTTCCTATAAAATTAATAAAATACTTTAAAAAGTAATTTATGTATATATATATATAAATATATATATATATATATATATATATATATATATATATATATATATATATATATATATATATATATATAAACATAAATAAAGGGTGCTCCACAACCTACGCGAACAAGGCGGCTCGCAGCGGCTTTCCTCTATGCTCTCTGAATTCTAATACGTTGCAATTTTTTAAAATAATTTTACTAGTTTTCTTCTAGGAACAAAGAACATAAGTACAAACTTGATAATATTCTAATTTAAAAATAACAAAAGTATAGTTTTTGAACCTGCCTTTCGCTTTATTCTGAAATCTTTCCTGCATATTAAACTCACAAGATGCATTAAAGCCTTACAAAATACAATACTGTTTTAGATGTATACAGAATTTTCATTTTTCTTAACTATTTTAAATACTATTAATGATGAAAAATAATATTAACTACCA
Source organism: Tipula vernalis (assembly GCA_958295665.1). Taxonomy (NCBI): domain Eukaryota; kingdom Metazoa; phylum Arthropoda; class Insecta; order Diptera; family Tipulidae; genus Tipula; species Tipula vernalis. The sequence continues at coordinate 5,152,770 of OY282561.1, forward strand.
ATTGATTGAAAATGGAAACGCAATTCCAATTCTTTTCTAAATTAAATACAAATAATTATGACTTTACCGATGTTAATTCTTAGGATTAACACGCACAACTATTAGATTTTATAGGTAGTAATTTATTCGATCCACATTGTTGAATACTATATGTCTAGAAAGTTTTGAGCATCATTTTATACTCTAGGCTTCATGTTGAATATTTGACGATTAACCGGTATGACAATATTTTACTTCACAGGCAGACAGGTCAGTTTGCGGAGGGTGAATGAAATATGCCCCAATTAATGCTCGATAGCCTTAATATGTTAACGTAATTTGATGTTGATAGGTTTACGGAATAAATCAAATTTGGTATTCGGTCCAGTAAACTGCCTTCTGGTAATCAAAATATAACAGTTCACCTACCTGAACAGTACTAGTTTGCTTAGTGGACTTCCTGATTTCAGTTATGTCAGATATGGAAATTATTAAATTACAATATCGCCAAGTTAATAATAATGTTTATGGTTTCGGGAGCTTAAAACTAAATGGAGAATTTTTTAAAATGCAACATATTTTAAACTCGGAGAGCAAAGAGATAGGTTGTTTCGCGCCGCTTGTCTATCGGTTGCTAGACCCCTGTATGTATGTAATTTTTAAAAATAAATTATTTATTATATATTGTATATAAAAATTTAATTTGTGTGTAAAATTCTACTTAAAACAAATTTTATTATTATTAAAAATTATTTTTAAAACAAAGAAATATTTATTATGATGTATTAAGCAAAATTTATTATTTTATTTATAATTTTTTTTTGTTATTTAAATAAAATATATTAAAATAAATAATGTTCCTAAATATAATTTAAATTTATATTATTTTTTTATGGTTTCTTTATTTAATTATTTTTATTCGAGTTAAAGAAAAAATAATTTTGCAAAAATTAAATAAAAATAAATAAATAATGAATAGTTCCTAATTCTTATCAAAACAAAAAAAAAAATAAACATAAAATTAGATTAATGAATAATAATTAAACAACAATTATATAATTACTATCAAAAATTATATTTACGTAATAAATTGTGTAAGATATTAATTTTAAAATTGCTGATTTTATATTTTCAACAAAAAAAAACATAAAAACTACTAAAAAATAAATAAATAAATATATATATATATATATATATATATATATATATATATATATATATATATATATATATATGAGTTTATTCATACTTTTAAAAAAACCGGGTGCATGTACTTCACCAATTTACGTGTATATTCAGTAGTAAAAGGAGTTTTTGCAAAATGGAGTTTCTCAACTATTAAGCCATCGAGTTATGATTTTGTGGATTTGTTTAAAAGGTTATTTTCGCCTAATTTCTATATAAAAGTACCCGATTTTACTTAGGTTATTTATTGAATTTTATTATCGATGAAAATTAACTCACAAAAAAGAATAAAAACTATATTATGGCCATAAAAATGAATAAAAACTAAATATATACATAATATAGTTTTTATTCTTTATGTGAGTTAATTTGTGAAGAAAAACAAAAAAATTAAAAAGCGAGCAACAAGTTTTTTTTTAATTTTTTATTTCTTTTGTGAGTTAATGTTTGAGGTAGCATCGAATTTTATTATTATTATTATTAAAATATAATTTGAGACTATTCGTTTGAAAGATTTCAGATCCTAATATTCAATATTTACAAAATACGATACCAAAACGTATAATGATAACCAAAATTGTTGGGTTCAATCAAAATACTTCTACCAGGGCTCATTTTATGACTAAGATCGTTGTTCGTTTGGCGACCCATTGGGTAAATATTGAATATTAGGCTCTCAAATGAAAGTACTTTAATAAACGTAGAACAAAGCCATCTAAATAAAATAAAGTAGCCTAAAATCACTCATCACAATTGCATAAGAGGTCAGGGGGGTTGAAATTAACAATTTGTGAAGCTCTCATTTTTCAATAACCGCCTATTCTCAAAAAATGTACCGCTTAATCAGTGAAATGCATGCGCCCGGCTTTTTAAAAAAATATTTGATAAGCTCATATAAATATATGTATATACCTATATATATATATATATATATATATATATATATATATATATATATATATATATATATATATATATATATATATATATATATATATATATATATATATATATATATATATATATATATATATATATATATATATATATATATCGGGTGGTCTACTTAAAATGAATTAGACAAATATCTCGAAGAGCATTATGGCGGCGTAGTCGATGAAAACGAGATCAACCTAATTTTCTTAATTGGGAATCTCCATATTCTATTCCGTATCATGATTTTAATCAAAAACAAGAAAAGTTTTATCTACACTATACACTAAATTTGCTAATAAATGGTAACAAAAAGCAACGTAATTTTGTCCAAAAGTATTTTTAAGGGTATGACACTTACAAAATTGTTTTGGACCAAATCACGTTGTATTTTGTTAATTAATTTCCTTATGGTTGGAGATATTAAATTATCTGCCTCTTCTTGTTGTTGATATGGAATTCAAATATGTTAGTTCCCATTTAAAAACATAAGGTTGATCTCGATTTCATCGACCATGCCGCCATGTAAAATAAAACCGATGGCTCCATTATAAGGCCCCTTTTGTTTAAAATAAAATAAATATAAAATTCTATAGGTTTTTCTATAGGGTGGATACTTTCCGAGATATTTGCCAAATTCATCTTAAGTGGACCACTCGTATATATATATATATATATATATATATATATATATATATATATATATATATATATATATATATATATATATATATTTATTTATTTATATGAATATATATACTTGAAATGTCAAAACAAAAATTAAGTAGAGAAAAATAATAAATATGAATATGCGATATTTATATAACGAAAAAGAATCATAATAAATTTTAATTAAAAATTAATTATTTAAATAAAAAGATAAATAATCCTCGCAGTTTTTAACTAAGAAAATACAAATATTACAAAAAAATTTGATTTCCTAAATTTATTAATTAATATTTATATTTTTGAATAAAATATTTATTTCGTTTTTATGTCGTGCCAAGACAAATTATTTATTTTTTCATTTTTATTTATTTATTTGATTTTATTTTATGAAGAAAAAAAAAGTATATACGTTTTTAATATAAAAAACTAAATAAGAGAAACAATAATTTCAATTTGATATTTATTGTAAACAAGATTGAAAAAAGAAAAATTATTTCTTTGTTAACCCAACCTCGCGAAAATTTGTGGTGAAACTAAACTAAATAATATTTAAAAAAAAAATAAATCAAATAAACTATTAATTAAGGTTTTAATAAATATACAAAAAAAAAAAATTATTAAAAAAAAATAATAAAAAATACAGATAATTTTATTCGAAAATGCAAACAAAACTGAATTTAGTAGCTTTTAACAAACTAAACTTTTGTATCCCCTCCCCCCTTCTAGAGATACAATAAAACAAATAGTTAACATATGATTATTTTATTTTTAATCATCCTCTGGATCTGATCAATACGACTAGGTTTACATTTTCAAGCAATTTACTTACTTTCAATTTTGATTTAATTAAAAGCTACATAAAATTTATATAAGTTTACTAAAATTTAAAATACAAACATCAATTTCATCATTACTGTATCAAAACAGAGTAACATAGTAAATTATCAAAAAGAAACTTAATATGTAATGATGAAAATCCATATTCTGAAAAAAGAAGAAAATTATAACAATAAAATATATAATTATATGTAAATTTGAATATGATTAATTAACTAATAACAAAAAGTCTCGTAGATTGTGGATAAACTTTTATATATATATATATATATATATATATATATATATATATATATATATATATATATATATATATATATATATATATATATATATATATATATATACTTATATAACGGGTGGTACACTTAACATGAATTTGCAAATACCTCGAAAAGTGTGTACCCTATGGAAAACACTGATTAAATCTATTTCAAAGACGGCCATAGAATGAAGCCATCGATTTTATCATAGATGGCGGGACTGTCTGTGAAATCGATATGAATTTTATTTACTTAAATTTGAAACCCCACATTTTATTGCATATGATGACTTTATTTAAGCAAAAAAAAAAAAAATGTTATCCATGTTTTTTAAAGATACACTTATCAGAAGCAAATTAATAAACAAAACACAACGTAATTTTGTCCAAAAGTATTTATAAGGGTATAACACTTAAAAAATAGTTTGGACCAAATTGCGTTGTGTTTTGTTTATTAATTTGCGTATGGTTGGAGATATTTAATCATCTAACCAGCAAATTCAAGTCCTTATAACTTCTGATATGCATGTTTTTGATTAAAATTATGATATAGAATAAAATAGAAGAATTCCAATTCAAGAAAACAAGGTTGATCTTGATTTCACCAACTGTGCCACTCTCTATGATATAACTGATGGTGTCATTTTATGGCCTTCTCTGTTCAAAACAAAATTGACATAAACAGTTTGTCCATAGGGTGCATACTTTTCGAGACCACCCGGTATATATATATATATATATATATATATATATATATATATATATATATATATATATATATATATATATATATATATATATATAATAAAATTAAATATATATTAACATATAGTTATATAGAAAGATCAACAAGTATTTAAAACCGAAATAAAAATTACTGACTGTGTGCAATAAATAAAGATGTGTTTTACTTAGAACCTGAAACCTAAAGATACCATTCTACCAAAGAACGCAAGTGACTAACCCGACACAACACAACATGCTGTAAAACCAAAACCGTTAAATATACAAAATTCTGGAAACATGAAATTAATATATTGTATTAACAATCCCCAAATGATTCTATGACGATCATGACTAGCTTAACGAAAGACTTTTTATGCAAATTAATTAGTTAAATTAACGAACGAAATTGATTCGTCGAATGGGTAAATGCAGAATTAAAATTTATAATTTAGTAAATACGAAGGAATAGGCATTATGACAATTTTGGTTTAACGGAACTGAAAAAGTAGTAATGTTTAAATCAAACTTTAACTTTGAACTCATTTTATTTATTCATATTTTCCAGAATCCCACCCTCTCCCAGGTATAACGTAACATAAATTTAAAAATATTTTTAAAACTTTTTGATCAGATACAATTAAATTTTTCAATGAACAATCAAAGATAATATCTGTATTCTGTAAATCACTCAATATGTAACTCCTCAGAAATACATTTACTTTAGCGAAATAATGATGAACTTGCCTTCAAACTGCGTACATTTAGGGTAAAAACGATTTAATGGACTTGGTTTTCTTTACGTAATAAATTTCGACATACAGGCGTGAGCTTTTGAAATGATACGATCATAACTTCAACAGGTCCTAATCTTTTTAACATGCTCTAACCATATTTTTATTTTGAATTTATTTGAGAAATGGCGATATGGGTAAGTACAAACAAATATTGTTGTTGTCTGTCATCAATCTAACATCGTCGTCATTATTTTTATATTTTGTTTGCATAAAACGTAGAAATTTACGGTAAGTAGCATAACATGTGATGAGAGAAGTAGTAGCGTCCAATAAAGATCCAACTAACGCGCAAAACTATAGGCCAATCAGCTTACTCTCAAATTTCAGTAAGGTTTACGAAATAATCATTAATAATAAAATTCAAAAGCACATTGATGACACGAACATTATGCCGGATAATCAGTTTGGATTTCGCCACGGACATTCCACAACTCACGCTACAGCAAAATTAACTTCAGATATCAATAACAATCTCAATAAAAACATATGCACGGGCGCTGTTTTAATTGACATGGAAAAAGCGTTTGAGTCAGTTTGGCTAGATGGGTTACTTTTTAAATTGCACAAAATAAAAGTGGAACAAGATATACTGTTGATCTTGGCAGATATGCTATTTGGACGTAGATTTGTGGTCACTGATGGGGAGGAGACATCAAATCACATGTTTCGAGTTGAAAATGGATTACAGCAAGGAATGATAAATGCGCCTGTGTTATTTAATCTGTACATAAAAAATTTAATATTAAATCCAAAATTGAACACTGCAGATTTAAACACCATTGCCTACGCTGATGACTTAGTCATTTACTGTGCCAACTACAAAATTGCAAACATAAAGGAATCAATACAGGAGGCGGTTGAATTCTCCATCAAGTACCTACACACATGGCACATAAGAATTAATGAAAAGAAATGTGAAGCAATACTCTTTAGAAGACCGGTACAATTAGCGAACACCGACACAAAGAAAAATTGGAAAAAATTCAAAATCAAAGTGAATAACAGTGAATTGAAACAACAAAAAATTTTGAAATACTTAGGTATAAATATTGATCATTTTGGATACCTAAATCAACACATTAATATTCAAATTGACAAAGCCAAAAAAGCGTTCATAAGTAACAGAAAAATATTTTATTCGTCATATCTCAACAGTAACGTAAAACGAATATGTTACTTATCATTAATAAGACCGATTTTAACATATGGTTGCCCCATATGGTATAATTGTAGTGCCAGTTATATGGAGCGGCTAAGGAAATTTGAAAGAAAATGTATAAGGGTGTGTGTCGGAAAATATCGAAAAGCGGAGACACAATATAAACATTACATATCCAATCAAACCCAATACGGGAACTTCGATGCAAAAAGGATTGATCTACATATCATTAACTTAATAAGAGAACACATTAGACGCGCCACAGCACAACTCAATAACTCCTTAACGTACGGATTATATTATACGGATGAACGAATTATAGAAAGTTCGATACAAATGAGGAATATACCTGGTCCAGAAGCATTCATTTATTTAGATAAAATAGGTTACATCCAGAATACAGAACAAGTTCCGTTAATTTACCATATACAAAGAAGGCCGACCGAAAAAGGATTCGAGGAGACAAAATTTAACAATCCAAATGACCATCTAAGATTCAGCACGGCATTTAGAAAAATGGATCATTTAAACTTCATAAAAAAAAAAAAAAAATATTGGTGGCTCCATTAGCCAAGATTTTAGATCCAAGATTTTAGATTTTTATTTATTTATTAGGTTATAAGTTTTTAATATTATATAAGAAAGTAAAAAACGACAATGTTTAATGTAGCAAATTTTATGTCGGCATGAAGCGGAAATACTCTCACTGAGATTAGAATCTAGTTGATAGAATAATAGGGATCATAAAAATAAGAAAAACCTTAGTAAATAATTAAACTTGAGAATCCTATAAGGACTAAAGCTTTCAAAATGTATAACAGACCTTGAATTTTCTTTTAATATTCTTTTGTCATCGAAAATTGTAAAAAAAAAATGCTAAATAAAGAACCATATTTAAAAAAAAAAAAAAAAGAAGTAGTAGCGTGAAATGCTATTGAATGTAAGGTACCGAGTTCGATCCCTCGGGTGGTAATGTATTTGAATAACAAAAAAATCCGAAGAAAATAAAATAATTTTTGGAAATTATAATGCAATGATAATGTTAAATAATTAATTATTTTTTAAAAAATCGAGCCTCAGACATTTTGTACAAAAGTAAAACACACGCTGTATTTTAAGCAAAACCAAATATTTCAGCACTTAGCAGAAACACTGTGTATTAAATGTAGTACATATGCCCTAACAGAGATGTCACTATATCGACATATTATAAACACATTAGTTTTGATTGCATAAAACAACCAAATGTCTATTATATTGTATATGATGAGATAGCTGAGGTAGTAAGTTGATGGAGTGGAGTGAAGAAGGTCTGGAGTTCGAATCCAAACAAAGCCAACGAAAAAATTTGTTTTTAGATGAAAAATTGTGAATTGGGGATAATCTGAGAAGATTATTGGGATCGAGATCGGTCAAAAAAAAAAATTTTGTAATATTCGTGGAAATAAAAAAAAAACAAATTTTTGCTTAAAAAAAAAATAAAGTCGGAAGTTTGAAGAATCGAACTCCAGACCTTCGCACACACCTCCTTCATCTTACCGCCCAACCACTCATCTCCATATAATTATCTCAGTTTTTCGTTTAAATACTGATAAATTCGGACTTCGAAAAATCGCATAAAAATTTTTGTTATTTTACCAGGCGAACAGAATTTAAAAAACCACATAATTATCAGCAACGTGACATTATTTTGTATCAAAGCGTGCCACTTCAAGTTATGTGACACTTGAACATACAAAATAAAGTCATATTGCTGACAATTCTACCTTCTTATAAATTCTGTTCGCCTGTTAAAATGACCAAAATTTTTTGCGATTTTTGATGAAAAAAAAAAAAAATCTTTTATATTTCTGCTCACCTGGTAAATAAAAATTAACTTTTTTAATTAAAAAGGCAATCATAACTCAATAGCAACCATCCAAATAGAAAATTTGGAGCTTTTTAATACAAAAAAAATCCTTCAGCTGCGAGGTTCGAACTCGAGACCTCCATGGTTTTATTCTGCTCTCTTATGGCAAGAGAGAAGATTAAAACGATTGAGGTCTCGAGTTCGATCCTCGCAGCTGAAGGATTTTTTTTTTTGTATTAAAAAGCTCCAAATTTTCTATTTGGATGGTTGCTATTGAGTTATGATTGCCTTTTTAATTAAAAAAGTTAATTTTTATTTACCAGGTGAGCAGAAATTTAAAAGAATTTTTTTTTTTTTTTCATCAAAAATCGCAAAAAAATTTTGTCATTTTAACAGGCGAACAGAATTTACAAGAAGGTAGAATTGTCAGCAATATGACTTTATTTTGTATGTTCAAGTGTCACATAACTTGAAGTGGCACGCTTTGATACAAAATAATGTCACGTTGCTGACAATTATGTGGTTTTTTAAATTCTGTTCGCCTGGTAAAATAACAAAAATGTTTATGCGATTTTTCACCAAATGCTATTTTATCAGTATTTAAACGAAAAAATGAGTTGAAATTATATACAGATGAGTGGTTGGGTGGTAAGATAAAGGAGTGATGTGCGAAACGTCTGGAGTTCGATTCTTGAACTTCCGATTTATTTTTTTTTTTTTTAAGCAAAAATTGGTTTTTTTTTTATTTCCAAGAATTTATTCGAATTTGACCATTTTTTTTTGTGGCGATCCCATCTTCTCACCTCGGATCGAATTTCCCGTTCTTCTTTCTCGGATCTACTCGGATTCATATATTATTCATCTAAAAACAAATATTTGCGTTGATCTTGTGCTTGGACTCGAACTCCGGACCTTCATCACTCCACTCAATCACCTTACTATCTCAGCTACCACATAATATAAAGTTTAACATTAATTTGTTTGTTTTATGCAATCGTCCAGAGCAAAACAAATTTGGCTCTGTAATATGGATATGGTGACATTTCTGTTAGGGCATACGAACGAAATTTAGTACAGAGTGTTTCTGCTAAATGTGGTAACATATTTGGTTTAGGCTTAAAAGAGGGCGTGTGTTTTACTTTTGTGCAAAGGGTCTGAGGTTCGATTTTAAAAAGTAGCGCATTTTTTTAAATAATTACTTAACATTATTATTGCATTAAAATTTCCAAACATTATTTTTTTTTCTTCGGATTTTTTTGTTATTTGCAATATCCGCAATTCAGAAATTTGACCGTTGATCTTGTTGAAATAATCTGTACTGTATAAAATATCAAAAGTTACATTTTTACTCAATACATTCCCCGAGGTTCGAACTCTGTACCTTACATTCAATAGCATTTCACGCTACTACTTCTTCCATCACATGTTATGCTACTTACCGTAAATTTCTACGTTTTATGCAATCAAAATATAAAAACAATGACGACAATGTTAGATTGATGACAACAACAATATTTGTTTGTACTTACCCATATCGCCATTTCTCATAATTCTCAAATAAATTCGACTATCACAGCATATATTCGATGATATGTACAACCCCTTAATACGTACTAAACTGTTCTTTATTTAACAAGTTTTCTGACCAACACCAAGGCTGTAGCCTACAAAATCGCACAAAGACATTTAACCAAACACAGTCGTTGACTATTGGGTAAAATAGTGCTGAAAATTGAAATGCTCTTGAAATGTTAGCAAAATTCTAGTTATTCGCTTATGATAGGTAAAAATATTCCCGCAATACAAAAAGAGAAAATGTTAAGATGTCAATGAATGAAGAGAGGAGGAGAATAGTTATATTCTCCCATTCCCTGAGTGGTTTAGAATTAATAAAACAGGGATGGGGTAGTCAGGGCAGTGTGTTTGTAGAAATGATGTATGAGTACCTTCAATCTCTTGGAAGTGAGGTTATTCTACAATGGATACCTCCACACCTACAGAATGAAGGTAATAAAAGAGCCGTTATGCTGGCCAAAAGGGGTTATATGCTTGAGGAGATAACAGATTATGAATTCATGGATGAAAGAGATGTACTTCGTATGTTTCAGAAGAATCTGTAGAGAAAATGAGAGAATGAATTTATGGAAAAGAGTGGGGTAAAATGAAAGAAGTACTTTGAACGGTGTAGTGCTCCTTTGAGAAAACCTTTTTTTAAGGAAATCAAAGGAGATACTACAATGATACGAACGATGGAACGGGTGAGATTGAATCATAGTAAGAATGGATAAAAGAAGCGTTTTTATGTGAAAGCTGTTTGGATGTGGAGGACATCGAACATTTAATTCTAAAATGTTCAAAATTTAGTCAAAATATAGAAATGTTCGATGTCCTTGTGAATGCAAGAAACTTGAATGAATTATTACGAATGGGGAAACATGAGTACAAGAATATGTATGAATTTATCAAACTAAATGGTATAACCGTATGAAAGTGGATCGCTGTATGAAAGTAGAGTGAAAGAAAAAAAACAAAAAAATTTGTAAAATACAGGGTGCCATCTGTTAGTCCTTCTCCTATTTGTAAATAAAACACACATTGTGGGATGAAAAGTTAAAATTTTTTATTAATAATGGAAGGTGGTTCTATGCCATTTATGTATGAAAAACAATATCGTTCATATGCCCGTAGTGACTTCGTCTACAGGCCTGTATCCGAACATTCGTAGTGACTTCGTCTACAGGCCTGTATCCGAACATTCAACCGACTTTTTCCAATAAAAGCGGATGAATGACCTCAATTTCAGCTCGAATGTTGTTTTTTACGTTGTTGAATTGTTTGTGGATGATTAGCATAAATCTTACCTTTCAAATAACCCCACAAGAGATGAGACTCCCGAACCCGAACCCGAACTCGAACCCGATCCCAAACTCGAACCCGAACTCGAACCCGATCCCGAACCCGAACCCGAACTCGAACCCGATCCCGAACTCGAACCCGATCCCGAACTCGAACCCGATCCCGAACTCGATCCCGAACTCGATTCCGAACTCGATCACGAAACTCGATCCCGAACTCGATTCCGAACTCGATCCCGAACTCGATCCCGAACTCGAACCCGAACTCGAACCCGAACCCGAACTCGAACTCGAACTCGAACTCGAACTCGAACCCGAACTCGATCCCGAACTCGATCCCGAACTCGATCCCGAACTCTATCCCGAACTCGATCCCGAACTCGATCCCGAACTCGATCCCGAACTCGATCCCGAACTCGAACTCGAACTCGAACCCGAACTCGATCCCGAACTCGAACCCGAACTCGATCCCGATCTCTGGTGGGGTTATTTGAAAGGTAAGATTTATGCTAATCATCCACAAACAATTCAACAACGTAAAAACAACATTCGAGCGACGAAGTCACTACGGGCATATGAACGATATTGTTTTTCATACATAAATGGCATAGAACCACCTTCCATTATTAATAAAAAATTTTAACTTTTCATCCCACAATGTGTGTTTTATTTACAAATAGGAGAAGGACTAACAGATGGCACCCTGTATTTTACAAATTTTTTTGTTTTTTTTCTTTCACTCTACTTTCATACAGCGATCCACTTTCATACGGTTATACCATTTAGTTTGATAAATTCATACATATTCTTGTACTCATGTTTCCCCATTCGTAATAATTCATTCAAGTTTCTTGCATTCACAAGGACATCGAACATTTCTATATTTTGACTAAATTTTGAACATTTTAGAATTAAATGTTCGATGTCCTCCACATCCAAACAGCTTTCACATAAAAACGCTTCTTTTATCCATTCTTACTATGATTCAATCTCACCCGTTCCATCGTTCGTATCATTGTAGTATCTCCTTTGATTTCCTTAAAAAAA
>OY282561.1:5165264-5317764 GCA_958295665.1 Tipula vernalis
AATGAATGAGAGAGGAGGAGAATAGTTATATTCTCCCATTCCCTGAGTGGTTTAGAATTAATAAAACAGGGATGGGGTAGTCAGGGCAGTGTGTTTGTAGAAATGATGTATGAGTACCTTCAATCTCTTGGAAGTGAGGTTATTCTACAATGGATACCTCCACACCTACAGAATGAAGGTAATAAAAGAGCCGTTATGCTGGCCAAAAGGGGTTATATGCTTGAGGAGATAACAGATTATGAATTCATGGATGAAAGAGATGTACTTCGTATGTTTCAGAAGAATCTGTAGAGAAAATGAGAGAATGAATTTATGGAAAAGAGTGGGGTAAAATGAAAGAAGTACTTTGAACGGTGTAGTGCTCCTTTGAGAAAACCTTTTTTTAAGGAAATCAAAGGAGATACTACAATGATACGAACGATGGAACGGGTGAGATTGAATCATAGTAAGAATGGATAAAAGAAGCGTTTTTATGTGAAAGCTGTTTGGATGTGGAGGACATCGAACATTTAATTCTAAAATGTTCAAAATTTAGTCAAAATATAGAAATGTTCGATGTCCTTGTGAATGCAAGAAACTTGAATGAATTATTACGAATGGGGAAACATGAGTACAAGAATATGTATGAATTTATCAAACTAAATGGTATAACCGTATGAAAGTGGATCGCTGTATGAAAGTAGAGTGAAAGAAAAAAAACAAAAAAATTTGTAAAATACAGGGTGCCATCTGTTAGTCCTTCTCCTATTTGTAAATAAAACACACATTGTGGGATGAAAAGTTAAAATTTTTTATTAATAATGGAAGGTGGTTCTATGCCATTTATGTATGAAAAACAATATCGTTCATATGCCCGTAGTGACTTCGTCTACAGGCCTGTATCCGAACATTCGTAGTGACTTCGTCTACAGGCTGTATCCGAACATTCAACCGACTTTTTCAATAAAAGCGGATGAATGACCTCAATTTCAGCTCGAATGTTGTTTTTACGTTGTTGAATTGTTTGTGGATGATTAGCATAAATCTTACCTTTCAAATAACCCCACAAGAGATGAGACTCCCGAACCCGAACCCGAACTCGAACCCGATCCCAAACTCGAACCCGAACTCGAACCCGATCCCGAACCCGAACCCGAACTCGAACCCGATCCCGAACTCGAACCCGATCCCGAACTCGAACCCGATCCCGAACTCGATCCCGAACTCGATTCCGAACTCGATCACGAACTCGATCCCGAACTCGATTCCGAACTCGATCCCGAACTCGATCCCGAACTCGAACCCGAACTCGAACCCGAACCCGAACTCGAACTCGAACTCGAACTCGAACTCGAACCCGAACTCGATCCCGAACTCGATCCCGAACTCGATCCCGAACTCTATCCCGAACTCGATCCCGAACTCGATCCCGAACTCGATCCCGAACTCGATCCCGAACTCGAACTCGAACTCGAACCCGAACTCGATCCCGAACTCGAACCCGAACTCGATCCCGATCTCTGGTGGGGTTATTTGAAAGGTAAGATTTATGCTAATCATCCACAAACAATTCAACAACGTAAAAACAACATTCGAGCGACGAAGTCACTACGGGCATATGAACGATATTGTTTTTCATACATAAATGGCATAGAACCACCTTCCATTATTAATAAAAAATTTTAACTTTTCATCCCACAATGTGTGTTTTATTTACAAATAGGAGAAGGACTAACAGATGGCACCCTGTATTTTACAAATTTTTTTGTTTTTTTTCTTTCACTCTACTTTCATACAGCGATCCACTTTCATACGGTTATACCATTTAGTTTGATAAATTCATACATATTCTTGTACTCATGTTTCCCCATTCGTAATAATTCATTCAAGTTTCTTGCATTCACAAGGACATCGAACATTTCTATATTTTGACTAAATTTTGAACATTTTAGAATTAAATGTTCGATGTCCTCCACATCCAAACAGCTTTCACATAAAAACGCTTCTTTTATCCATTCTTACTATGATTCAATCTCACCCGTTCCATCGTTCGTATCATTGTAGTATCTCCTTTGATTTCCTTAAAAAAAGGTTTTCTCAAAGGAGCACTACACCGTTCAAAGTACTTCTTTCATTTTACCCCACTCTTTTCCATAAATTCATTCTCTCATTTTCTCTACAGATTCTTCTGAAACATACGAAGTACATCTCTTTCATCCATGAATTCATAATCTGTTATCTCCTCAAGCATATAACCCCTTTTGGCCAGCATAACGGCTCTTTTATTACCTTCATTCTGTAGGTGTGGAGGTATCCATTGTAGAATAACCTCACTTCCAAGAGATTGAAGGTACTCATACATCATTTCTACAAACACACTGCCCTGACTACCCCATCCCTGTTTTATTAATTCTAAACCACTCAGGGAATCGGAGAATATAACTATTCTTCTCCTCTCTTCATTCATTGACATCTTAACATTTTCTCTTTTTGTATTGCGGGAATATTTTTACCTATCATAAGCGAATAACTAGAATTTTGCTAACATTTCAAGAGCATTTCAATTTTCAGCACTATTTTACCCAATAGTCAACGACTGTGTTTGGTTAAATGTCTTTGTGCGATTTTGTAGGCTACAGCCTTGGTGTTGGTCAGAAAACTTGTTAAATAAAGAACAGTTTAGTACGTATTAAGGGGTTGTACATATCATCGAATATATGCTGTGATAGTCGAATTTATTTGAGAATTATGAGAAATGGCGATATGGGTAAGTACAAACAAATATTGTTGTTGTCATCAATCTAACATTGTCGTCATTGTTTTTATATTTTGATTGCATAAAACGTAGAAATTTACGGTAAGTAGCATAACATGTGATGGAAGAAGTAGTAGCGTGAAATGCTATTGAATGTAAGGTACAGAGTTCGAACCTCGGGGAATGTATTGAGTAAAAATGTAACTTTTGATATTTTATACAGTACAGATTATTTCAACAAGATCAACGGTCAAATTTCTGAATTGCGGATATTGCAAATAACAAAAAAATCCGAAGAAAAAAAAATAATGTTTGGAAATTTTAATGCAATAATAATGTTAAGTAATTATTTAAAAAAATGCGCTACTTTTTAAAATCGAACCTCAGACCCTTTGCACAAAAGTAAAACACACGCCCTCTTTTAAGCCTAAACCAAATATGTTACCACATTTAGCAGAAACACTCTGTACTAAATTTCGTTCGTATGCCCTAACAGAAATGTCACCATATCCATATTACAGAGCCAAATTTGTTTTGCTCTGGACGATTGCATAAAACAAACAAATTAATGTTAAACTTTATATTATGTGGTAGCTGAGATAGTAAGGTGATTGAGTGGAGTGATGAAGGTCCGGAGTTCGAGTCCAAGCACAAGATCAACGCAAATATTTGTTTTTAGATGAATAATATATGAATCCGAGTAGATCCGAGAAAGAAGAACGGGA
Organism: Tipula vernalis; assembly: GCA_958295665.1. Taxonomy (NCBI): domain Eukaryota; kingdom Metazoa; phylum Arthropoda; class Insecta; order Diptera; family Tipulidae; genus Tipula; species Tipula vernalis. The sequence continues at coordinate 5,168,724 of OY282561.1, forward strand.
AATTCGATCCGAGGTGAGAAGATGGGATCGCCACAAAAAAAAATGGTCAAATTCGAATAAATTCTTGGAAATAAAAAAAAAACCAATTTTTGCTTAAAAAAAAAAAAAATAAATCGGAAGTTCAAGAATCGAACTCCAGACGTTTCGCACATCACTCCTTTATCTTACCACCCAACCACTCATCTGTATATAATTTCAACTCATTTTTTCGTTTAAATACTGATAAAATAGCATTTGGTGAAAAATCGCATAAACATTTTTGTTATTTTACCAGGCGAACAGAATTTAAAAAACCACATAATTGTCAGCAACGTGACATTATTTTGTATCAAAGCGTGCCACTTCAAGTTATGTGACACTTGAACATACAAAATAAAGTCATATTGCTGACAATTCTACCTTCTTGTAAATTCTGTTCGCCTGTTAAAATGACAAAATTTTTTTGCGATTTTTGATGAAAAAAAAAAAAAAAATTCTTTTAAATTTCTGCTCACCTGGTAAATAAAAATTAACTTTTTTAATTAAAAAGGCAATCATAACTCAATAGCAACCATCCAAATAGAAAATTTGGAGCTTTTTAATACAAAAAAAAAAATCCTTCAGCTGCGAGGATCGAACTCGAGACCTCAATCGTTTTAATCTTCTCTCTTGCCATAAGAGAGCAGAATAAAACCATGGAGGTCTCGAGTTCGAACCTCGCAGCTGAAGGATTTTTTTTGTATTAAAAAGCTCCAAATTTTCTATTTGGATGGTTGCTATTGAGTTATGATTGCCTTTTTAATTAAAAAAGTTAATTTTTATTTACCAGGTGAGCAGAAATATAAAAGATTTTTTTTTTTTTCATCAAAAATCGCAAAAAATTTTGGTCATTTTAACAGGCGAACAGAATTTATAAGAAGGTAGAATTGTCAGCAATATGACTTTATTTTGTATGTTCAAGTGTCACATAACTTGAAGTGGCACGCTTTGATACAAAATAATGTCACGTTGCTGATAATTATGTGGTTTTTTAAATTCTGTTCGCCTGGTAAAATAACAAAAATTTTTATGCGATTTTTCGAAGTCCGAATTTATCAGTATTTAAACGAAAAACTGAGATAATTATATGGAGATGAGTGGTTGGGCGGTAAGATGAAGGAGGTGTGTGCGAAGGTCTGGAGTTCGATTCTTCAAACTTCCGACTTTATTTTTTTTTTAAGCAAAAATTGGTTTTTTTTTATTTCCACGAATATTACAAAATTTTTTTTTTTGACCGATCTCGATCCCAATAATCTTCTCAGATTATCCCCAATTCACAATTTTTCATCTAAAAACAAATTTTTTCGTTGGCTTTGTTTGGATTCGAACTCCAGACCTTCTTCACTCCACTCCATCAACTTACTACCTCAGCTATCTCATCATATACAATATAATAGACATTTGGTTGTTTTATGCAATCAAAACTAATGTGTTTATAATATGTCGATATAGTGACATCTCTGTTAGGGCATATGTACTACATTTAATACACAGTGTTTCTGCTAAGTGCTGAAATATTTGGTTTTGCTTAAAATACAGCGTGTGTTTTACTTTTGTACAAAATGTCTGAGGCTCGATTTTTTAAAAAATAATTAATTATTTAACATTATCATTGCATTATAATTTCCAAAAATTATTTTATTTTCTTCGGATTTTTTTGTTATTCAAATACATTACCACCCGAGGGATCGAACTCGGTACCTTACATTCAATAGCATTTCACGCTACTACTTCTTTTTTTTTTTTTTTTAAATATGGTTCTTTATTTAGCATTTTTTTTTTTACAATTTTCGATGACAAAAGAATATTAAAAGAAAATTCAAGGTCTGTTATACATTTTGAAAGCTTTAGTCCTTATAGGATTCTCAAGTTTAATTATTTACTAAGGTTTTTCTTATTTTTATGATCCCTATTATTCTATCAACTAGATTCTAATCTCAGTGAGAGTATTTCCGCTTCATGCCGACATAAAATTTGCTACATTAAACATTGTCGTTTTTTACTTTCTTATATAATATTAAAAACTTATAACCTAATAAATAAATAAAAATCTAAAATCTTGGATCTAAAATCTTGGCTAATGGAGCCACCAATATTTTTTTTTTTTTTTTATGAAGTTTAAATGATCCATTTTTCTAAATGCCGTGCTGAATCTTAGATGGTCATTTGGATTGTTAAATTTTGTCTCCTCGAATCCTTTTTCGGTCGGCCTTCTTTGTATATGGTAAGTTAACGGAACTTGTTCTGTATTCTGGATGTAACCTATTTTATCTAAATAAATGAATGCTTCTGGACCAGGTATATTCCTCATTTGTATCGAACTTTCTATAATTCGTTCATCCGTATAATATAATCCGTACGTTAAGGAGTTATTGAGTTGTGCTGTGGCGCGTCTAATGTGTTCTCTTATTAAGTTAATGATATGTAGATCAATCCTTTTTGCATCGAAGTTCCCGTATTGGGTTTGATTGGATATGTAATGTTTATATTGTGTCTCCGCTTTTCGATATTTTCCGACACACACCCTTATACATTTTCTTTCAAATTTCCTTAGCCGCTCCATATAACTGGCACTACAATTATACCATATGGGGCAACCATATGTTAAAATCGGTCTTATTAATGATAAGTAACATATTCGTTTTACGTTACTGTTGAGATATGACGAATAAAATATTTTTCTGTTACTTATGAACGCTTTTTTGGCTTTGTCAATTTGAATATTAATGTGTTGATTTAGGTATCCAAAATGATCAATATTTATACCTAAGTATTTCAAAATTTTTTGTTGTTTCAATTCACTGTTATTCACTTTGATTTTGAATTTTTTCCAATTTTTCTTTGTGTCGGTGTTCGCTAATTGTACCGGTCTTCTAAAGAGTATTGCTTCACATTTCTTTTCATTAATTCTTATGTGCCATGTGTGTAGGTACTTGATGGAGAATTCAACCGCCTCCTGTATTGATTCCTTTATGTTTGCAATTTTGTAGTTGGCACAGTAAATGACTAAGTCATCAGCGTAGGCAATGGTGTTTAAATCTGCAGTGTTCAATTTTGGATTTAATATTAAATTTTTTATGTACAGATTAAATAACACAGGCGCATTTATCATTCCTTGCTGTAATCCATTTTCAACTCGAAACATGTGATTTGATGTCTCCTCCCCATCAGTGACCACAAATCTACGTCCAAATAGCATATCTGCCAAGATCAACAGTATATCTTGTTCCACTTTTATTTTGTGCAATTTAAAAAGTAACCCATCTAGCCAAACTGACTCAAACGCTTTTTCCATGTCAATTAAAACAGCGCCCGTGCATATGTTTTTATTGAGATTGTTATTGATATCTGAAGTTAATTTTGCTGTAGCGTGAGTTGTGGAATGTCCGTGGCGAAATCCAAACTGATTATCCGGCATAATGTTCGTGTCATCAATGTGCTTTTGAATTTTATTATTAATGATTATTTCGTAAACCTTACTGAAATTTGAGAGTAAGCTGATTGGCCTATAGTTTTGCGCGTTAGTTGGATCTTTATTGGACGCTACTACTTCTCTCATCACATGTTATGCTACTTACCGTAAATTTCTACGTTTTATGCAAACAAAATATAAAAATAATGACGACGATGTTAGATTGATGACAGACAACAACAATATTTGTTTGTACTTACCCATATCGCCATTTCTCAAATAAATTCAAAATAAAAATATGGTTAGAGCATGTTAAAAAGATTAGGACCTGTTGAAGTTATGATCGTATCATTTCAAAAGCTCACGCCTGTATGTCGAAATTTATTACGTAAAGAAAACCAAGTCCATTAAATCGTTTTTACCCTAAATGTACGCAGTTTGAAGGCAAGTTCATCATTATTTCGCTAAAGTAAATGTATTTCTGAGGAGTTACATATTGAGTGATTTACAGAATACAGATATTATCTTTGATTGTTCATTGAAAAATTTAATTGTATCTGATCAAAAAGTTTTAAAAATATTTTTAAATTTATGTTACGTTATACCTGGGAGAGGGTGGGATTCTGGAAAATATGAATAAATAAAATGAGTTCAAAGTTAAAGTTTGATTTAAACATTACTACTTTTTCAGTTCCGTTAAACCAAAATTGTCATAATGCCTATTCCTTCGTATTTACTAAATTATAAATTTTAATTCTGCATTTACCCATTCGACGAATCAATTTCGTTCGTTAATTTAACTAATTAATTTGCATAAAAAGTCTTTCGTTAAGCTAGTCATGATCGTCATAGAATCATTTGGGGATTGTTAGTACTATATATTAATTTCATGTTTCCAGAATTTTGTATGTTTAACGGTTTTGGTTTTACAGCATGTTGTGTTGTGTCGGGTCAGTCACTTGCGTTCTTTGGTAGAATGGTATCTTTAGGTTTCAGGTTCTAAGTAAAACACATCTTTATTTATTGCACACAGTCAGTAATTTTTATTTCGGTTTTAAATACTTGTTGATCTTTCTATATAACTATATGTTAATATATATTTAATTTTATTATATATATATATATATATATATATATATATATATATATATATATATATATATATATATATATATATACTGGGTGGTCTCGAAAAGTATGCACCCTATGGACAAACTGTTTGTCAATTTTGTTTTGAACAGAGAAGGCCATAAAATGACACCATCAGTTATATCATAGAGAGTGGCACAGTTGGTGAAATCAAGATCAACCTTGTTTTCTTGAATTGGAATTCTTCTATTTTATTCTATATCATAATTTTAATCAAAAACATGCATATCAGAAGTTATAAGGACTTGAATTTGCTGGTTAGATGATTAAATATCTCCAACCATACGCAAATTAATAAACAAAACACAACGCAATTTGGTCCAAACTATTTTTTAAGTGTTATACCCTTATAAATACTTTTGGACAAAATTACGTTGTGTTTTGTTTATTAATTTGCTTCTGATAAGTGTATGTTTAAAAAACATGGATAACATTTTTTTTTTTGCTTAAATAAAGTCATGCTATGCAATAAAATATGGGGTTTCAAATTTAAGTAAATAAAATTCATAGCGATTTCACAGACAGTCCCGCCATCTATGATAAAATCGATGGCTTCATTCTATGGCCGTCTTTGAAATAGATTTAATCAGTGTTTTCCATAGGGTACACACTTTTCGAGGTATTTGCAAATTCATGTTAAGTGTACCACCCGTTATATAAGTATATATATATATATATATATATATATATATATATATATATATATATATATATATATATATATATATATATATAAAAGTTTATCCACAATCTACGAGACTTTTTGTTATTAGTTAATTAATCATATTCAAATTTACATATAATTATTATATTTTATTGTTATAATTTTCTTCTTTTTTCAGAATATGGATTTTCATCATTACATATTAAGTTTCTTTTTGATAATTTACTATGTTACTGATAATTTACAAATAACCCCACACGAGTTCGAGTTCGGGATCGGGTTCGACTTCGAGTTCAGGTTCGAGTTCGGGTTCGAGTTCGGGTGCTAAATCAGGGCTTCTTGGTGGCCAAGGAACTTCACAATTTCTTGAAATTATGCGATTACCAAATTTTGTTCATAATAAATGGATTGTTGCACGATTTGCGTGGCATGTCGCTCTGTCTTGTTGAAACCAATATAAATCCACCAGTTCCCCATACACTGTAAGGGCATTTTCCTGTTCGTTTTCAAAGAAAAACGGCCCAATAATGCCACCAGCCCATAAACCACACCAAACAATGACTCTTGGAGGATGAAGTTCTGCTTCGTGAATAACATGAGGATTCACCGCTCTCCAAATTCAACAATTTTGCTTATTGACGTACCCATTAAGATGAAAATTAGCGTTATCGCTAAAGATGATTTTTGATGAAAACCCTTCATTTAGTTGAAGCATCCAATTAACAAAATGACGACGATTTAAATGGTCTGGTGGCCTCAATTTTTGGAGTTAGTTGAATTTTGTATGGATGCAAATGTAGATCAACATGCAAAATGCGTCCTAATGTGGTTCGTGAAATGTTTAGTTCTTGTGGACGATGCCTGGTTGATGTGCTTGGTTCATTACGAACAGTTTCACTAACAGCTGCCACTGCATCACGAGCAACTGGATGAACTTGTTGTTACCACTGAACCAGCTTCTTCAAAACGATCAATAATTTTGCCAATTGCACGCTCAGTAGGACATCCATGTCGACCAAAACTCTCACGTAATTTACGAAATGTTGTTATTTTTTAACGATTATTTTCATAATAAATTTGGACAGTCAATAAGCGTTGTGTTATTAGCGACTCCATGATGATAAATGGCATATTTTTGACTTTTCATATGTCAAACAATTTTTAGAACAAATAACATTTAGTACTAAAATTCATTGATTGAAAAAAGGACCAACAGATGACCCACCCTGTATTAAATTTAGAAATTTTGAAATCGGGCCAGATGGTTCCTTTTTTGGAGCTAGTGCCATAAAAAAAATACTTACCTACTCGGTTTTCCCAATTGTTTTTTTTTTTCATGAAACTTGTTTTTTAATATTCTTCTTGTATTTTAATTTTATTCGAAAGTTTCGGGAATATTTGAATTTTTTGAGAATAACGAGATTATTCCAAAATTCTAAGTTGCTCCTAAATATTATAGAACTAGTAGTGATTTTCGATATTTTCTGGGAATTTTTGAGGTTTTTTTAAGTTTATTCGAAATTTGTTTAGCACGGCTCGTTCGATTTAGCATCGAGTTGAAGTGCGTGGTGCTGAGTTGCATGACATTACAGAAATGAGAGTCTAGAAATTTGAGGTTTTTGGATTTTTTTAGATTTCCGGAATTAAATTGCGTTGAGTGTTGTTTGGCATCGAAAAAATGTATTCGATATTATCGACTTTATTCAGTAATGCATGATATTTTTCAGATTAAACACTTTAGGCTCTTGGTGATTTTTTAAATTATTCTGAGCTTAATCTAGTATTACCTGATTATATATTTGCATAGGGTTGAATTACATAAAGTTAAGTTTCAGCCCATTTTTCGATTTTTTAGGCAGGGTCCTTCACCGCACGTTTTTATTTTTTTTGAAGTAAATAAACCTGAAATGTAAATTTTCTTTATATTAATATTTTGAATTTATATGATCTTATAATAAAATAAAAAGGAAACGTTTTAACTATTTTGAATTTTCTTAAAACGAAAGAGGTTTTCGTTTCTTAAATTTCAAATATAAATTTTTCAAAATTGAAGACATCACAAATTATATATCTATGCAACACTCGAAAACTGCAACTACTCTGTTGTAAACTATATCAACGTTAAACAAAATGCAGATAAATTTATCGTTGCTTATTTGCAACAAATGTATTTTTAAACGCCGCATTTGCATATTATAAAAATACAAAAAAATTGTATCCGTCTTTTTGTAGAATCGAGCTCGAGACACACTGTACTACAATCCATTACGCTATCACTCCAGCCATTACCTTCTTTGTTTTTTATTTATTCATTCTAAGCGACCAACATTAGACCAACGTCGCCTTTGGTTTGTTACATTTATTTTATAATTACAATTTTTAATATGATTTTATTTATTAATTTATATAATCCGATATTTCATGTGGTTATTAAATTTATACAGTAAAAATACTGAAGATAAAAATGTTTTAGCAGGAGAACTAAATTTGATTGTGTTTCCGAGTATCCCTTAGGTATTTCAACACTCTTTCTAAAACATCCGTGTCATTTGCTAGTGCTTGTTTTAGCGATTGCGGAATTTTGCAAGCTTCCTTGCATAACAGCTAATTAGAATATGTCTGACGGTTAGGGGTTCGTTACATAATTCACACCTAGGTTCCACTGTTCTCAGAATACGATAGACGTGCGTAATGCTAGTAGGCCTTGTTAGCAAACGGCAAATGATGTTTCTATCACGCCTCGCCGAGAGATTTGAGGAATTACATTTTATCGGTTTATCTTTAATTTCGGCCAAGTAGTTGGGAGGATTCATTGACGTCCATCGATTGGACTGGATGTATGAGTCGGCAGGTAAACTATTCAGAAATTTGAGGAATTCTGCTTGTATGCAGAAATAGGGGTGTTAGATTTGGAATATTTGCAAAAAGTAGTATTAATATTAATTTCTATGTTTCTCCAGAGGGGATATTGGATGCAATGAATTGTTGATAAAGGGTACTGATCTGCTATGGGTGATCCTTTACTTTTTAAGATTAAAGGGGAAAATGAAGAGTGTATATAGTGCGGTGAATCCAGTATTTCTTTTTGCCTAATAAAAAGTTTGAGAAGGGCTAGCTCTCGCCCAAGGGCTAGAACCCCTGCCTCGGCAAGAACAGAAATTGAGGGAGAAGTTCTAAAGGTTCCCGTAGCTATTCTGACTCCTTCGTTAAGTATAGGATCTAGCAGCACGAGGACTGATCTAGAGGCTCCCTCGTAAAATTGACATTCATTATCCAGCTTAGACAGTATCAAGCTTTTAAAAACCCGCAAGAGAGTTGCTCCATTGCTTCCGAAGTTAATTCCTTTCAAGCATTTTAGCGCGTTCAGAGACTTTTTGCAAGTATTCTTGGTATTTAAATAAGAAACGAAAAAATATCAAGAAAAAATTTTTTTTCCATAGAACTTTTTACGATTTGTATGTGAATATTTTTATTTGTTATCCTATAACACATACAAAGGTAACAATATACTAAAACGGCCTTTAATACATTGGCATTGGGTAAGCTAAATTTATTTAATATGAAACTATCATTTTTAATTCAATTATTTAGCAAAAAATTTAGTATAAAAAATATTTGGCTCTACTTATATGGAGCGCTATCGGGAACCACTTTTTATATGACAGCTCTCGATAGCAGCTATTGGGAGCGAATAAAAAACGCGGCGATTCTAGTACATTTCTCTGAAATATTGAGCCTTATTATATTCTTCGGTATTCTTGTTTAGTCAATTTAGATATGTCGTAATCTCCCATCGTAATGTTATGATGCCAACATCAAGGCTTCTTTTGTTTTAAATAATTATTTGTAAATATATTTTTTTAAGAATTCCATGTCATTTTTTTGTTTATTTATAATTAATTAAATTTATTTCTTTGATTTTTTGGTAGTAATATTAATAATAATATAGTAATAATTATAATAATAATAATTATGTATTTTATTATTTTATTTAATGTTTTACTTTTAATAAATATTTAAGTATTTTTTTTTGTTTTTTTTTGTAATTTATTTATTTTTTAATAATTATTTTAATAAGACTAAAAAATAGTAACAATAGTAGTTGTAATAATAATTGTTAGTAAATAAATTGTTGTTTAATTTATTTATGGTTTTTTATATTTTTTTAAGTATAAAGGCATAGAAGTATTTTTATTTATTATTTTAATTAATCAAATTTATTTACATATAACTTAATTAATTTATATGTATAATATATATATATATATATATATATATATATATATATATATATATATATTTATAATATATAATATATATATATATATATATATATATATATATATATATATATATATATATATATATATATATATATATATATGTACCGTTAAAGTTTTGAATTCAGTTAGTCTATAGATTAACTAGGTATCCTAAAGAATAACGATCCGTTTTTTTTTAAGTATAAAATAAATATTTAAAGAAAGTATAAAATAAATATTTAAAGAAAGTATAAAATCATATTTTAACTAGTTAATGTATGGTAAGAATTACCTAAGTAGGTATTCTGTAGAATACCTATTTAGTGTTATTTAAAGTATAAAATGAAAAAATTCGGCTAGTTAGCTGAACATGTTTTAGGGCAGTAGTGTGAACTAAGAAATACTCCTACCTGGAAAAGGAAGATTCACAAAATGTAAATTTGCTCTATAACCGTAAAATTTGCGGCTAGTACTAAAATTATATTCACAAAATGTAACTTGGCTCTATACAGATAAATTATGTTGTGCAGGTTTACAGTGACAAATTTGTGGACGTAAAGCTACATATTTTGAGGACACATAACATCTATTAGAAGGCCATATTCCTAATAGATTTTTTTAAATACGAGGAACTCCCAGTAGCATCTACCTACCTGCAAAAACACAAGTTGATGGCATGCGTAGTTTTCGCGATCTTACTTAAAAAAAATTCTGTTTTCTTTGTATTCATTTCGAATGTACTTGTTGTTTTTTTAATATAATCCCCTAGATACTATATTAGTTGTCCTAGAAATATGCGCCGCATCCAGCCCACCTAGATCTACAAATGAGATATTTCTTAAAAATAGAATAATCTCACTTGAGAATCTATATTTAGGTTTATGTTTTGGATAGTAAGTCGTTTTTTGACAGCTCAGTTTTATGTATCTATAATTATCAAAATTATAATTCTATCTTGTTTGTTTAACAATAAAAAATATAAAATTAAATATGTATCTACCAACAACAAAATTAAAACAGTTAATGCCAAAAAAACAAAAACCGAAGACTCGAACCAACATTTTTTAGTGATATGTTTGTATCCAACGCCCAATGGTTCTAGTTTTTTATTAACGCCGAGCAGTGTAGCGTAAAATTGGTTCTCCAACAGCAACCAATCAAAGCAGACTAGGAAAAAAATGAACTGTATTGTACCGTGTAAATAAATAAATAGGCTCAATATGAATCAAATTATAATGTTGGTATAAAGAGGTACCTACTGATTTTTCAACAATTGTCAATAAAAATGTATTAAAGGAATTCTTATCAGAGGTTACTATTTTTCTTACAGCGGCGAAATCACTATTTAGTTTGTAAATACAAACTTTTTCTCTATAAGCAATTTCTGTACAGTTACAGCTATAAAATGTTTACATTTTGTGAATAGGGTTTTGTGAGCATTCATTTAACTTTCCGTCGGGCGCAATATTGAAAGATGCAACGTCTAATAGGTACTATATAAAGCAAAGACGTTTTCTTTTAAATATAATAAATATTTTAATTTTCTTTAAATGACTTTTTAATTAAGAAACAGTATTGAGTATAAAGTATATATTTTTTTTTTTTGTAAATATTAATATTAATTTTGTATATTGTGATTTCTGTATTCTAAATAATTATAAATTCTTACACAAAATAATTATAAAATAAGAAACAAAAATAAGTAATAATTAAGAAAAATTCAAATATTGCACCACATCATATACAGAAAGAGAGAAATTATAACCGATGTGCCTATTAGATCTATTGCGCCCGATCGAAGGTTAAACCATATCCAGGGGGGTCTATAATGAAATTTTCGACATCGTAAATTTTCGACATCACAAATATTCGACATCGCAAATTTTCGACATTGTCGAGCAATTCGGCAACGTCGAAAATTAATTAAAATATGTGTTACGGAATTGTTGAACAAGCGTATGCATTCGTCATCTCAAGAGCAGTCGCATATTGTTCGACTTTATCGAAAACAAAGCGCGGTCACCAACTTTTTTAATTTCATAATAGTTCATTTTCGACGTTGGCGAAAAAAAGCGCGCGTCGAAAATTTCATAATAGCCCCCCAGAATTTACGATTTTTTTGCTTTAAAGCCACCCGGATTTCTTAGCGGAGGTGAGTAAAGTGTCCTCAATTGTAAATAATTGAAGGTATAGACTTAAGTGTACTCCAGGATCGACTACAGTCCTTTATTAAAACTAGCTTTAACTGGTAAATGCATGTGTTGTCACCTTTTTCAAGCATTTTACAGCCTATACCTAGTTAAAGTATTTCATCCAAATAGTCTATTTTATACTTTACGAGACTCATCAAGTCATCATTAGAATAACTAGGTAAATCTTGCAATACGATTCCATTTTATTCTTCAACTAAGAGAGTTATTCTTTGAAATACCTAGTTATTCTATAAAATAACTGATTCAATACTATAACCGTAGCAAATAAAGCGATTCTTTACGAAACCCTATCAACGTTAGTCTTTACCCCTTTGGATTTTGACGAAAACCTACGAAAATGTACTCTATACGAAATAACTCAACCGAATTTTGCTTTTCGGAACAGGGCGGGCCGCCGTTTTCTGTTTGTTGTCATTTTTCTTTAAAACTCAAATTTTCAAAGTGCTCGTTCTGAAAAACTCCTTAACCAATTTTATGATTGATGGATCAAGTGAAAGGTAATAAGCTCTTATCTTTTATCAATTTATTAAATAAAATCCAATTTGATTTCTTTAAATGAAAACAAGCATTGTTTTGAATAGTTTCGTGACCCTGAATAACAACGTGTTATAGTTTTTTTTTAAAAGCATACTTTTTTTTTGCTAATAAACAAACAGTTAAAAAAATCCCTTTCGTTTTTAAAATATAATTTTTTGAATGTATCAGAATCTGTATATTTTAAACAAGAAAATTCGAACAAAGTTCAAATTTTTCCTAAATTTTTCCTTGATAATTTTATTGTACTTTTTCAATATAATACATACAATCATTAACTAATTCTTCTCATTAAACCTTTGTTCAAGAGACAAGGGAGGAACGCGCGACTTTTGAAAATACATGCATATTTCTTTTTTTTTTTTAATGAGGAGAAAATGAGGAATAATTAAAATTTTTCTAATCTTACAAAACAGAGCCAGATATTTTTTGAAAAGTTTTGAGGGGATTTGTTGCTGTTTATTTTAGATATTTGTAATAGATTTTTATTCAAAAGCAGGATGATCTGCAATCCTAGCGGAATAAAGTATTTCTTATTTTGTTGTGTTTCTTATAATCGCATACAATATAAATACAAATATTACAAAATTTCATAATTTTAAAAACAACGACGGGGTTGCGAAGGTAGATTATTGTGTGCCAAAAGGCAATAGTGAATAACCTCAGCAATAAAGTTACATATAAAATACCAACTTTAAAAATTAAAAAAATTAATTTTAACATAAAATATTCAAATAAGTTGATTCTAAAAATGTTTCAAACAAGTAATAAAATCAATTAACAATGAAAATCAATTATAGATTGTATTAGTTTTTGATATGAAAACACCTTTAGCGGTCATAAGTTAAAAATTGCATGTAAAAAAAGAAACGGAAAATCCGGAACAAGCGAAATGGCAAATTATAACGGAAAGAAAATCTTGTATAGGGTAAACTACCCAGTCTTGAGCCATGGACTAGTGGTGAGCCCCTACGACATATTTCTATAAATATCTAACGTTCTATTTATTAAAACACAAATATTTCGTTAATGGGGAATTCCCTAATTATCTGTTTTCCTATTGTTGCTCTTCTTATTGTAATTTTTATTCATTTAGTCTTGTCAGTTCAAGTAGAATAGACCGATTTTGTGCATTTTGTGAAATATCGATTTTTCTAAAGAAAATTCTTAAGGAAGCATACCGTTAAAAGTTTCAGGTGAGTGCATTTACTTGATTTGTATTTATTATATCATATATTTATATTAAAAATTAATATTTTGTTTAATATAATTCTCAATTTTTTTGCATAAATATTTAATATTTACCATAATTAATTAGAGGCTCATTACTGGGTTTACGAAATTTCATATATCAAATAAAGAGCTGGTTGGAGGCTCATCATTGGATCACATAAAAAACCGTTGATCCGGTAATAAGCCTGTGTATTTTTTTGTGCTAAAAAATTAGGTAATTAAAATTTGTATTGGTATTTTATATATTTATGCTATATTTATTACGATGGAGAATTTAAATCTATTATTAGATTAATGCCTTCTAAACGAAGTTATAACGTAGAAGACATAGAAAGAGCGCTGGAAAATATTAAAAATGGAACCCCTATTCGTACAGCCGCGAAGATGTTTAATATCCCAAGAGCAACGCTCCAAAACAGAATCCACAATCGCTCGAGAAAGAGTATAATGGGACCAGCACCAGTTTTAACAATTTCTGAGGAACGTGAAATTGTTAATTGGATATTTAATAACCATGCCAGAGGATTTCCTAGAAGGAAACATGAAGTGCGCGGAGTTGTGAAGGAATTCCTAGATGCCAATGCAAGAAAAAACATGTTTATTAATAACCTACCAGGAAATAAATGGTACAAAACATTTCTAAATAGGCACCCCGAGTTGTCTTTAAGAACACCAGAGGCTGTAACTAGTGCTAGCGCATGTGTATCAGAAAACGATATTAGAGGCTGATTTAAGCAAATTGAGGATTACTTTACTTCCAAGAATCTACTTGATGACTTACTTAAAGATCCATCAAGAATTTTTAATGGTGACGAGTCTGGGTTTCTGTTATGCCCCAAAGGTGGGGCCGTGCTGGCACCCAAGGGAGCAAATAATGTCTACGAGACAGACAAAGGTCGAGCCAAAGAAAGTATAACTGTAATGTTCAGTTTCTCTGCTGATGGGATTGTCCTTCCACCGATGATAGTTTTCCATTATAAAAGAATTCCGAAGGATGTTATGGATTCAATTCCGGAGGGAATAGTATTCACAAAGACGGATTCCGGGTGGATGACTTCGGAAGCTTTTTTATTTTATATTAAAGAAGTTTTTTATCCTACACTGGTTTCGAAAAAAAATTAAATTTCCAGTAGTACTATATGTTGATGGTCATAAGACACATCTGACCTACTCACTTTCCAAATTATGCGAGGAGCTCAAAATAATATTGATATGTCTGTATCCCAATTCAACACGAATTCTTCAACCAGCGGATGTGTCAATATTCAGGCCAATAAAATTAGGCTGGACAAAGGAAGTGCAGATGTGGAGAAGCAGCAACCTCGACAATCAATTTTCAAAAAAATATTTCGCACCCATGCTGAAAAAAGTTATGGAGAAATATGTTAAACAGGATACAATCATAAATGGGTTTCGCACTTGTGGGCTTTATCCCTTTGATGCAAATGCCATAGATTACTCGAAGTGCCTGGCCAACTCAACAGCAATTCCAAAAAAAATTCAACAAATTGAAATTGGGGTAACCGAAGAAAACCCGAACAGCATTAACTTTAAGCAATTTGTGGAAATTGTTGGATCCGAAAAAATCAAACAGCTGGAAACTATTAATCAGAGTAATAGCACACATTCCGGGGACTTTCTACTATTGCACAAAATATATCAAAGATTAAAAGTAGGTAGATATAACAGCAAACGTAATATAGGTACCTACCTACGCAATTTTAATATAGGTGCCTAATTTACTAAATATGCCTAATGTACCAAATTAATTTTGATTTAGGATACCCCGGCTACCAGTAGTAACGTGCAAGTTAATCCGAACGGTGAAGAGCCAAATGTGGTAAGACAAGCTGTTTTCATTATTTTCTGGATGCTTCCTTAATTACTTTAATTTATATTCAGGACACTACAAATATAGCCTTATCTGAATTGGAGATTGGTGAAGAGGTGGAAATTTTTGAGACTGAAGAAGTAGAGAGCTTTATACCTGATGTAAGTATGAGTAATGTTCATTAAGATATACAATTTAAAATTACATGTTTTCCTTAGATAAATCAAGATCCTTTGCAAATATTTTACCAAGACGATATCCCGATGGTTTCAATTGCAAATGAAAACGACATCAGTAACAAAACTGAAATTCAAAGCTATTTAAAAGTCATTAAAACGCCAGCTCGGAAAGGAATGCGAAATGTACAAAGGCAAAGCTACATTATAACTTCAACCCCGTTCCAGGATGCTATCAAAACAAAAATTGATGAGAAGGCTGCCATAGAACAACAAAAATTAGACAGGAAAAACGAAAGGCTAGCAAAGAAAATTTTAAAAGAACAATCTAAAGAGAATAATCATAAAAAAAAATCTACAGTGTCGAAGAAACGTCCATCTACCAAATCAAATCCCAAGATCGTCAATGATAAAAGCAAAGTTAGAAAAGTTCGGGATAATCCGAAGATTTTAAAAGGTATTTATATATTTTCAATATATTAAACCTAGTTAGGTACCTAATCCTTATTGTTTCTTAGATATTATCATTGATAAGAAACTAGACATATTACATTTTAATTCAACAAAATTAAAAGAACCTCATGTGCGAAACCTTATTAGAAATTTTAGTGATCCTCAAGATGATGAAAATCCCATATATGAAAAAATTACCACAGGGCTCTGCTACGCTTGTGCTGGAAACATTTCAAAAACCGCAAATGGGATTGCATGTTTTATCTGCAACAAGGCCTACCATATGGAGTGTGCATCAAAGTTTTGTACAAATTTTGATTATTTTAAATGCAGCAAATGCATTTTATAGGTATAACTTAAGATTAACTTATGCAATTAAGTACCTTTTGTTCATACAACGAATTATTAAGTATTGATTACTAAAAGTTGAACCGAAATTATCTTTGTGCAATTTATTTTTATTTTAAGACAGAAAAGTTCGTTATGTTTACGCTTAAGTTTAATACGCTTACAAACAATGAAATTAATAAATTTTAATAAAACCTATTATAAATCAAACAAATTTTTGAGTTTAATCACGTTAAATTATAGGAGGCTCATCACTGGGTCACTCCCGGCTCTGAACTGGATAAAATAGGGCTCACCACTGGAAAATGGATGTTTATTTTGTAAATACAATTTAATAAATTATCTTCAACATTTTATAAAAAATTAATAAATTAATTTTATTTAAAATCAATCAATGCGTCTTATGGCATAAACATATTTTGAAAATATTACATAACTATACTTTACAGTCCGACTTAAATGAAAAATCTTGTAAAGGGGCTCACGACTGGGTAGTTTACCCTACATACTATATAATTCGAAATACAATTTCCGTCAGACTAAAATGGAAAAACACAAAAATTATGTATGTATCATGTGCAAATATTATGCATCTTAGGGAGCTGTGAAAATTACACTTGAAAAGTGAGTTTGGTTATGCGGGATTTATAAGAAACAAAAGCTATAAAAGTGGTAAACAGATTCGAAATGGCATTTTCTAGAAATGCGCTCCAAATAGCGTATATTTCTAATAGAACCGCCGTATTTCATTTAGTTCAAACTGATAAAATCAGCGATGCTGCTTTGCTTTGTTCATCGGGTTTGCCGTGACCATTCACAAAAGTTTAAATATGGAATCTTCAACAAGATTGCCGTGTACGAGTAATGGTATTTTAAAGCGTACAGGTTTAGATGATTAACTCAACACAACTGTACTTTGCTCAAGCTCACGAAGACCAACAAATAAATTATAAATTTCAATTTTTAATTAAACAATTAATGCCGATAAAGTTCTTCCTCCAAATCCAAAATAGAATAACTTATTAAACATTTTTAAACCAAAAATGTAATGTAATTTAATTACTGAGTCTATCTGCATTAGTTTCTCAGGCCCATAAAAAAAGCTTGAAATGATTCAATAGATACTTATGTATTCACAAAGGTTTTCACATAATTCTGTTGCTATTTTAGTGTGAAAGGGTTGTCTTTTTTATTTGCTAGTCCAATAAGAAAACTAAAACTAAAACAAAAAAAAAACTAAAACAAAACTGATATTGTTATTCAAAACCACTCTCTTTATTTTTCATAGAAGAGAAATTAAATTGAATTTTATTTAGGTTTAAATAAAATGAACTTATTGCCTTTCATTTCAACCATCAACCATTCAAATCGGTTAAGTTAGGTCGTAAGCAGTATGTTTTTGAGACCCGAGTGCTTGAAAATTTGAAGGAAATAATAAAATACGGGCCGAATTATTTCATATATAGAACGGCTTTCGTCAAAATCAAAACGGAGTAGGGGCTAAATTTGTATTTTTGATGATTTTCAATAGGAATCGTTCATATTACATACATGTATGTGTATAATATATATATATTTATATATACAGGCTACCCCAGAATAACGCACCCACCCTTTAAAGCCCGATTGAGGACATAATACTGGAGAACAAACTATAATACATCATTTGTCCATCTTGAATCATGAATCAGAAAATAGAGGTTTTACTACTGTAGAAATTTAGTGTTTTCAATTTTACTCATAACTTTACAATAGCTACACCAAAATTACTCAAATAAGGGATGATTTATTATAAATTAATTGCCTTTTTCATTGTCCTAAAGGTGTTCAAAAATTACAGTCAAACGGGAACAGGTGAAAAATCATCTTCCTTTGCTAATTACACTGTTTTCTTTACAAAATGTATTATTAGCAATCTTCTCTCATTTTCAAGAAAATTGTAATATTTACTATACACTAGCGGCTTAAAAATTATAATAAGTTACTTATGTAGTTTCTTTACAAGAGATAACCAACCTCCATAGTACAACTCCATACAGTAATATTTAATACCGGTTGTTCAGAAAATATGTAACTAATTCGTATGTTTTATACCTCAGGTAAATACAAAGCAAATTTTAGGAATTAATAAAAAAATTTATGTTGTTAATACATTTCTTAAAGAAAATTTGGCGTAATTATTAAAAGAAGAGGTATTTTCGCTTTTTTCAAAATTGTAATTTTTAAACACCAAGTTGATTATGTTTGACCATTTATTAGAAAAAGTAACTAATTTAAACCAATCAATAGTTGTTACTAAGTTACGTGTAAAATTCAGAAAAATTGCTTACTAAAATCTCGATTAACCCATTTTTCGTTAAAGATGAACATATGGTGTAATGGAGTTTTATGTTCCGTCCTTCATATATTACAAAGCCCTGTATATATTAAAGGATTCGAAAAAATTTCCGTTTTGAGATTTTTTCTGGTTTCCAGGAGTTTTAATGTGGATAATAGAATGCTTGAGAGAATGATAAATCGAGGCTTTACTATAGAAATTAGGTAGTTTGAATTTAACTCATAACAAACATGTATTACAGTGAAATTTCTTTATAAGTAACACTAATAAACGAAATTTTCAGTAAAACAAAGTTTCGCAACGAATTTTCATTCGCTTAAATAGAAATTTTGTTTGCCTAACCGGATGAATATAAGGAAGTAAAATAAGAAAATTTAAATTTTCTTAAATCTACTACAACGAAGTTCCAATATAGTGCACTAACTTTTCCGGCCCTTTGCTTTCGTTATAAAGAGATTTCTCTATATTAACATTGACTTTTTTTTTATAAATACCTGAGATATTATAAATTATACCGAACAAACATAACTTTTCTGAACACGGAGCATTAAATACTTCAGAGTTTTATTCAAATTAATCCAAATTTTCCTATTTCGGCTTTTAAAGTAGAACAATTTTTGTAATATATCTGAATTAGAAACTATGTAACTTATCTGTAAATTTAAAAGAAAACTTCTAACTACCAAAAAAGAGGATTTTTTCAATTTTTCTCGATTCGATTTGACTCTAATTTTTGAAAATCTTTATGTGTAGAAATTATATGATTGACTATTTATTTGAAAACGCAATTAATTTATAATAAATTAGCCATCATTCGAGTAATTTCGGTTTAGCTGTTGTTAGAATAAAAATCGAAACAATATCTATGATAAAACATGCGCTAAATGGAAATTTCTGTTCAAAATTATGTCCTCTACAGGGTCTGAAGGACGGATGCGTTATTCTGCCAGAGCTTGTATAAATATTTATATATATATACATATATATATATATATATATATATATATATATATATATATATATATATATATATATATATATATATATATATATATATATATATATATATATATATATATATATATATATATATATATATATATTACACATTTTCCCTCGTAAATCTTAAATTTTTCGCAAAATTCAACAAGATTAAAATTCCTGCAACTCAAATTTTGTTTGAGGTTTTTCCTAGATTTTTTTGTTTTAATTAAAGGAAATTGTGTTTACTTTCTTTATTGTGGAATTAGATCTCGTATAGCCTAATTTAATTTACCTTTTTTTACAATTAAAGTTAAAAAGAAAAGAAGTTATCTTTGAAAAAGAATTCGAATTAAAAAAAAAAATACGAAAAGATCAAAATTTCACCAAGCTACGGGAAAAAATTTAAATGTTTCTTTAATTTTTACGATGAGTTAATGTAAATTTGTATATATATATATATATATATATATATATATATATATATATATATATATATATATATATATATATATATATATTTTTATATATATATATATATATATATATATATATATATATATATATATATATATATATATATATATATATATATATATATATATATATATATATATATATATATATATATATATGTTTATTTTGGATGTGTTACAATTATATTAATTATTTTTTTCACTTTTAAAAATTCAGAATATGTTTTTAAAAATATAAATCACAAAAATTTGATTGTATTTTTCATTATATATTTGGTACACTAGCGGAGATCTAGTAATTTAGTGCTGAAAAAGCTGCATATGAATTAATCCGACTCGAGCGAGACTGGATGAGATTCTGTTTATTGCGGATTGGATTAATTCATAAATAACACACGCACAGAAAGAATTTATGTAAAAATTACTAGCAAATCCGGTACCTTATTTTATTTTTAATTTATTTAATATTTTTTTTATATTTTGTGTTTTTAATTTACTTTAACGGATAATGGATTAAAATATATTTTTTTTGTGTATTTTATATAATTATTACTTTAAAGTATTAAAAAAAATTTTTACTTTTTAAATTTTAATAAGAATTTTTAACAGCAGTATAAAATTTTTTATTTTTATAAATATATGTAATTTTATGTTTTAATTTGTAAATATATAGATATTTATATATACATATATAAATATATATATTAGAAGATAGAGAGAGAGAGAGAAAGAAATATAATTTAGAGAGTAAGATTTGGGATTAAAAAATAATAATATAACGTGTTTAAAGTGATATGTGTAAAACAAAATGTAAAACAAAACGAGTTTAGTGACTACAGAGTCAAGTAAGCTAACCAAAACAATTTTAACAATCGACTCGAGTGTTATATATTGAATTTTGCTACTTAATACAGGCTCAATGTTGTTTTGAATATAATTTGAGGGGTTCATTTCTCATAAGATCAAAAGAAATTATGTCAAATCTAAAATTATTTTATAATTCAAATTGAATCAAAAGCTATATAGTTTTAGATTTATCTTATTTATGTGCACCCGATATAACCTCGTCGAGTTAATTTGTTCTTTATCTTCAGAAACAAAGTTAGGTAACCGAACAATTTTAGAAGCACAAATATATTTGAACTTTTAATATTAATTATGATTAACCAAATTAAAATTAAAAAAACAATAAATAGTATATATACACAAATAAATATAAATATGCATATATTACCTATATAAAATTATTATGTATTTTGATTTTGGTGCAAATAAGAATAAAATTTGAAAAAACATAAAAGGGATAAATTAAAATATTTAATAATAATTTGTCTTTAAATATATATCATATATCCATGTTTGTTAAATTTAAGTTTTTTTTTTTTTGGTAATTTTTAAAAAATACATCTAGCTAAACCAATTATTGCTTTTTATTAAAATAGTAATTTTTTTTAAATTTTTTTATTTTTTTATTTTTTTTTTTTCAATAATTTTTTTTATTTTTATGTAAATAAAATAATTTGCAATAAAATTAAAAATGTATTTAAAAAAATTTGTGTATATTAATTCAGATTAAATTAAAAACCTTTTCCAAAATTATTAACTCGATTTTTGTAAATCGGATCGACTTTAAGACCGGATCAAACAGGAGTGGGTTCGTATCAAGTAAATTATAAGGACTCCATTTTCAGTTATATCTAAAGGTTTCAAAATTAATCTGGAAATAATTTTTTATACATACATATCTGAAATAAACAAAATGACTGGTAACTATTACGTGAGCAACAAATCACCAATTTCAGTTTCATTTCGTTAGAAGAATAGTTTGTTTAAAAAGACGAAACAGAAACCCTATCTATTTTATTTAAGCTTATATATATATATATATATATATATATATATATATATATATATATATATATATTTTTTTTTTTTTTTTGTTATTTTTATGTTTTCTTTTCCAATATTAGTTATAATAAATTTTCAGTTTTCCTTACAAACTAAAATTAGAAAATAAATTAAAAAAAAAAAAATAATAATTTATAATTATTTATCAATAAATTAAATAAATTACTTTGTTTATAACAAATATTTTTTTAAATTTAATTATTCAAAAACAATTTTTCAATTTATATTTTTTGAACAGTGTTTTAAAAAAATTTGTTTTGCTTTTTTTTTTTTAGATTTTTGCGAGTTAAAAATTTAGGAAAAAATAAAAAAAATATACGTGTATATATAATATATATATATGTATTGTACACATACGTTTACAGAGCGATTGATTTCACGTATTTTCTCAAAAAACAAGAGATTCATAGATTCTGCAAATGAAAATTTCGTTTGGTTGATGAAGAACGGATCGTCTGGCGAAAGGATGCTAGATAAAGAACCAATTTTTTTAAATTGGTGTATGAGTAGTTTATGAGTAATTCTTCTGGCATTCTACGTAAATTAGAATAATCAGTTTTCACTAATGTTTGATAAAAAAAATGTTCAATAAATTTTTGTCACATGCTGAAAGTTGTTAATCTGTTAGATACTGAATAGCAAGGAGGCAATCAGGAAAGGATTGTAATTCCTGGAGGTGATCTACCATGTAAACAGGTTAATCAATTATATGCTTGTAAGCAGGATTAGACGTGAGTTAAGAAAGATTGTAATGATACTCACGAGACACTGTCTCTTTGGGGAACATGCGAAAGACGGGGTATGGAAGGCGATAACTTTTATAGAAGATGTATGGACGTGGACGAAGAAGATAATCTAGTTCACTTCCTATGCTAATGCCAACATTAGCACATAAAAGACATAAGCACTTGGATAAGTAAGATATAAACAGTGAGGTACGGGATACATCGTTGTTTTTGTAATAAATGGTTTTTAATCAAATATTGCCTAATTTTAGAATTAATGAAGGTAGCTAGCTCCTCAAACGAATTTATACAATATTTAACAAAAAAAAAATTAGCTCAAAATATAAGATTTCTTGTTATAACGTATTTTAAATAAATTGTCTAAGATAACATTTTGTGTGGATTTCTTTTGTAATTTGCAAAACATTTAGAATTATTCGTCTCCACCAACCAAATGCTATCTATGTCCATTTTCACTATCTATGTATAATCTTAAGTTCCACATACTTCTTTAAAAAAATCGCGAGTTTTATATATATTATATACTATAATGAATTTTGATTGTGGTGGATGCGGGAATGAAAATTGAGGTGTGGGACGAAGAAAATAGGAGACGATATTATATGATGGACTTGACGAAGGACGAGCGAGGGATTGTTTTTTTATATTCACGAATGATTATTTTTATTGTTTTCATTGACCGGACTGATGCTTGTTTTTGCATCGCTCGGTGTTGGTGGGGCATCTTTTCGTGGTGGCATCCTCTCGTTAATTGCATCAAGCCCTTTTGCCTCAGCAAATGACGTGATTTTGTGATTCGGCGAGAATCCTTGTAATGCTATAAAAAATATAAATTAATATTTCGTATTAATCATTCCTATTTTAAAATCGCTTACCATTCTTAAGTGAAGTTTTACCACCGGACAATGCACCTAATGGCAATGCACCAGTTGGTGTGAGACCTTTTAATTGTAAAACTGACTCCGATTCCTCTCTATAAATATTTACATACAAAATACATATTAAGCATAAAGTGGAATAATTTTTGATATGATGTGTTCATTTTTACCTCAATACCGAAAATACCCGAGCCATTTTACCAATTGCCCGAATTTTATTTCGTATAACTTCTTTGCGTAGATTAGCTGCACCATTTGCTGAATTTTAGAAAGTAGTTTATAAAAAATAGTTAAATATATTTTGGCATATTTTCAGAAAAAATAAAATAAAAATTTCGGAAAATTATAAACAAAAAAAATTAACTTATGAAAAAAGCGAAAAAAGTGATAAATATAAAATATTCTCGTGGAAAGTTAGTTTAAGTATGGGACTTGGAAAATTGTGTGAAATATCTGTTAGAAATTCGTCGCCGTAGTTCTATCTTGGTGTAAGTCCAAAATTACGTTTTTTGGCCCGGTAAGTTTTACGTTTCCCGAGAAAACTGGAGGAAGGAAAAATAAAAGTGTAAATTTAAAAAGAAAACAAAAGTGTAAAATTACAATTTTTTATCGACTTGGATTAAAATGTCATAGTTTAATTATTACAATAATATATTACCAGGTCTTCAAGGTGAATTTTTTTCAAAACTAAAGAGTTTTATACCAAGATGGATTTACGACGACGGATTGTGGATTATTTCTATAAGGCGAGAGAGGTAATGGGTGTTACCATGCCATGTTCCCAGAGAAAGGAATCATTACTTCCAACATTCAAAAAGATAAATTAAAATAAAAAATAATAATTATTTAAGAACATAAATTAAAATCTCATGCAATAAAAAAAATCATGCCTGCTCTATTTGGAATAATTATAAATAAATAGTATTTTACAATTATAGTATATTTATAATAAGTATGCATAAGAAAAAGGAATTGAATCACTTAAGAAAAATGTTTTTTATTTATTTTATTGGGGAAATGTTTGACTACCAGATTTTGTGACATACATGCATATTTGATTTCTAAAATTATTAGGAAAAATATAAATAGGGATATTCTGTGTAAAAATGGGGTTAAAAGGGGAATATAGTCAGACGTTTCATTCTATGTAAGAGGAGGTGGTTAAATAAATGAAATAGAAAGTTTTAAAAGAAATTGTTTTTTTAAATAAAAAAATAATATTTTTTTTTTTTTTATTAAAGAAACAAATAGGTAATCAAAAAAAATTAAAACAAAACAATTTATTTTGTTTGGTATTTTCCAAATTTTGCATGAATATTTTACTTACCATATATAGGATTTACAACAGTTTTTGTGTGTGTTTACCGTATAAAAACGGAAAACAAATAAAAAAAATAGAAAAAATAAAAAGTTAGAATTTTTGGCGCCATTTTGGTTATAAAAATACTTTTATAATTTTTTAAATTAAAATATATAATTTTTTTTAATAAAATCAAATAAAATAAATTAATTAATATTGATTAATCTAAAACTAAATAAACTAAAAATAAAACAAAAAAAAAAAAAAAAAAAAATCTCAAAAATCCTTTAAAGACAAATCTCAGATACTTCACTCTTAAGTGATGCAAATCCTTTTTCCTTTTAATTAGGGGCTTCTTTTTTTAATATATCACACCGCAGTGTATGCATCAAAAGTTTATGGCCAATTCAGCAGTAATCTGTATTTTTACACCATTTAAGTAACTTATTTTATTTCATTGTTTACCAGAAAACCATGGAGGATCAAAGTCCTCAAATTTTCGGGTTTGTTGTCTTTTTTAAATAACGTGCATGAATTTAAAAAAACGGACATACTTCCTCCGATTCTATATAAAGGTCTATAGAAAACTAGCACAGCGGTAATTAAAATAATTTTAAAAAATAACTTTGCATGCATTAAATTAAAACATAATTAAATAAAAAAACTTTAAGCAAGTTTTTTTTATAAATATATAAGCAAAAACAATTAATAAAAAAATTCTAGTGATTCTGAATGTTGGGGGTGAGGGGATTGCGTACAATTGGCGCGTCGTGATTAAAGCAATACTTTTTGAATCTCCCATTTTTAACTCATTAAATCTCGATTCGATTAAAATTGGTGTCGAATCAATTTATTAATAACACTTCAAGCTGCTATTAAATCTAATAGAATGAAAGATGAAGGTGTACAACGTTGGCGGTGCGAACTGACCCTAAAATTTCATTATATATCTATATCTATATATATCTATATATATAATATATATATATATATATATATATATATATATATATATATATATATATATATATATATATATATATATATATATATATATATATATATATATATATATATATATATATATGGATAAGTAAAACCGATAAACCGATTTTTGATACATACAGAAGTTTTTTAGTAAATCAATTGGCCGCCAATCACCCATAATTCTATAAGGTTTGGTGTAAAAATAGCTGAATCAACAATTTGAAATAAAATTACAAAAAATATAAAAAACAGAAAGAGATAGATTAACAAAATGAAAAACCTAATTAATGTCTGGCTAAGATTGAGTCTCTCTGTCGCCGTCTTCGTTCTTAATATATAAATACATAAATGCTGACACGCTTTCAAGTTGCTTTCTGTTCACGTTAAGTATAAATAAAATAAAATTAATTAAAAATTAAAGAAATAAAAAAAACAAATTGTTTGATTATAAAAATTAATGAAAAGCAGTTTTCTGTATATAAACAAAAAAAAATAAAATAAAAGGCAAATTTTCTTGCAACAAAAAATTTTAAAAAAACTAAAGGAAAATCGGAAAAACTTAAAAAATGAAATTTTCCTTACCAGCTGATTTTGAAGGAGGAGTTAAGACAAGTATTTTTTTAACTAAAAAAAGGATTTTTTTTTTTTTTTTTTTCAGAGAGATCATAATCCCAAAAAATATATATAAAAATATAAAAAAGAGAAAAAAGAAAAAATGAAACATAAAATAAAAAAGAAAATGGTGTAAAAAGAAAAAAGAAAATTGTTTTCCGCAAATAAAACGTTTCATTGTTTTATTTTTTCTTTTTATATTCGAATACCCTATAATAATTTTAATGATTCGATCACGAATCGGGTCACACAAAAATGCCTGAAGATTTCCAGTAAACCGAATCTATTTCCCAGCCTTAATATGTAACTCGATTCGGCCTATCTCAAAATGATTTGAAATACTTAGAATTATATTAAAATATTAGTTAACATATGTATATTCTCGGAAGAATGAATTAATAACAGACATTTTATTATTTTTTTTTATTTTTTCAAAATTGACTTTATAAAATGCGTATGGTCAACTTTCATGGTTCTACCACTATTACAAAAAAAGTTAGAAGCAAAATAGATATGTATGTCGCAAGCGACATGCTGAAAACAAATGAATAAGAAGTTTTTTTGATTTCCGTAACATTTTGAAAATGACGCTTGTTAATACATTCTTTCGGGAAGGAATACAACACAGGGTGTCCCTAAATTGGTTGATATGGATGGTATCGTTGGATTCCGTGATTAAAGCAAGTTGACTTTAAATATCACTCCGTGAAAGGGGACGACCCTGGCAAATTATAAGTGTTTAAACAGAAGCCTTCCGACAAGGAACCATAAGTTGAAAAATCTGCAATATCTTGAAAACTAATTATTATAATTTTCAAATATTATATTCATTTGGAAGCTTATAAAATTTCCTTCTAAACAAAGGAAACAATTATCATAATTTTAACTACTCCTTCACTCTTGAAAATCGCTCCACAGATCTATGTAGTTCTATTTATGAGCTTTTATTTTATTTATTTTATCTAAAATAAGTAAAAGTTTACATGGAAAATTTCCTTATACGTTAATAATACTTAAAAATGAGTGGAATGTTTTATTTCGCCTCTCAGTTAGGATAGTTAGGAAAATTGAAGTTTTACTTGTAAACTTTTATATTTTTACGTAAAATGTTGACCCCAACTATGACAAATTATAGATTTTCTCAAACCTCAGGAATAGAGCTATATTTAAAAAAATATTTTGAATCGTGGAAGGATTTTGCAGAGCGAAAGGGTATGAAAGCAAACTTTTTTTTTGGAATAATTTTGAAATCTAAAAGTTTCGACTAAATGTTAGATAATGGTATAAAATTATGGCAATTATTATACTTTGTTTAGAAAGAAATTTTATAAGCCTTCAAATAAAAATAATATTTGAAAATTAGGGTCGCATGTCGGAAGGCTTCTATTTAAACCTTTATAACTTGACAGGGACGCTCCCGTGTGCCAAATGATAAAAGTAAAGCCAACTTGCTTTAATCAAGGAATCCAATGATACCACCCATTTCAGCCAATTTTAGGACACGCTTTATAGTAAATGTACATAAAGGGTGGCCCTTATTTGTTTGGAGAAAATTAATCTTCATGCAATTTTAGTTCTATTACAACTACATATTTATAGAAATTAGTTTTTGATCTAAAAAAAAATTATTTTCGATTTGAAAACATGTCACTTTGAGCTCACTGAAAATGAGAAAAAATATTTTTTGCATTTATTGGTTTTATTCAACCAACATTTTATGTTCAATCCTTTTGTCTAATTTATCGATGATTTCTCTTAAATTTTAAATTCTTTTAAATCGCATGTACTATCGAAATTAAAATTTGCAAAGATACATGACAAATGGCGAAATATACTGGTTATATGGCTGGAATTAGATTTAAATCCAGATATCAACATCAAGACATTACTACCATGGGGAAATCTTTGCCAGAAAGCTATGATAAAAAGTCTAGAAAAGGAATTGTCATTACTGTTGGGTCAATATTTTTCCTTGGAATCTTCAAAATATATGGATGGTTTGAACAAATAGCCAATAAACATACCAATACTCGTGCTTGGTCTCCAAGATAAAGAGTATCTAATCGAAGAACCATCATATACAAACAGTGTTATTTAAAAATTTTCGAACATTCAAATATCTCGAAGGGATTGTGTTTTGATAAAAACGTTGCGCGCAATAGATGTAACACTTAAAAAAAACCAACGAAGAAGTTCACGCTCAACTCGCGAAAGATTTATAAGAAAACATATAAGTATCTATTGAATCATTCCAAGATTCTTCAATGAATCTGAGAAACTACTGCAGAAAGTCAAGACACCATTGTGACAGTATTTTTGACTCAAGTACTTCAAACACTTGCCGATATAGGCGTAGACCGTGTCGATTGTAGAATTGAGCTGAATGGTTAAAAAGTCAATCAGTTGTTCTATCTCGGATTTGGAGGGCGAACCGTTGACATTAAAGGATTAAAAGCGCCCAGTAGAGATGATTCGACATACATATGCCTCGGAAGCAAAACGAAATAATTATAATAATTATAATTTCTGGTGTTTAAGCAATGATAACCATTCTTGAGATATTACCACCATCGATTCAACAACCCTAATATACCTTAATCCGTTTTCTAGAATTACCCCTAATTTCCAAGAAAATTTTGCTCAAAACAGGTTATTCAGTTTAAAAAATATCTTGTAAAATCAATTTATCTTCAGATGAGTGTACTTTTACAAAGCAGAACGATAAAAGTTTATAAATAATTAGTTTTATCAACTTATACCGTTTTACGCATCTACAGTGGGTTGCCACATTATTAGGTACACATTGAATCTTATCGGAACATGTTTAATCTAGGTGACATCATCAATGATCTAAAAAAGTTGTCCTAAATAATAGACGCATTCAAAACACAAATTTTAGCTTTGTGTATATATGTCCTAAAAGCAGGAATATATTATTTATCTAAATTAGATATATTATTATTATTTATTAATGACATGTTATAAATAACGAGTAAAAAGTTAACAAAAAATGTTAATTTTTAACATAAAAAAAAAAACACAAATCGTACATATCCTTTATCGAACAAACAATAGTTTCAAATTCTCAACAAAAAAAAGCCCGAAATTAATATGCGACGCCTGGGGTTCCCAATAGAAAATTTTTTACAAGTGATATTAATGATTTGGAATGAATGTTCCTTCTAATAAGTTCAGGTAATGCATTAAAAAATATCGGTCCTGTAACAAGTAAATAGCGGCGGTAGTGGTCATTACCAAATCTCGAAATATTATAATGAAGTCGAAGATTAGCAAGAAAGTTATACCGAGCATCACTTCTTATTACCTGCTGATCGCTACACCTAAAAAATACTCTTAAAATCTTATAAACGTACAAATGTTGCAAAAGTAAAATACGGGTGGACTTGAACAAAGTCTTTTCCTCAGTAAATTTCGCAAAATAATTTTTTGTTGGACATACAATGGATTCACACTAGTTGGACAACAACCACCCCAACAAAATAATCCATATTCAATTTTAGCCATTACCAATGCATGAAATGACAACTATTTCTAGCAGAGCTAGACTAGTACGTATTGGTAAATGTTCGACGTATTACTTATAATATTTAGTACTCAAACAAAAGTTATTTTTTTAAGTGCCAAATTATTAATTGTATTTAAAATTGGAATTTTTTGTGTGTACTAAAAATCATAAGTATTTAAATTACTTGTTCTAAAATACGTACTAATTTTATTCATATTAATCTAAAATTATTTAACAGCCTGAAAGCTATTTCTAGCCAAGGTGGAGCAAAACGACGAAAGAAATGTAGAACCAATAATGAGGAACAATACATATTGTTTATTCTATATGTTGAGCTAGCTCTTCTAAAAATAGCTTTTTGTTGAAGATATATCTAATTTAGATAAAAAATATATTCTACTTTATTATTTAGTATAAAGCTAAACTTTGTATTTTGATTGCACCTAATATTTAGAACAATATTTGCTTTTCATAATAGTTTCTTATAGTTAAGACGTTAAAAAGCGACATATAGTATCCCGATAGGATTCAATGTGACCCTAATAATTTGGCAACCTATACAATTGGCAAAAATTGAAATAAATTATTGAAAAAGGTATATCTGCAGTTAACAATTGTTGTTTTAATAAAAGAGATATCTGCCTATATTAAGTTTATACGAAACAATATTTCGTATAAAAGAAACAGATAGCTTAGAATTTATTCAAATAAAGCTTTATTTTAGACTGATACTCAGTTTTAATTAATCAACCTTACTAATGCGATACATAATTCAAAATATTTCAAAAACACTTTATGCGATTTTTCAACATTTTGGTTTTTGCAATTAACCACTTTTTATTTATGTAACACCACAGAAATATAAATGACTATTCTTCAGTATAGTTCATTACATGTACAATCCTAACCAAAATTATTTGTACTTACTAAATTTTTCATGCAACGTAACAGAAACAACTTTAAAAATTATATAAATAATAAACTTTTTGAAAACATTAATTTTAATTCAATAAATTGAATTACGCTGCTTCACATTTCAATCAAAATTGTTTTTAAATTTTGTTTTAGGAGAAATTACAGTTAGTAATTACAGTACCTACAAATTTGTTCTCATTATTATTTGCGTAATATGGAAAAAATAAAAATAAAATAGTAAATCAATTAAATTTAAGATTTCCTATATTTAAAATTACCTTAGTAACATCGATTTCACCGAAATTTTACAAATTATTTGGATTAAAACCACTCCGTGATTTTGATGAGTAATAATCATTATACATTCATTACTGAAGAAGAAATTAAAATATTTACGGTCTGAAAAGCCCTTTTTCAAAGAGTTTCAGCTATACGACCCATAATAAAAAAATAGTGATCACCATTAACATTTTCGCGGTTACCTTAGCGAGGGTTTTAAGGTTAAAAAATATCATCATTTAGTACATTTGTTTAACCCTTTCAATCCCCTTGTACATCAGTATGTACATTGACTTTAGAGAGCCATAGTCAATTCAATTTTTGTTTTGCTTCGCTCATTTATGTTTTTTTCTATTGTTTTATCCTACTCTCACAAATGCATTAAAAAAAATTACAATAAATATACAAATGAGGTTAGTATTCAAAAAATTGTGAAGGTGTGCACAACGTCAACGTCAGTTCGGGAAACTTGTTCAGTTTAAAGTTAGTTTTATAGTTTTGCAAACGTCCCAGGTAAGTTAAATATTATTTGTTTATACTGTTAACGTCCGAATATATATGTTACAAACTAAAAATAATGATTTATTACGAATTAACTACGATATTTTAAGCTAAATTATGTGTACATGTACATGTACAAATCGATCTTACGGTCATGTACATCTCCATGTACAGTACATCAGTATGTACATAGAGAGTCAAAGAAATAAAAAAAACGGAGAAGCGTAACGTTTTGTACTTTTTTATTTTGTTATAATTATTATTTTTTATTAAATCAAATAATTTGGCTTTTAGCTCTGCAAATGGCTTGCAAGTACATCACCCAAGACGAATGGTTGACTGCTTTGAATGAAAGTGATTTAGATGAAATCGACGAAGATGATGGGCCAACTGGTTTTTGGGACTATGAAGATATTCCAGAAAGTGGTTCAAACATAAATAAGGCAAAAAAAATCCAGAATTGAAGTTGAGCAAGCTGCGCAAGACTGTCATGCTTTCAACGAAGAGTTAGGCGAACCAATTATTGCAACGGTTATCGCTGATGTAACAAGCGAGGGAAATTTTACAATTTCAAATAATATAAATTTTGAAACCATCGACCAAATGCAAACCGCAGAAAATTCATTCGGGAATTTAACTGACCGATCAAAAATAAAATGGAAACAAACAAATTTTTTAAGATCGGAAGTACAATACCATCCACAACCAAATGTTCCACCTATTGAAGAAACTCCAGCGCAATATTTTAACAAATACTTTACCGATCAGCTGCTTGAGACAATGGTAGAGTTCACAAATATTTATGCACTACAAAATGGTCAAACTTTTAAATCGACCGACATTAACGAAATGAGAAGATTCATCGGTATTCATGTATTTATTGGATGTACAAAATTTCCGCAAATTCGAATGTACTGGAGCCGGCTAATTGGGTTTGACCAAGTCATGCGATCAATGACCAGAGATCGATTCTGGCAATTAAGAACAAATATTCATGTGGTGAATAATTTAGATATTCCAAAATCCAACAAAGATGTGTTTTATAAGGTTCGGCCGATAATAAACACCGTAAGAGCGAGATGTTTACAAATTCCACTGGAGGAAAACCTTTGCATTGATGAGCAGATGATTCCATTTAAAGGTGAATTCATCGCAAAAAAATACATGAAGAGTAAACCAACACCCTGGAGGTTGAAATTGTTTGTTCTTTGTGGTAAATCTGGCCAACCTTTCGATTTTGTTATGTACCAAGGATCAAGCACAGAAA
Source organism: Tipula vernalis (assembly GCA_958295665.1). Taxonomy (NCBI): domain Eukaryota; kingdom Metazoa; phylum Arthropoda; class Insecta; order Diptera; family Tipulidae; genus Tipula; species Tipula vernalis. The sequence goes on from OY282561.1 coordinate 5,201,731, forward strand.
TCTCCGATTATCTACGAAAATTTGGCTTTGGAGCATCAGTTGTTCTTCATCTAACTCAGCGAATTAAGGAGCCGGGATATAAACTTTATTTCGACAATTATTTTACTTCCTATAACTTATTAGAAATTTTGAAAAACAGAGGTATAAACGCTATAGGGACTGCTCGCATCAATCGTTTTTACAAACCAATGTTTTCGGATGACCGCCAATTTAAAAAGCAAAATCGGGGATATACAGAGCAATGTGTAAGTAAGGATGGCAATATTGCCATTGTGAAATGGCTTCATAGTAAACCGGTGCATCTGGCGTCCAATTTTATGGGAAAAGGAGAAATGGAAACAATTAAAAGATGGGATAAATCCATCAAACGTTATGTTGATGTTCCACAGCCCGAAATTGTTCGCTCATATAATGAGTGTATGGGCGGGGTTGACCTTTTAGATCAACTTATCCAATATTATAGAGTCTCCATAAGGTCAAAAAAGTGGCCATTACGCGTTTTGACACATTTTATGGATTTTGCTATATGCGCCAGCTGGACAGAATACAAAACCGAAATGCGAAAACAAAACATAGCAGAAAAACACATTATAGATTTGCTGGATTTCAGATTGCAGGTAGCACATGTATTAATGAATTCATTTCATAGTTCAAGGAAAAGAGGACGCCCTCCAGCCGATATAACAAATAATCAATACCAAACAAATTCTCCAAGAACCCAATGCGAAGTACGCCCCATAACAGATGTTAGGTATGACTGTATTGATCATTTCCCGGAATTTAGCCAGAATAAAGAGGCAACGAGATGTAAGAACGATGGTTGTGGATTTCGGACGCATGTTTTTTGTGGTAAATGTGCTATACATCTCTGTTTAATAAAAGACCGCAATTGTTTTTTAAGATTTCATAAAAAAAATTAAACATTTATTAAAAATTCAAAGACTGAAGCCAAAGTTTAATTTAAATTAAGAATGAACTTTTATTTTTTGTTATTATAGTAATATTGTTTTTGTATGTGATTATTGAATTGTTCCTTGTTGAATTAATGCACAAGATTTTAATTTTTATTTTATATTCAATACAACTCTGAAATATATTTTTTTTTCATTGTTAAAAAAACAACCTTTCGTTTCATTTGTACATCTGTATGTACATTAGGAAAAACCTATCCTGAGAACTTAAAATTGTTTTTTCCATAATTTCTAGGTTATTTTGCTTCTAAGTACTATAAAAAATATTACTTAAAAAATCTGCCTACCATATCCTTAATTCAGGATTGAAAGGGTTAAAGCCTTACAAATATTGCGTGCAACGTTTCTACTAAAACCTCAATCCATTCGAGATATTTGAATGCTTCGAAATCGATTAATTATTGGATCCGTAACATCGGAATTACGTCAATCTAACTAAAAGAATCATTGCCCTCAATATATATAAGAAAATATAAAGTAAGGGCTAGGTACACAAAAACTCGAGACCTTCCAATCGTCAATGCTGTGTACCACTGTAACATTCATCTAACACAAATTACACAGCATTTCTGACTAATATATCTGCGCAAATATAAAAATATCTCTTACCATCCAAAACTAATTCTCATAATTGTATCAATTCAGCTGTTGTGACTATAGTTATCACATTATAAACCAATTTGTATTCTTCAAGTCGATATAAGTGCGACGAAATTGACACAAATTACAAATAAATATAAAACAAAAAAATTAAATAAAAATACGTCTTACTTTTGTTCTTCCATTTTAATCGTTTCTTGTCACTTGAATAAATTAAATGATAGATTATAATTTCGAAAGCGAATAGGAAAAAAAATGAAATGACGTAATACAACTATGAGAATCAGAGTATAAAGGCTAGTAAAATTAGAAAGAAATAAAAATTTTCTAAAATTTCAAGGCCAACGATGGTAAAATTTATAAGTATAAATTTTACTTAATAAATCCTCGCAATTAATGAAGGTAGTAGGCATAAAGCACCTATCAGTAACAATGATGTAGATATCTGGAGAAGCAACTAAATGCATTGAATGCATAAAATTCCCTCTACTCTGAAGGTAAAAGGGCGGGCGGAGTTTATCCAGCGGCATCTTATTTTTAATTTTAGTTTTTTCAAAATTCATTTCTAGGAGAAATATATCATTTTCAAGAATTTACACAATAATAAATTGAGCATTTTAAAGAAATTAAGAGGCAATCAATAAATTTGGTCATAAGATGACAGTTGTCCAAAACTTTATACGTTTGGAAAAATTAAAAAAAAAAAAAATATTTTTTTTGTTATTTTCGGCAAGCTTTAGATCTAAATGTCTCAAACGCAAAGATTTATTTTTTTTTTCGACTAAACCTAACTTGGTAATGAGAACAAAGAAATCAAACTTTTCAAAATAAGGGATAATACTACTTAAAAATGCGTATGGTATAATATTATATAAATAATGTATATGCTGAAAAATACGTCAAATCACAAATATTTGGATGTTTTAATTTTATAATTTGAATGTTGATTGATTAAAAACAAAATGTATGGAACATGATTTCATTACTTAAAAATTTAGATAAATGAATAACAGAGCATTCACAATGCAAAAACCTTTTACCTTTTACTTACAGGTTTGTATGAATTTCCAACAAAACGAACACAAATTTTTGTTCGTTAAGTTGGAAATTCATACAAACCCTGAAGTCAAAAGTAAAAAGTTTTTTTATTGTGAATGCACTGTAAGGATTAAAAAATAATTTTAAAAATGGTACCATCATTCATTTCTTCCTTTTCAAAATGGCCGCCGAAATGTTATTTTTGAATTTTCTCCAACGCGCACTCTTTTCTGTTTTTTTTATCTTTTTCCTCCTTTGGTTCTATCTTACATACTAAAAATCAGCTTCGTTTTCGTGCAAAATTCGTTTAAATTTGTTAATCTACCCTTTTTCTTGGTATAAAAATCAATTTTTTATGATGTGGCTTTTTCAATTTTCTGAAAAACTTTTTTTTAAGGCCAACCTCACAAAGTAACCGTTTAAAATTATTCGGTCTCCCTTTAGCTAATCATTATAATAAATTATTTGTTTATTAAGAATTAGTTAAAACAAAGAAAAACATATTAGGTAGAATTAGTAAAATAACCAACCAGCCCCTCTGATTTACTGTAACTGTAGAAATATTTTTGGAACGGCTTTAAAAAACAAATATAATAAATAAGGTATATCAACATGTATTCGATTAGTTCAATTTTTGAAGTTGTGTGTAAAGCGATTTGATTTAAACAAAACTAAAATTTAAGTTTATTTTAATAAGTGGTAGTGTTATAATGAGTGGCTATGAAAAGTGTTGTAAGTCGTTCCCTAAGTTAAACTATTCGAAAAATTTAAGGAAAGTTAAAGATAGTATTAAAGAGTGCTTCGAAAAATTCAGCAACTGCGCAGATATTGCACTCGGTACATCAAAACGGAATCGATATTGTGTCATGCAGGCGGGTAAAACAACTTTATAACTGAATCTTTGAAAGCATTCAAAATTTTTTCGCCGAATTCGACTGAAACCAGTCTAAATTTGTCAATTGGACATCAGCTATTCAACATCACTACTAAATGTCGGAAACTTGAATTCGAGGCATCACCGATTCCTAATTTATCTAATTCACCTGTTAAAAGCTGGAAAACGCACTTGACGAACTCAGGCAATCAGTGCTAGATTATAATAACGATGATGTCCGTCGTATGAATGCCTGAAAAGAACGATAGGTTAACTATTGAAAAAGTTAAAATACAACAATGCCTAATGAAGTGGTCATTAAAGGGGTGCTACGAGCACGAGGGCTACAGTACACAAAATCAGAATGATGATTAAAAAAATGGTTTCCTCTGTAGGCAGAGAGGAGAAAAACATGCAATGAAAAATGCAGCACAAGATTTTCATTAGACTACCTATTTCATTAGACAAGAGACTATTCATGCGTTTGTAATTTGCAAAAAAAAAGGGGAAAAATTGCAGTACTACAGCTTCATTATAATGTCAGATTGTATTCACCAGGCACTGTAACAGTTTACTTGTTCATCGAAAAATTGATGAATTTTTTGAAAACTTTAACTCCCGATCGATTTATCTGAAATTTATTACCATATACATATACATATATTACAGATAGTTCAGTAATACATTATCAAAATAAAAACAAATGTATGAATTAATAAAGACAATAAAGGCTACTTAAATTATAAGAAATATTCAAATACAGTGAAACTCCTCAGAGCCGTAAATCCTATATGCCGTAAACTTACCAAAGCCGTAAAAAAAATCCCCAACTGCATGATTTCAATGAAAAAAAACTCCTATGTAACGTAAATCCTCAGACCCGTACGTAATAGAGTTTTTCGATATTTTTTAATCAATTTCCATACAAATTGGGTCCTCAAAGCCGTAAAAAAATGCAAAAGTATTTTAATTACATATGTACATACAAAAATATATATTTTATTTTCTCTAATTCTCTTTTTTTTTTTTCAATTTTTATTTAATTTTCTAATTTGTATTTTGTAAACTTTTTTGAGAGACAAACAGCATGACTCTTTAAAAATTTATAAATGAGAGATTTTAATTCTCTTGGTCTTTGTCTGTTTAGTTTATTGTAACACGCGCAAGTGTAAAGTCGTTCAAGTGTGACCGTGCAACTTCTGTGATTGCTTTTAAAAAATATGCTACCAAAGGTAAAATTTTTGAACTATGTTATGTACATACTGCAACCTATGTGCTCTTTGATATTTCCAATTCAGTTTAATAGATGATTAATTACATATGTACATATTTTAGCTCAAAATGAATGGCGTAAAGAAACCTATAAAAAAATTAAACAACTTGACTCTCGAACAGAAATTTAACGTAATTTTGATGCATGAAGCAAAGTCACATACAGTAAGACAAATTGCAGATAAATTTCAGTGCGGAACCACTCAAATTTATGTGTGTATCACGGAACGCAACATGATAAGGGAACGATATTTAGCGGCAACCAAACCATTGCAGTCATCAAAAAAAAACCGCACGTCTGAAAATAATGAGCTGAATCAGGTAGTTTTTGAGTGGTTCTCCAAAGCTAGAGGAAAAAATTTTCCAATTTCTGGAACCATTTTACAGACAAAAGCTTTACAAATCGCCAAAGAAATGGATAACACCTGTTTCAAGGCATCGAACGGGTGGCTACGCAGTTTCAAAAAGAATTTTGGCATATCATTTAAACAAGTTTCTGGCGAAGAAAATGATGTGGACCAAAATGTCATTGCACTTTGGAAAACGAAATTGCCTGATATGTGTGATGGCTACCAACCGAGCGACATTGCCAATTGCGACGAGACCGCTTTGTTTTTTCGCACATTACCGAATCGAACATTAACTCTGAAAGGAGAGAAGTGTTCTGGAGGAAAACTGGCCAAAGATCGATTAACGGTCCTTTTGACTGCTTTTGGCGATGGCACTTTATTAAAACCTTTGATTATCGGGAAATCTTTACGGCCGCGCTGTTTTAAAAATCTGGACGTATCCAAACTTGGAGTGGACTACTATGCAAACAAGAACGCTTGGATGACCAGCTGTTTATTCCATAAGTATTTAACTGCATTGAACCAGCAAATGGCACGGGAAAACAGAAAAATACTGTTATTTTTGGATAATGCATCTTCACATACAGATGCAGAATTTTCGAATATGAAACTTGAATTCTTTCCGCCAAACTGCACCTCAAGACTACAACCTTTAGATAACGGAGTAATTGCTGCTGTAAAAACTCATTACCGAAAATTCGTAATGCAACATTTGCTATTAGAGATGGAAGTCTGCGAGTCAGCAACCGATTTGGCGAAGAAAATTTCAATTTTGGATGGAATTAATTTTCTTAAAATGGCTCGAGACAAAATCCGTAAGGAAACAATAATAAAGTGCTTCATCAACTGCGGATTTCAGATTCAAAATGATTTAACCATCGATATACCCGAAACACGTTCTACAATGGCAGAAATACAAAATCTTATCATAACTGCATATGGTTTCGCTATTTGCAGCGCCGTTGATTTAGTAAGTGTTGATGACGATGCTGAAATCGAATCGTCATCTATTGATATTAAATCGATAATCGATGAAGTTCGGTCTTCGAACGATGATCATGAAGAAGAAGCACATCTGGATGAACCTGATGTACACGACCGACCGGTTTCTAAATCTGAAGCGGCTAAAGGTTTAGCTATGATCGAGAGCTTTGCTCGAGAAATTGGATCAAATGATTTGTATGACAAAGTATGCTCGTTAAAAATGGAATTTCTTCGAATTGAGAATAGCGCAAAGACGCTATCCCAATCCAAAATTTCAAATTTCTTTACGAAACTTAAAGAGTAGTATCCAATTACATATCTAAGTATGTACTGTGTACATATTATGTACAAAGGAATAAGGATACTTACTACATTCTTAATTTCTTATAAATGTGTGACCTGAATTGTACCTGAATTATTAATTTTTAGTTTGATGTAACATGTATTGTTTCTTAAATAAAATTTAATTTGTTTTTACTACATATAATTTTCTTGTATTTTTTTTTCATGTAAAGCTTTTTTTTTGTTTAATTCCTCAAAGCCGTAAAAGTCTTCTAAGCCGTAAAATGTTCGTGGTCCCGTGGGATTACGGCTCTGAGGAGTTTCACTGTAGTACAGATTACGTAAAATTTAAATTATAACTTTCATAAATTATAACTTTCAATATTTTTAAATTTTTATCTTTACTTTGTAATAAAATATTTTTTATCAGTAATTTTTTTTTAAATTTCATTTTGAAATACAAAAAACTAGTAGATTGTCATACTTAAACGAATTTTGCAATTTTTTAGTATGTTTCAATAGAATGAAATTAAAGGGATTCACACTTTGGAGAAAATTCAAAAATAACGTTTCAGCGGCTAGTTTGAAAAGGAAGAAATAAAAGATGGTTCCTTTTTCATAATTATTTTATAATCCCTATTCATTTATCTTTAAAATGAGCCAAATTTTATAATTTTTGGATGATTAGTTTTTTGCCTATTCTGGCAATAAATACAACATTACGTGCATGACATTTTTAAGTATTTGACGCCTAGGGGCCTTATTCTCGAATTCCAAATCTATTATTGACGTGTGGACATTTGTCAAAATTTCTATTCCTATTCCTAAGTTCTATATATATTCCACATGCAACCAATACCCTATTCTTGAATCATTCGGAATTTTTTTTTTCACCACTCTGAAATTGTACCAAATTTTGATAATTGTTTAAGTTTGGTTTGACAGCGATATATAAGTTTTACAAAATTTTGTTTATTTTGATCATGCTTTCGTAAAGTTTTTGGTTTAAGTTGTTTTAGCTCTTTTAGAATTATCCAAAGCAAGAACCACAATTTTATTTATTTGTTCTATATGTTTTACGTTATTGTATACAAAGCAATTTTGTAAATTTACAAAAACAATAAACCAATTGTCAATAAGGTCAATTAAAAATATTTGTGCAATGTTTTTTTCGCTATATGTTTGTCCATTTTTTAAGAATTCTTTTTTATTATGAATTTTATTTTAATATTTAAAAAAATTTCAAAATGATTTTTTATATAAATTTCGTAAAGCTAAAATCTATGTAATTATTAATATTTTCGTATATGGGGGGGAATTTATTGCACCTGCTTATATCCATTCGGAAATATTCCCTTAGTACCCAAAACATTTCATTAGTAGCGAATACAAGAATACATGAATTACAATTTTAACGTTTTTTTTTTTTTAAATTTTGACAGCTGTCCACATCCATTTTCCACATGCGGACATCTGTCAAAATTCTTAAAACGTTCAGAAATTGGAAGTTAAGTATTCTTAAATTCCCTACTGGTAAGCAGGCGGAAAAAATTTCCCCTATACAAAAATGTCAATATTTTCACATAGTTTTTAGATATACAAAATTAATATAAAAAATCATTTCGATTTTTTTTTTATACCAAAACTCATAATAAAATAAAAAGAATTCCTACAAAATGTGGACTGACATAACGCAAAAAACATATTTGCTTCATGAATAAAAGTCACACAATTTTCACAAAAAAAAAACAAAAACAAAATAAATGAGAAATGAGTTAAAAAAAAACAAAAACGACAAATGGCAACTAGATCCTAGATGTAACAGAATAAAAAAAGAGGCACAGTGAAAATAAATCAATTCGATCATTTTTATGGCGCTGGGTGTATAGAACAAATAAATAAAATGATTGCTCTTGCTTTGGACAATTCTAAAACAGCTAAAACAACTTAAACCAAAAACTTTACCAAAGCAATATAACAAATTATGGTCAAAACAAACAAATTTTGAAAATTTTTCAATTTTTCAAAATAAATTCAACGTACTATGAAATTTAACAAAATTTCAGAGTGTTGAATAAAAAATTCCGAATGATGTACTTGGTTGCATGTGGAACATACATAGGGGATTAGATTATTAACTGAATTTAATAAGCCCTCGAGAATATCTTAAAAACAAACAACAAAACATTATGTTCGACAAAAATTCTCTTACTCTACCCACTCAAAACATAAAAATCGTAAAATTAAAACACGACTTCCGGTTCCATATAATGAATTTGTGATTTCAGGTATTTTTCATATACATATGTATATATGTCCTTAGAAAATACTAAATTAGTCAAATTGTAGAAAATTCATTCCACTTTTATACTGGGCGGAAAATTGGAATTGTGGTTTCACGTATCTCTTACCATAAACAGTGGTTGCGAGCGACCTCTGTACATAAGCAAAGGATCAAATACGGAAGAAGATCAAATTCTGAGTAATAAATCATTTGCGACATAATAATCTATCTCTTATCGTTAACGAGGATTGCGAAAAATTAATCATTTTTCAATCATCTCATCGGGCTATGCGAGTGAACTGCTAATTTAGGAATTAACCATGTAAACCACTTATAGTATTAGCGAATTTTAAATTCCAATTAAAAAGTTTTAACAATCTCAATTTTAGTTGTATTTAACGTATACAAGCGGATTCAATTTTAAACATTAAATTATTCTGGAATTAGCTACTTCGTAAAATATTTGTCTATCTGGCTAATTCCATAATAATTTAATTATTTAAAATTCACTAATATACATGGTTGATTCGGTCGATTAGCAGTTCAGCTGCTATAGCCTATAGACATCAGGCCGAAACCGAATTTGCGGAGCTCTTAACAATTTCTCCCCTTCGTAAAATATTTGCCTATCTCGCTAATTCCAGAATAATTTAATGTTTGTAATTCACAATTCAATTACACTTTTACGTGAATGGTTAATCATAACTAAAAAGTGAATGTAAATAATGTTTAATTTTAAAAATTTGGAAAATCTTAAAGTTCTACGAATATTCTAAGTTTCTTTAACAATTGTGTTATTAACCATATCCTTTTTGTAAATTTAAAATAATTTACTGAAATTTTGCTGTACAAAATATACAGAATTAACGTATATTTCTTTAATTTTGGTTAGCTCTCCGTTACTAACAATGGGTCACAAAATGCCCCACGTTTAGAAAGCCCAAAATTGCTGAACTGGTAATATATTCCATCAAAACTATGCATATTATGTAATGGGCCAACAGTATGGATATTACAGTCGTGTTTTCCAGGAGAACTGCACTAGTACTCGATTAAATTTAAATTCCTTTTATTCTATGTAAACTGAAAAAAAATAAATGCATAAAGCACGAATATACATACATTGCTGTAACAACTAGCAATAAATAATTACAATGATAGCTTATTTTTCAGTTACACTTGCTAAATCCATGAATTTTTCGAGTGTAAAATATTCTTGGATTTGTTAAGGTTTAACTAAAAAATAAGCTATAATTCTAACTAATCGAGTGTTCTAATGCAGTTCTCATGAAAAACATGTAACATATTTTTTTAATTGTTATGGCAGTGAATCACTTTGACCCAGTCGTTAGTAACAGAGAGTTAGGTAGTATTTGAATAATCGAGTAAATTTCAACATAGTAAATTTATAGTAAAACCTCAATTATTTATAAACGGTAAGAGATAGTTTGTATGTCACAATGTAATTTTTTACTCAAAATTTCATACTTTGACGTCCATACTCCTGCGTAGGTACAGTTTGTCACGCAACACCCTGTATTTTGTATTATATATGGTATTGCGCCGCTGTAAGTATTTCAGATTCATACTTTACTTAATAAATCAAAATATTTGACTTAGATCAATTTGTAGGAATTACTAGTACCTGCATTTCGGTGTTTCGTACTGATATGTATACCATTCCAATATATACGAGTACTTAGATATTAAGGCACAAACAGATTTTTTTTTAGTTTAGTGAAGCTTTTGTCATTGACATTAAATTTTCTCAAAGTGCTTGTGATTAATATGTAAATTCTATTTTTTGTTGATGCTTCGCATCTAATATTCGTACAAAGATTTAACTTAATTGTGCGGTTATTTAGATACGAGTGCCTTTAAAATATTTGTTCTAATTTTAGCCTCACCAAAAAATTATACATTTTAGCAATAAATAAGAACACTACATGCACTACTGTTAAAGTACTCGTACATTATAATAAACAACCTTTTAGCCTTTTACCAGCTGCATTCGCTTATATCGAATAATTTTATATTCGACATTAACGTAATATTTCAAATCAACCCATCTGCACCCTACAATAGTACGATTACCCATTATAAAAGTTAAAGTATAATCGATGCAGATGATGATTGAAGTAAACAGAAAATTGTATTTAAATTATGTACTGTATTGTACTGGAGTAACATTGGTATATTTGGCACAATGAAAAATTATTGATATTAAAGCGAGTTGTGATTATTGGTCGCAAACTCGATCGCTATCTGGCAATAATAAAATGTATTTAAATAAAAACATTTTTGGATATTCATAGGAAAAGACACGCCAGTAAAATTGTAGATACAGTATCATAGTAGTACGTACCACGAACCAGCGAGGTTTTTTTTACGAACAAAAACAGCAAAAAAACGCCAACATACGTTCAACAGCTACAAAATTATCATCGCAGGCCGTTTTAATCTAAGTTAATGAATTATAACGTTCTTTACGTTCGTGAACAAACGATACAAATATCAACATAGCTAAATAAAGAGATGAGTACTGTAACTTATACGTAGTATCATATCAATATTTTTCTAAATGTTGAATTCGATATTTCAAAGACAGTATCGTCGCTTACATACAATACAGTACATGGCTACTTTAATATGAACTTAACATTTTTACAAATCTGTGTTTTTTTTAGAAACTAGTTAACTTCAAAAAGTAAATTTTTCAGAAAACGCATTTGAAATACGGTCACAGTAGGTTTTAATAGTAATTACTGATTTTTATTTAGATTTTCCGGAGAAATGGAGGAAAATATTGGAAAACTGAAATTTATTTTTGAAACTTTAGCCAATGGTCGAGTCGAGTTATTTTCATTCATAACTCAAAATCGACAAAAATGCAGTTAACTAGTATCTAAAAAAAACACAGAAATATCTTTTTAATTACAGGAAATTTTCATAGAAACCAAAAGAGAGTTTTGTTACGTATTCATATTCTTTTGTTTTCCCGTTATTATCGTTTTTGGTCGATTTTCATTATTTTCCATTTTTTGGCATTTCAAATTGGGCAATTTAAATATTACAAAGGTTAATAAATCTATTTTAATCAATTAAGGTAAAGAAAACGAGTTTTCTTAGCAAATTTCCGCTAATTACTTCATTTTTAAAAGGTTCTTATTAATTTGGCCATTAATGCATGCAAAGGCGATATTTCGATTTCCATTTTATTGCGTCATTTGTACGGTGATTTATTTGTTTCTTTCTTTCTCTTATCACTCTAAATTTTTCCCCGTAAGGCGATAAATAAACAAAAAATAATAAAAGCGATAGTAAAAAAATATGGCGGATTCCAACGAAGAAAATAAAGTTAACAGAGACAAGCAGAAACTCCACAAACCAAGGTTAGGATGAATGCTGCAGAAGTGACAATACTGCAGTTCTGGAAGGATCTACCTGAACTTTGGTTCAACCAATTAGAATTTTTATTTAAAGTTCGAAGAATTACTAGTGACGAACAGAAATTTAACTTCGTGACAGTCGTCCACCTACCGATGGATATAACGATATAACCGCAATAATCCGATAGCCCCCAACCATTAAATGACAAATATAAAAGTTTAAGAGATGAAATCGTTACAGGACGATCATTGTCAGAACAAGGTAGAATCGAGAACCTGCACAAATTTACCGATATGGGTGATTTTTCACCGTCTGATTTTTATAGACATATCGAAGAAAAAGCTGAGACTTCCACAACTGTAAATGATCAGTTGCTTAACACGCTGCGTTTAAGGCGATTACCGGCTAAAAAGGTATCAACGAGCTAATTAATTTTGCGGACCGAATATTTGAAATGAGCCATCCGAATTTTGTTTGCAATGCCGTTCAATCATTGAGACCTCCACCGAAATTTTACTAGTTAGTCTACCGAAAACAATAGACCAATTGACGGCAAAATTCAACCGTAAATTTGTTGGAGAATCGCGATCAAGATCACGGTTAAATTACAGAAATATGGACGACACTGGAAATTGGATCTGCTGCTATCACCGTAGATTTGGAGAGAGGGCAAGAAAATGTGATGGATGTTCATTTGTACAAATTCGCCTTTAAAGGGAAGCTAATACGTCCCAATGTACAAGCGACGAGCAATAAGACGATCATGGCGAATGTCTCCGTCGCACCAATGATGAATTTTATTAACCTTGTCAACGATTGTTCCATTTAGATTTGGGATAAAAAAATCTTAGGCATCCTTTTGTAATCGCATCGGTTGCAAGGTCAATAATTAGCGCTGATTTTTTAGTAAAATTCGAGTTGGTTGTTGATTTAAAAAACAAACGCCTCTTAGACAAGAACACATCTCTCTGCTAAGTCTATAGATGTTAGGGTGATTAATGAATCAATACCTCGGCTATTTGCAGTTGAAGGCCCTTACGGCGAGCTTCTTTGCCATTACCCTACCCAAACGCAGGAGCCTCGGTATGACCTACCGCTGAAAAACAATGTCGTACAGCGAATCATAACTGAAGGTCATTTACCATTTTCGCGACCACGACGGCTAGACCCTGAGAAGCACAAAATCGCAAGAAATGAATTCGAGCACATGTTGTAGCTGGGTTTGTGTAGACAAAGCTCTTCCAGCATTGCTTCACCTCTACATTTAGTCCCGAAGCGAGACTACCGCCGATTGAACGCGGTCACGGTACCAGATAGAAATTCACTTCTCCACAATCAATTTTCCTTAAACCTCAGATATTGCACCGTTTCACAAAAATAGATCTCGTGCGAGCGTATCATCAAATTCCGGTCGCGGCGCAAGGCATTCACAAAACAGCTATTACCGTTCCTTTTGGACTCTTCGAGTTCACAAGAATGTCATACGGTCTTGGAAATGCAGCGCAAACATTTCAACGTCTGATGGATGAAGTAGCGAAGAGTATGGATTTCGTGTAGGTATACATCGACGATATATGTATTAGTTAAATTAAAGCATCAAAATATGAATTCAGTGCAGCGTCCATAAATTTCCTTGCCCATGAAATCACCAAAGATGGCGTCAAGCCATCTGCGGATGGAATCATGACAATTCAGTCCTTTCCTCAACACACTTCTGTCAGGCAAGTATAGGGATTCGTGGGCAAGGGCAATTATTACCATTTCTTCATCGCTCACTTAGCCGAACATCTTGCTCCAATACCTGGCCATCTCAGTCAGATTGTTAAGGTAAGTAAAAAGAATCAGTTTACTTGGCCACCTGAATGCGAGTCAGCTTTAAATGCAACTAAAGTTGTTCTCGCTCAGGTTATTCTTCTTCCACATCCTATGGAGCATGGAACACTGCGCATCAAAACTGATGCTTCCGGTGTTACAGTGATGTTTCTTTTCCAAAAAGCTTTCCCTTCTGAAAAAATGTGTTCTGCTTTCGACAGAGAACTGTTGGTCATTTATTGTGCCATTAAGCATTTCCAATGTTTTGTCGAAGTTAGAATATTTTCGTGAATACTAACAACAAACCATTAACTACCGCGATCGCGTCAAAGTCTGAACGAAGTCCTCGACAGAGCCGACAGCTCGACTACATTTCGCAATTTATCACCGACATTCGATATGTTAAAGGCGAAAACAACGTAGTGGCAGATACCTTATCACGCGCTGAAGAAAATCAAGTGTGTACTATTTGTCATTCAGCCATAGATCTGGAAAAATTAGTTTCTCTCCAAAAATCAAATGAAGAGCTCAAAACACTTCGAACTAATTCCGCTAACTCGCATAGTTCAAAATGTAAGTTGGAACTAGTTCCTGATGGTGCCTCAGATCTGTCCATCTGATGCGAAACATCGACTGGTAGTAGTCGCGCTTACATTCGCAACGAAATGCATCGGAATATTTTCGAGAAGTTACATGGTCTATCCCAACCAGGAATGCGCGCAACACGTTAGTTAGTTGCACCCAGGTACTTTTGGCCGTGTGTTAGTTCTTTTATTTTATCTATTGGAGCCAGATATTTCTAAGTTTAAAAGTGGTGTATCTGCGTACAATTATAAGCCAGGATAAGGCCTACAACCAATCATCCGGCTTAACAAAAACACATAAACTCCACAAATTTTAACTAAATTATTTGTATTTTTTACTAAAAGTACAATATTAATTAAGTTTTAAGAAAAACGGTCAAAGTCAAAATTTTGAGTAAATTAAAAAAACGGTTTGGGCTTTAATATCTAAATATCGAAATGATCTACATACCATGTATACAATACACCAAAATAAAGATATAAGTAATTCCTACAAACTAAAGATGGTTGATCTACGTTAAATCGTTTTTGAGTTATTCAGTAGGAGAACATGTTCAACAGTGACACACCATAAACTGTGAAATACACCAAATTTCTCTGCCCCGTCATTTTTTTTTAGTTTAATTTACTTTCGCATCCTCCAAAAGTAAGGTGAACCAAAAAAAGAAGTTACGAGGGTGGGAAAATTTGGCGTATGCCAGTCTATGGTGTTTCACTGTTGAACATGTTCCCTAAAATATTAATCTAGGTTTCACCTTGAACAACTTTTTTTGTAGCCCCTTGTCTCAGTAGGTACTGTAAATGGACCCAACAGTTTTTTAGTCAAAATTAATTAAGGAATCATTCCTTAAAATAATTTACAGCGAAGCTCATAATACCTATGTATATTTATGTACATACAGGGTGTTGCATCGCAAGGAGCGACCTCGTTTTCAAAATAGACAATGATAAATTTAAATGTTTAATAATTTTTTCCGTTATTTTCAATTTGATAGCATCTTTTTTAATTGTTTCGATCAAATCAAATATTGGGTACACTTGTATTTAAAGGAACAGATATTTTATAATCGAATAAAGCCAAAGACGAACTGCGATAGCACTTAGTTTTTGAGATATTGTTAAAAAAGTGAAATACGATTGCTTAATCTTTAATGGGTTCTAACGGCGTAACTGAAACGAATTTCGAAACGTCGTAATATTTTTTGCTCAGAATTTCATCCTCTATATACCGTGGGTACAGTTCGTGATGCAACACCCTGTATATATATATATATGTATATATATATGTATATATATATATATATATATATATATATATATATATATATATATATATATATATATATATATCCGTGTTTAAGGCAAATAAATCGGACATAATTTGTTTAAAGCTTTTTGAGCTTCGGTTGCCCGTTAGTGGTCATAGATTTCAGATGTGGTTGGGTTCTATAACAGATATTTCAGATATTTTTGAATCTGGTACCATTTTAGAAAGGACTTAAGATATGATTAAACTAATCAATATTTTCTTTTTTGTACCGTTAGAGTATTAGTAAGATGAATATATTCAAATGTTTTCACCTAAAAGCCATCACTCCTTAAAATAATTCGATACATAATAACACCAAGATACTGATCAAACTACGCCGTGTACATTTCACAAATGTATTCACCTCAAAGGTTGAGCCGTCCCCTTCCAAATGGTAAACTGAACTCGTGGAGTGATAAACGTCATTTTTTTAAATGTCTCCCGCTTTTTTTATGACATATTGAAATATACCGTTTTGAAATATGCCGCAGTGTAACATATTATGTCATTCTGATACATG
Organism: Tipula vernalis; assembly: GCA_958295665.1. Classification (NCBI taxonomy): domain Eukaryota; kingdom Metazoa; phylum Arthropoda; class Insecta; order Diptera; family Tipulidae; genus Tipula; species Tipula vernalis. Next base: position 5,218,001 of record OY282561.1, read on the forward strand.
CCGTAATGAAACATGTCATATGCCATACTGAAATATGCCGTAAAGAAACTTGTCATAAGTGTACTTTATCCCGTAGTATTATATTTCGTAAACGTGCTGTCATAAACTGATCCCCGCTGAAACTCCTACTCTAACAGTATTGACAGAAAAATAATTTTGATTAATTTAGTATTAGCTAAGAAATTTCTAAAATGGTACCAGTTTCAAAACTATCTGTTTAAAATCCTAAACCACAACTGAAATCCAAACAAAGCAAGATTAAAAAAACAAGTGTCCGATTTCTTGTTAAGTATAAGGAACATAACAAAAATCAAAAAAAATTAAATCAGTAAGGTCGACTTTGGAACCTTGCTGAAATATTCTGGTTCAAGAATTAAAAGGGCATAAGTGACTTTTGCCCTTTTAATTCTTGCGTTTTTAATTTTTTAATTTTCAATTAATTCCTTTTCATATCAATTTTTTTTTAATATCAAAGAGAAAAAGATATCCTACTCTCTTTGATATTACCTTAAAAATTGGAAAATGAAGAGGTTTTAATTGAAAATTAAAAAATTAAAAACGCAAGAATTATAATAGAAATACTTATATACATAGATTGGTACAGTAAAACTTGCCAAAGCCAAAATTCGGATTAAGATTCCGGCCTTGACAAGTGTAACTATTTTTGTGTTTGTGATTCAAAATTGAGTAACCAAAACTGTATAGCGTGATTCTGTGTGAAAACCTAATAAGTAATTATCGTATAATAGTTTTTTTTAAAAAAGGCTGCGATTCACCGTTACGACATACGTATTAAAACTGTTTTAATTTGACGATTTTACAACAGATCTTTAAATTTTGAAACATTTACAATGTACATCATAAAAAAATATATTGAAAATTTAAAGTTTGCTTATAAACTAAGTAAAAAAGATACAGTAATATTATTGTAGAGTGATAAGAATAAAAAAATTGTGTTTAAAAAGCATTTTGCAAATTAATTAACTTTCGTATAAAATTGTGCTTCAAAATTATGATTAGTTAAAATTTTCCTGTAGTCCTCCACTAAAGAAAAAATATTTATCCCAAATATTGTATATTTTATTGTTGTGTTAGGTTTGTAGATTACAAAAGTGGAATCGATCGTAATCAGACTAGATAGTAAACTACCTAAAGTTTCCAAAATTTTCAAGTTATTTAAAATCGCAACAACAAAGTTTGTATTTTATGTAATTGAAAGAAGAAAAATAATATAATGCTAAAACACGTTCGAAAACAAAGCATCGAAAAAATAATTTCACGCGAATGAAACACTACCAAGATTTCTGTAGGAGGACCACTTATCATCATAACCAATCAGTTTTTAGAATTTTAGAGTAAAAAACTACTACTTAACGTAATAACAGACAGTCATAAGAAACAACAAGAACTGTACCGTGAGGTTCGGTGAAGTGGAAATATTTTCAAACTGAAAATTCCACTGGAATTTTTGGTACCATGGAGGGACTGTGGAGAGAGAGTTTTTTCGAAATTAAATTCTTCTAGAATTGTTGGTATCTTGAGTTACACGTGTAGTGTTTTTGATTTTCTCCGCTGGAAATTTGTAATGGCGAAATTGTGGAATACATTAATAAAATTCTAATAAACATAATTCTATGGATTACTATTGTTATTCCTTCTTCCTTTCGCTGGCGCTACATCCCATGAAGCGATTTGGCTACCTCACGATGCTACTTTAAATAGTAAATAGTTTGATCCACAGCAAGAGAACGCCAGGCAGCGTGACCGAATGTGTTTAGGTCACTTTCAGCATCTTCCATCTGTCGTGCTGGTGGTCTCCACTGAGCTCCTACTTTCGTTAGAGCCGACTCCAAGGCCTGTTTGATGTTCCGATTTTGCGAACAAAGAACGTATTCAAGTGGTCTTAACCTTGATGATTTTAAATCAGGTTAAGTCAACTTTCATTTGCATTCTGTAACTAGCTCCCCCTGTTTGATGGGGCCAAGAGATTGTTCCATCTGTTAGTTTTTTCATTAACACTTAACCGCCGTGACGACGGGCTGTATCGCGAGAATTCCGCACAACATAAGAGTTAAAATAAAAAAATCGATAGCTTTTGAATTAAAGGGAATTAAAAAATGAAAATTTATCAAATGTTTTCAATTGTATCGGTACATATGTTAAAATGATCTTATCAGTGGTTTTCAATCTATGGGTCGCAAAAGATAATAATTAAACTAATGAAATTGTTTTATTCTATTTTATTTTATCTCTAGTTTAAAAAATACTTACAAATAAACTAAATATAATATTTAAAATCAATATAAACAAAAAAAAAGAAAAAAATTCTGTTTTTCAAAATAATTTACTATCGAGTGTTATTACTTTTTCCTGTTGATACAAAGAGTTCTTTGATTGTCCCTCACATGTAAAGTTGTGGTTCATTCATACATGGAAGCACAAAACGGTTTATTTTTTGCCGTTAGATACTACAAAACCCGACGTTAAACGTTAGAAGTCGAAAAAGGTAGTACCTACCGGCCCCGCCGGTTACCGGTAGATACTACTCGTCCCGTCGGTTAAGTGTTAATATTAAAAAAAACACATGGAAATTCAAAAAATTTATTGAAAATGAAAGTTGGTTCTATGCTATTTATGTATGAAATACAACATCGTTCATGTGACCACCACAGCTCCTGTTACAGGCCTGCATCTGAATATTAAAATGTTCGATGACCTTTTCCAATAAAAGCAGCTCATTGGCTTCAATTTCAGCTCGAATGTTGTTTTTAAGATCTTGAATTGTTTGTGGATCATTGCTATACACTCTATTTTTCACAAAACCCGAAAGAAAATAATCTAACGGTGTCCAATGGCATGGTATTAGTGGCCAATTGACATCAGAATTTCTTGAAATTATGCGATCATCGAATTTGGTTGCCAATAAGTTGAGAGTTTCACGATATGTTTGACATGTGGCACCGTCTTGTTGAAACCAACAACATATCTCAGCGGTAGTCTTTAAAAAAGTTGATAGAATCAGCTAGAATCTTAGCCGAAACTATTATGGTTATTAGAGCTCCGTAGTCATTAATCATAATTATTTAATTCAATTTGTTTGTATAATTTCATGACATTGGTTCTACAATACTTGAGTATGGGATCATTTTCGCGTTGAAGATCAAATTGAAGATTGATGTATGTGTCACCAATTAGGAATGTTATCTCATTAAAAAACTCACGATTTATAAACAAACACAAAACAGAGAGTTATTGAATAATAAGATTAATACTAACGCAAACAAATTATACGAACTAATAATTAATAATAATAGATATATCTAGTAAGCTATGACATAAGTATTCAAGATAAATAAAGGTGGAAATGAAGTTATTTCTCTCTAAAGTTCGATAACTGAAGATGATTAAGAAAACTATACATAACGTAAAATGATTTCTCTATTAAGGAGGTAAACAAAATTGAAAATAAAATAAACATTTGTTTCATTCAACTAATTATTAAAAATAAAAATTGTAATGGGGGGTGCTTATAGAAAGGTGTTACGAATTATAGATGGTTAAAGAAAATCACTATTCATTATTTTTCATATCACTAAATCACTATTTAATTTATGTTGAAGCTGATACAACAGAAACTAATGTAATTTAAAGTACATACTAGGGCATGAGCGATTAATCGATATGGCCAAATTTCGATTAATGATTAATCGAAATTTTTCGGTACCGATTAATCGATTAAAGCATATTTTAATTTTTTCAAAAAAATTCATGAAATATTCTTATTTTTATTTAACTTTGTTTTGTGGCAGTTAGGGTTGAAGTTGCTAGGGGGCTCAAATTGGCATTTGCTATCAGCTCCATATCAAATTGGCGCTTGGGTCCGGCACAAAAACTAGTATATTCACTAACTATGAATGCCTCCAGATTAAGTAGCCTGATATGTGTATTGCGAATCTCTGCACAGATGGACAGATGTTTTCCGCTACTCGTGGGACATATATCGAATCGATCTTACAAAAACAACAACAAAGAGTCCGACTTTCTAAAAAACCCGGGAACTATAGACAAGGAGACTCGGGTCTTTAGGCCTGCCTCCAGGTTTACAAACAAACAACGGGACATAAGCTCAAGCGAGACTGATCCGTCCACTCGCGAACAAATCTGGTATCTCAATACCAACACATAAGACGAGGAGAAAGGCCTGGAGAGCTCTAGCAAAGTTATGTATTATTTCGCCGAAAGACACGATGGACAAGGATAGAGCCATGCTTGCATCCTCCATAATGCAAATAGTCAAGGCTACGCAAAGTACTATCTACTGTCCCTTCCATCCCAGGTTATCTTCAACGGCATGATGGTACATGGACCCCTGCTAGTGCGGAATCGTTAGAACTTCTGTTGGAGGCTCACTTTTCGGGTTTTTCCTAATTTATGCCTGCTATGTCAAAAGGTAATAGGGCAAGTAGCCTCTTAGGTCAAATTATTAGTAGAAGGAAATTTCTGTGGCTGATAAATAGTTTTAAACGATATAATTCGCCAGGACCTGATGGTATTATCCCTACGGATATCTAACATACTATTGACCAAACCATTTCCTGGTTCGCAGTTATTTTCAAAAGTAGCCTAGAACTATGTCACATTCCCTATTAGCTCATCTTCCTTACTCTTAAACACACTGGAAAGACAAATAGAAGCTGAAATTAGAGGCGCGATTGTGCTGGAAAAACTGTCAAAATCTCACTTGCATTGTAGCACTATAGCACTATACTCTTGCAAAACTGTCATTGGGAAAGGATGGCTGATGGAGCCTCACATCGTACACTGGCTCTATACCACAGTAGCATGTACTGACATGAAATACATCTCAATGTGGACCTGTGTAACAAAGAGATTCCTAAAACTACCGACTATGCTATCTCGTCACTATCTTGTGACGTAAAGTTCCTGACTGTGACTTCCTCCAGAGAGGACTGACTAATGGATGAAATTCTGAAACCCGGAGTAATAAACTTCTTCACCGATGGTTAAAAAAGGAACGGGAAAGTCGGTGCCGGAGTGTTCTGTGAGGAACTTATGATAAACCTCTCCTTGTGTTTCCCAGACTATTGCAGCGTTTTTCAAGCTGAAGTAACTGCCATAAAGGAAGTCTTAGACTCGTTGCGATATAATATAATATAAGCCAGTGATATTCGCATTTTTATGGACAATCAGGCTATCCCTCCTCACGTCGAAAGTACTTCCAGGACTACCTCTCATCTCTTAACAAGATTACAGATTAATTCAACATCCACCTAGTATAGGTTCCAGGGCACTTACAATGTACAAGGGATTGTTGCTTACAATCCATAAGGAACATAAAAGCCGATGAGCCTGCTCGGTTTCGCACCATGGGCCGTATCACAAAAAACCGAAGGAATATTGAAATGCCTCTTGCATTATGCAAATTACTGCTCCAGGACGAAGCTAGTAAGTTGACCAGAACGAGTTTGTGAAATAGTACCTCTTGTGTAATAACCCGGTAGGTCTAGACAAAGTTAGATTTGGTAGTGAGATTTAAACAGCTGATCTCACTTCAGCGGTGTCAGGTCAGGATGATGGATCATGTGATTCTCACATGAATATTGTCGCAAATTTCTAGGGACATCCCTTTAAAATGACCTGACGGACCTCAGTAGGACGGACGTCAAGAGTATCCAACGCGGAAATAATCATTTTTGATACGGCTACGGACCAGTATTTGCCTATGCCGGTCTTGTTTGGAGTGGCATGTTGATTTTTAGTGTTCCTTTTTTTTGTTAAATTATGTATTTTTTCTATTTTATGCTCGTTCAATTCTTATAACAATAAAGAATAAATTATCTAAATGTGAAACATTCACGTTTTTTATTTGATTTATCCTCCTTATGGAAGGTAAATGCAAAGAGGTAAAAGGTAAAAGTAAATACATTTACTGTATTCAGCGGATTTACTCGAGAATTCGACCGCAGCCTAAGTTAACAAGTGAACACATATCATCGAAAAGTCCAATAAAAAAATTTCTTAAACCACCGTTTCTTAATTTATACGTAGAATCAGTTCATATGACCGTTTGTTCTGAAAGTTGCGTAAGTCGTAGGTTAGAAAATGTAAATTTGGGAAAAAAAACTTTTAAAAAAAAAATCGACCTGCAAAATGAACTGAACAATGACCTCCAGCTGAAAAATAAATCATGCACATTTTTCGCTAAAAATGCTTATTATAGATAGATTATACAAAAAGAAACTAGTCTAAACAAAGCACAAGACATAACTGCGCAACTAAAAAATATTAATGGTATTCTTACATTTTGTATGGATAAGGTATGTAATTTAGGCAATTTTGTTACCAACTTAACAAAAACCAATTTTACTATGAATTTAATATGCTCTATTTTGCGACGCAACCAGAATATTGACATGATACTTGTACTTTTACTAGTCATATTGCTCTAATTGATGATTTTCGTATAAGAAATCAAAAGTTAATGATAATAGTTGAGGCGAATTATCTCATATTAATGAACATGTCTAATAATCGAGCAAATTTAAATTTGTTAAGAAAATAATAATCCGGTCTGGAAGGATGATATAGGCTGGGCAGGAAATTCCACTTTAAAGATCGACATATCCAGCACAACAATATAAAAATTAAACATTTAGTGAGGAAAATAACTCGGAAAAAATCACCATCTCTTGATCAATCAATTCAGCATACGTTAAAAGTTATTAATTAAAAAGTAGATTTTTGAATGTGTTTTAAAGCTAAGAAGCTAGCTCGTCTTTCAAAAAATATAGTAATTAGTTCATTTGAACATAGAATCACGCTATATAGTTTTGTGTACTTCATTTTGAATCACCCTTTATATATAAAATATTATTATAATTTGTGATTCGAAATTATGCAACAATATATTTAAATAATAAAAAATTGTATAAAAACAAACAAAAAAAAATTTTTTGGTAACTCTAAATTTAATAAAAATCTTACCATCGGCTTAGAATTTTTATTATAAAAAAAAGAAATAAAGAATTTTTTTAATTTTAGTTTTTTGGCTTTTTAAATTTTTCAAAAAATATTGGACAAAACTTATATTTTTATCATTTATTTTTGATTATATATATATATATATATATATATATATATATATATATATATATATATATATATATATATATATATATATATATATATATATATATATATATATATATATATATATATATATATATATATATATATATATATATATATATATATATATATATATATATATATATATATATATATATATGTATGTATGGTAAAAAAATACGACAATCACAAATTTTTGGAAGTCATGTTTTAATTTTATGATTTTTATGTTTGGAATGTGTAGCACTAATTAAACAAAAAAAATTTTGTAACATGATTTTGTTTGTTGTGGTTTTTTAAGACATAAGGTGTCTAATACACCTGTCCCTCAATTAACACTGTAATTAAATTCCGCCAAATTACCGTGTTACTCAAAACCGTGTTAATCGCGACTAATAAATACATAAGTACCTTTTTTGTACTTTTTGTACTCAAAAATGTCATGCTTATGGTTTTACATTTATTACTGTAGAAATAAAAACTACTTATCCGAAAATTTATAAAATTGGACTCATCTTAAAGATAAATGAATATGGATTACTTTATTTAAAGTGGTCCCATCTTTCGTTTCTTCCTTTTCAAAATGGCCCCCGAAATGTTATTTTTGAATTTTCTCCGATGTGCATATTTTTGTTTAAATCTTTTTTCTCATTTAGTTTTATTAGATATACTAAAAAATTAGCATATTATCTCGTTTCGTTTTATGCATAATTCTGTAAGTATGTTGATCTACCCTGTTTTTGGGTATAAACATAAAATTTTAATGGCGTGCTCTTTCAATTTTCTGAAAACCACGGCCAACTTTATAAATTATCTGTTTAACCAAAGAAAAAACATTGGGTACAACAAGGTGGGGTACAAGACGGTACCATTTTCATAATTATTTTATAATCGTTATTCATTTATCTTTAAAATGAGCCCAATTTTATAATTTTCGGATTAGTTATTTTTCTACAGCAATAAATATAACAACACGTGCATGAAATTCTTAAATATTTGACACCATGTATCTTAAAAAACACAACAAAAATCATGTTAAATAAATTTTTTTTTTTTTTTACTAAGTGCTACACATTCAAAACATACAAATCATAAAATTAAAAGATGACTTTCGGTATTTATGATTTCATGTATTTTCTCCATGTATATAATCCTAAATATATAATATATAATATCTATATGTATATATATTAATATGTATATATTTACAATTTCTATAATTATAAGATAATCCATACCTTCTTCCAATGCATCATCACCATCGGACATGAGCTCATCATCCGAACAAATATTTAGCACATTAACTAGCATCTCGGTCACCTAAATTGCGCCAGAAAAAAATTTATGAGAATTTGCATAAATTACTTATATATTGAAAAGAGAAAATTACCTTTTCTCCAACAAAGGGCAACGACCATGTAAAGACATCCATAAAATTTGGAAGCCAATAAGGATGTGGTGAGCAATTAAATTGTCTAATGTTCATTACATTATTCTCATATTTTAAAACTGCAGCCTATAAATTATCGATATTAACAGAGAAAATAAACAACAAAAATTGAAAATGTGTACTAGAATACCTTATTATTATAAACATCCAAGTAATTTGGCGCTGAGAATATTGTTATTAATGATGGAAATCCCGTTGTTTGGCTTTTTCTATACATACGATATCCAGCATCTTGTGCTTCATGTGCTCTAATTATTGACAATAAATTATTATTTTGAAGAAAATCGCAACATGCTGCATAGCTAAAATAATTGATACAAGTTATTAATTTTCAATTTGTCCATAAAGCACAAATTTTGGTTTAAAAAAATATTTAATTTTTGGTAAATCGAAATTAAAAAATCAATTTTTATGTACCTGTAAAAATATGAACAACCTCTAACTGAATTATGTGTATAAAAATCTAAATTTTTTTCATTACCAAAATCTTCTAATGGATCGGACCATAATAAATCGCACATAGGTCCAAATGCTGGTGGTTCCTTAAATCTATCCAATTTTCTTATATCATCTAAATCATGAATTTCGGGTGATAATCCACCGTGTACACATAAAAATTGTTGATTCATTAGTGCAGCTAACGGTAAACAATCAAATGCTTCCATACATGCTTCATACACACGTTCAGAATATTTTATTTTACATTCTTGTTTAAATGTGAAGTATTCGGTTAAATGTCTACATTCATGATTTCCACGTAATAAGTATAATGTATTTGGATAGCATAATTTAAGTGCCCATAAATAAAGGACGCACTGAAAAGTTTTTTTTAAACAAACATTAATATACGTACATAAAATTTCTTAATTATAAATCTTAATCCTAAAATGTTTGGATGGCAAATGTAGACAATATCATTTATACGACAACATCATTTTAGAATAAACACCTAAACTTTAATACCCCTATCATGGTTTTCACATTTGACTTTCACGGCGAGTTGAATTTGGCGAATTTATAATTTCGTATTACGGTTTTCACCGTGAGCGAGCTAAAATGTCAAAATTGTTCGCCATCTATTTTTAGGCGAATCTATATAAAAATGTTCGTTTTTATTTTAGCAACATAAAAAATGGAGGGTATAAGAATAATTATAAGATTTTTTATTATTATTACGTGTATTTTTACATTATTTTTATTTGTAGCTTTTGTAGAAAATCAAAAATAACAAATAAACGCTGCATAACATATTTATTATACATAATTGTGAAACGTTTAAAAAATTTAAATTCACTGAAACACAACAAACTGAAAACAAATATAACACAACAGCTGCCAAATGATAGAAAATGTCAAAAAAATTATAAGAAATAATCAGTGGTGCTTTATGCATTCTAATATTACCATACATGTATTCGCCAAAATAAAGGCGAAAACCATAATAAGAAAAACTAATTCACCCGACTTTAAGAATCACGATGAATCGTTCGGCGAGACGAGAATCATGATAGGGGTATAAAATTAATGAATAAACTGCCCAATTTGATTAAAATTCTACTTTAAGACGGAGCTTCGAGCAGGAACGGAACCTGAAAATTAAACCGTAATTAACTGAAAAATTTTAAGGATTTTAGTTCAAGTTGTAATCGATGTAATATCTTAACCGAAAAGATAAATGTTTTGTTGATCTATTTCAGTTTTTTTGGGTTCCGTATTTCACGCAATCAATGAGTACATTTGTCCGATCGAGAAGTGTATCTGATCTGAAGCTGGCTAACATAAAAAAGTTGGAATTTTTGAATTTTCTAGTTTGTACTGGCCACGTTTTTTTTTTTTTTTTGAAAGAAATTAAATTTAATTTTGTTTAACAAGATATAATAATTATCAAAATATCTTGTTAAACAAAAACAAAGCAATTAATGCGCAAAAAATTATAATTCCTTTTTATTTGTAATGTTGGTAAAATTCTTAAGAATTGAAAAATTTCAACTTTTTTATATTGGCAATCTTTTAGTACAAACGCGCTGGAGATAAACATAAACTCTGCATGGTGGAAAACGAGTAGGGGCACAAAGCTTTGTCGTTGGCCTTGATGATGATTATGCGGGTTTGTTAGCCAGAACACACATATACATATACTAAGTTGATTTTTCGGCATTTTTTATAGACAAATATATTAATTGTTCATGGCAATGCCAATATTTTCGATTTGGTAAATCAGAAAAATACAGAGGCCAATCGCTCATAATATATCTACTGAAAAAAAGTAGAAATATCTTCCCCCCTCCCCGTAATTTTGGCTGAAGGCCCAAAGAGTTAAGAGAGAACCAGCCAACATTTAAGAAATTTAACGTAACAGTGCGTTTTCTGCAGTTTACATGTTACTGTCCAGCGAACCTTTAAGAAATGTTCGTTCAGTTTCGTTAAATTGAAGTGTCAACTTAACGAGTGAAAATTATCACGCAAAACTGAAGGAAATGTCAAAAATCCAAATTGCCCTTTGTGCAAATCTTCTTGTGGGATCTCATTGTACATTTTAAACTTAAATTCAAAATTATTTATTTATGTTCATGTAGGTAAATTGAAAACCGAATTATTAAAGACTTTATAAATTGTAACATCAAATTATTTATTTTCAAATTTCTTTATTTTCATTTTTTTTCTTACGCCACAAGATCTGTGTCTTTTATTATTTATGTTTATGTCCTTTAAGAATTTAAGGCTTTTTAATAATTGAAATAATTTTCGAAGTTCGTCCAATTCCATCGCCAGTTCAAAATTCTACACAAATTTTTAAAAATATTAATACGAGCTACAAGTTGTGTTACAGTTTCGCTAGCCAATCTGTCAAATTTTCCGTAAGAAAAAACTTTCGTTAAATTCTGTTAAATTTCTTAAATGTTCGCTGGTTGGCTCTTTATACCAATGTACCACTCTGCAAAAATGAGAACCCTCCATGAGTTTTTTCTGTTGGTAGTTTGGTTTCGTACTGAAAAGTATGGTCTACTCATCAGGCAGCTACGACCAAACTACAAAAAATTCCACTCTAACCACATACATTAAGTATCTGGCCAGAACGTACTGACATAGCGAATTATTATTCAACTACATCAAATATCAAAACCCATGGAGAAACCTCATTTGTGTGTGTATTATGCCCACACGTATATTTGTTAAGAATTTAATTAACACTAATGGCATAAATTATCACTGGGGTTGAGATCTGGTGGCTGGGGAGGATGAGCAAGTGTTGACTTTACATTATACAATAACCATTCAAGTGAAATTAATTTAAAATTTGAGTGAAATTTGAATCCAAAACTGGAGATTTCTAGAATATTTAGAAAAAATATTCTTTGAAATCTTTTATTTCGTAAATAAGCTTAATTCAAATGCTTATTTGGGAGCATACTTGAATGAAATGATGACTAATTAGTTTATAATCCAATATGGGGCATTTTGGTTTAGTTTGTTTATCAGTTACCGTTTAATATTGGTGACAGCGAGAAAGCAGTAAAAAAAATGCTCACTAAACACTATCAATTAACATGAAATTAAAAAACCCACTACATCAATCCGCCGATCTATGAAATTTCTTTTTATGAAACTCTTGTCTTTTTTAATATTCTTTGTCATTATAAAATTTCTTCAGACCCGAATTTTAGCGTAAATTTTCTTCGGCGAGACCGAATGATGAATGTTGTGTACCACATGTGTCGTTCAGAAGCAAAAGGGCATGTTTGTCATTTAAAAATAAAAATGAGACAACTATGCCATTTCATTCCTTATTGTTTTCTCGGTGGTTTTTATGCTCAACTAAGTAACAAAAAGACATTTTACCTTGATTAATACCCATTTAAAAACTAGTGTTAGTAGCAAAAACGGCCCTTTTGCGTAATGGGTAAAAAGCTAACAGTCCCTTTTCGATTAAACGAAAATCTTGCAAAAAGTATTATTTTCCTTTGTAGATTATAATAGTGATATGCAAACTGTCCCTTTTTATAAAAGTGGAAAACCGTTATTACCGTTCTATTCGTGTATCACTAGTAATTCAATTTAATTTTTGCTGTACGAAGGATAGAAAACGTACTGTAAATAAAGAAAATTTGAAACGACAAAAAAGAAATGAGGTAAGAATGTCATAATTTTTATTTTAATTCCAAATTCCGATACTTACAGTTTACAAGATTACATATGGAAGAATAATGGTAAGCTGCTTAGAGTTTGCAAGACATCATTTTGTAATGTCTTAAGAATAATAGAAAAAAGAGCGAAAGGACTGTGTCAGCGGCATTTCCGTGCCGGAATTGCTCCTAAAGAAAATCGCCAAATTGTATGTACATAAGTAAATATAAAGTCATAGAGAAGCATTATTGCCGATCGAAATCCTCCTTAAGGCAGTATTTACCTGACGATTTATAGGCATGTATCGGCATTATAATCTAACTGCATCGCCGGAGTTACAAATCAAATCGAGCTATTTTAGACAAGTGTTTAATACACATTTTAATATTGGTTTTAAAATGCCATCAAGTTATACGTATTCAACCTGCATAATGTTAAAGGATCAGATCAAAACGGAAAAAAATCAATCAAAGAAGAATGACCTTCTCATTCAATTAAGAGTAAACAAGGTACATGCCAAAACCTTTTTCGAATTTGCCCGTGAAGTACCTAGCCTAACGACATTTTCATTCGATTGTCAAAAGACTACGTTGCTACCTAAAGTGCCAGACCAAGCTTATTACAGCCGACAACATTATTTATTCGATTTCGCCATTATTAAAGGATCATCTCAATTTCATTTAAAACTAGAGAATGTATTCTTGTATCTCTGGACGGAAAACATTAGACCGAGAGGATGTAATTTGCATCGGTATTTGTAATGATTGCAGCGGTCATGTATCAACGATTGTGCAGCACTATTTTTGAGGGTGACGTGAACAAGATTCGCTTAATTTGGGATGGATGTGGATCCCAAAATATAAATTAAGCTATGGTGGCTATGATATGTTATTGGCTGTATAATCAGGCTCCAGCGCAATTAAACGAAATGCAGCTAATTTATTCCGCCAGATCGTGTTTTCACACAACTCGAGAAACTAGTAAAAGGGAAGGAAACCTTGCTGAATATTGACGAATACTATGAGATGTACAAAGAGTGCGGTACACTAATTAAGCTGGCTTTTGATCAGTGCCCCCGTTAGAAACTGGATGGAAGGAAGTACAACAAATTTTTAACCGCCCGCACAGTGGCATTTTAAATTTAGTTTCGCCAAGCGAATTATTATTAAAAGAATGCGAAATACATCAATAACGGTACATGCAGAGTACACATATAAGTTCGATACGTATGTAGCAAAAACTTTGTTACGAAGCAAAAACTTTGTTACGCAATGCAGCTCCCAAATATTCTAAAAGAAAAGCCGAAAATTAAAGCTGAAAAGCGTTCGGATGTGGACAAGTTGATAAAAAAAACACTATGGAGAAAACTGGCGAGAGAACAATAATTTAGTTTTCTACAAGAAAATTATTGATGAAGATCAAGGAAGCATTGAATATGACGAATAATTCTTCCACTGCCAACCCCAAGGCAATATTATATTTTTATTTTATATTAAGGACGTGTTCGAAGTTTGTAATAATTATTCCAGCTGTAATAATTATGACACTATTTTGTATGCAACCAAATTATTACAGCCACTACGGGTTGTAATTTTGACACTTCTGTAATAATATTCATAAACAAAAGTGCACAATAACAATAATTAAGCCGTATTACGTTAAGTTATTTCAAAAAAAAATTCTACAAATAAAACCTATTACAAAATTTGAAAGAGACAATTATTTCACTTCTGTCAAAATTATTACAAAAACAAAATTATTACAAACTTCGAACACGTCCTAAGACTGAATTTTTCTAATATTTGAATTAGGTAGGTGCATATTACCTATGTTATGTTATATAATTATCTATTATTATTCTGTTATGTACATATATAACGATATAATTACTAAATAAACATTTTGTTAATAGTGGTTTTGTTTTTCTTAAATTCCATGAAAATTGGAAGTAAAAGGGATTACTTCCAGTTTCTTGGTTTCAGAAAGTATCTTTTCCGAAAGCGATTTTCAAAAGGTCCCATTTCCAAAATGTATTTCAATATTTTATGAATCCTTACTGAAAATTTAAAAGATCCTATCATTATCAGAAAGGGAATGTAAATAAATTTACTACACTGCGCCAATTAAAAAACGGAACAGAAATTTTCTTCGAAAAAATACCCAGATTTGAACGCTTGTATCTTGGTGAAATAACACCTTTCAAAAAAAATGTTTGTTTCTAGTTGAAGGAAATTTTGTTTTCTTTTCGATACTGGAAACCGTTTTCTTTTATTTTGTTTTTTTATGACTTTTTTGAGTAAAACAAAAGGTGTCTAAAAAAAAAAATAATAATTTGCTGCTGTTTGAAATTGTAAACGAACTTGCTCGATATTTCATTCAAAAATCCAAATCGGCCATTTTATAGAGAATTTAGAAACCTTGCAAAATGGTCCTAGGTAAATTTCTGTGCGGCCACTCCTTGTCGAGTTATTGAAGTTTTAGAGAAAACGTATCAAAAAGCGTGTACACGTTAACAAGTACATTTTTTTATCTTGTAAACTAAGCACTCTACGACAAAATTTTGAACCACTTTAAATTTTACGTTATTTTATGGAAAACAATAATTTAATTTATCGCATAGTTATTTGAAGTCAAGCGAGATGAATGAAATTTTATTTATAATTTGACCGATATTTTTTTAGTTACAGTCATGTTACTTGAATCGACTTCAAGAATATTAATTTTCATGCGACGTTACGTGACTTAAATCACGTCGCCTGAAATGACACCACTATGAGAATTGGGATTTATATTAGTCGATAACACAGTCTTAGTATATGGTCAAACTGCGCTACCAATAATATAATATACAGATGCCATCTTATAGGATAGGAGTAAATATTTCCCATGTTTTTCCTTATGGATTCGAGACGCCCATTGTATTTGCTTCTAAAACTATTAGGTTAGGTTAGACTAGGTGAGGGTAGCGGTACAGGAAAATTGGCATAAACACAAACTGGTCCGTAGCCATACCACATTTCATTATTTATCCACCTACTCATTGAAACCAAATTGAGCTGTTAACAAAGCGCTGGATACTCCTGCACCCTTATTCTGTAAAAAATAAGATAATGTGTAAACGTGAAAACGGGTAAACCTTGCGATTTTTTACTAAAATTACATTAAATTGTTTTTCGATTCTCTTTTCGTTCACTGTTTATCACGTGTAAACATTATCTTATTTTTTATAGAATAAGGCTACTGATGTCCATTCTACTGAGGTCCTTCAGGTCATTTAAAAGGGGTTCCCCTAGAAACTTTAGTCTGTTTCGGGCTAGACGAAGACAGGTGCAAAGATGAAGTAACATCTCTTCCTTCTCTTCGTCTTCACAACTGCGATAGTACTACTACTCGCATGCCTGCCCATAAGACAGTGCCCAGTAATAACTCCAATAACTATACCGACCTGACACCGCTGAAGTAAGGTCAGTTGTTTGGATCTCGCCAAATCTACCTTTGGCCAGACCTGCAGAGTTATTACATATGAGGTATTATTTGACCATCTTTCGTTCATCAACTTACTAGCTTCTTCCTGAAGCAATAGTTTGCATAATGAAACAGGCATTTCAATATCCCTTCTGATTTTTGTAATACGGCTCTTGGTGCCACGTCGAGC
Source organism: Tipula vernalis (assembly GCA_958295665.1). Taxonomy (NCBI): domain Eukaryota; kingdom Metazoa; phylum Arthropoda; class Insecta; order Diptera; family Tipulidae; genus Tipula; species Tipula vernalis. The sequence goes on from OY282561.1 coordinate 5,234,380, forward strand.
CAGCTCACCGGCTTCTATATTCCCTTTACGATGTTGAACTGATTTGCCATCTCGCTAAGAGATGAGAAAGTTCTGAACTACTTTCGACGTGAGGAGATGTGATTGAAGTTTAATGACAGCCTAACTTTCCGTATAAATGCGAATATCAACAGCCGATATTACATTATACCTCAACCGGTTTACGACTACCTTTATGGCAGTTATTACAGCTTGAAAAGTGCTACAATAGTCAGGGAGACGGAAGGAGATGTTTATCAAAAGTTCCTCACAGAACACCCCAGCCCGACTTTCTCATCCCTTATTGAACCATCAGTTGAGAAGTTGAAAAGTTAACTCTTGGTTCATGAACTGCACCCAAAACACTAACAGTCTCAAAATAATTATAGCCAGATTGAAAAAGAAGCGTTATTAATCATTTTTGTGGCACGAGAATTTCATTCATATCTGTACGGGCGACGGTTTGAAGTAATAACTGACCATCAACCACTAATGGTAATATTTAATCCAAATGGTCGCTGAGTAAATAACACGCAATTTTGGTGTGGTGCTTTAACTAAATAAAATAAAATATTAAAAAAAATTGAAGTGTGTGTTTTTGGTGGTATAACAGCCTTAAAAAATAAAACTAGTTTAAAAGTATTTAAGAGGAGTTTAATTGATTATTGTAAAGAAAAGTTTTAAATTATGTATTTGTAATTAGGGAAAAAATGTAAAATTTAATAGTATTTGTTATATACTAAATAAAGCTTATAAATAAAAATAAAATAAACATTATTTATTCGATTTCGCCATTATTAAAGGATCATCTCAATTTCATTTAAAACTAGAGAATGTATTCTTGTATCTCTGGACGGAACACATTAGACCGAGAGGATGTAATTTGCATCGGTATTTGTAATGATTGCATCGGTCATGTATCAACGATTGTGCAGCACTATTTTTGAGGGTGACGTGAACAAGATTCGCTTAATTTGGGATGGATGTGGATCCCAAAATAAAAATTAAGTTATGGTGGCTATGATATCTTATTGGCTGTATAATCAGGCTCCAGCGCAATTAAACGAAATGCAGCTAATTTATCCATCATTAAATAAAGTCGACTTATACTCTGTATGAATGAAACTATAATTAAAATAGTGTATTATACTATAAAAAGCTATTTTGATATAGTTTTTTTGTTAACCCGTTTTTGGGTTTAGCAACGAAAACAGTAAAAAAATATATCTCTTACTGTAAACTAATGCACTAAACAAAAATATTCAAACACATTGTGCATTTTAATAAGGCAAACACTCACCTCCAGTTTAGTTTTTAAAAAACACAATGAAAAATTTATATAAAATAAGTGTGTTGTTTTTAAATCCATAGTCCAGTGACTAAGTGCCAACTATTTCTATAAAAATACCAATTTTTATTCTGAAAAACTATTTCAGTTAGTGTTGTATGGATGTGTGTACAATAGTGGCCTAAACTCATTTTACAGTGATCTCTACATATTTTATCTCATTTATATCGAATTTCAAAATGTTATGGTATGGTTGACAAAAACAATATAACAAAGTATCTATTTTTTGTAAATTTACTGTTTCACTGACAGTTATTCCATCTTTCTTAATATATAGCCGTAACAACATTGCATCATTTTTCAAAATTCTAATTAAATTTATTAGCTTAAAGTTTTCCATAACTGTTTGAACTGTTTGCGACCTAAAAGATCTATTGTGCTGGCCCCTGCTTAATTATCCGTCCAGTCAATATTCAGGTTCTTAATGAACCTGACGATACTGCCTCCCGGTACGTGATACATACTATCTGGGCTTATTGCTCTCCCTCCTAGATGTTTACTACAGCATGTAGTTCCGCTAGAAAGACGGTAGCATTGGAGCTCAAGGACCTCGAGAGGGTTGTCCCACTCTCGTATATTCCTACTCCTGCCCCGTATTCCGTTTGATTTTACTCTTACGAGTTGCTCGGAATTGCAAATCACCTGTAGGTCACCCAGCTTTACTACAGGAAGGCTAAATAAAACTGGAGGGTGCCTGGTATCCAGAGTCCGCATATTTTGGGCTGATTAACCTATCAGCCATTCATCTTTCGGCATATGCTGTTCGACCTTAGATTAGGGTTTTTTGTCAAGGTTTTCTCCTTTAGCGCCGTACTTTAGCCTGTGCCAAATGGCCAAAAATGTGCCAAGTGGCCTTAGTTACCAGTGGTTGCCACGAGGAGGCAGTACGTACACTTGCGAATTGTGAACAGGTTACCCCTTACACAATTGTACCCATCACGCAGCTGCCTAATGACAAGACCAGAACAGCTCACGTGATGCGCACCCTAATCTGGTAGATTAATCTACTCAACTTTAGTCCCCCCCCCCCCCCGTCCAATAGTCGCCAAACCACCTACCATATAGTAAGTTGTTCTATGTTTCCAAACGCATTATCAAAATGTTTATGATGGGTAATGGTAGAAGAAATAATAAACCCATAATATAACATGCGGACCACAAAAAACCTAAATCAACGACTCAGTCAAATAAAACAGAACAATCTGTCAGGCAACATGATAGAACGTCGGTCACCTCAACGATAAAAGTTTTAACAAAAACACCTGCTAAGCACAGCTTGTTCGTCTTGGTGGGAAAATCACAAAGATGAACCACATCATCAAGCAGCTATTAACATATTACAGCTGATGTTTCATCACAAATGGAATATACCAACAAGAGACTATCGATGGTTGAAATACAAAATGAATATTTAGTGAAACAGCTATATTCCAAGGACATCGAGGTCTCCAATGTTCCTAGAAATGGATTCCTATAGCCAGATTGTGAGCAAGTAAGTTGGCTGTAATTTTTAAGCTTACGATTAATGGCATCGCTACTTAATTCATCAAAACGTTTCAAGACAATAACAAAAAAAATTAAAGCTCACATCTTCATCAAATTTAAACTGAAGTCATCTAAAAACGATATATTATCTGCTCTAATCAGCAAAGAACCAATTACCATACAGCAAGTTTTACCAGAATATCATGATTCAATCATCGTTTGACAAAATTTTCTCTAATCCTCTATATGAAGGACGCAAACTTCTTAAACAAAATAAAATAAAATAAAAAAGCATAGTCACATATTTCCCAAGCTATCTGATGATGCCCCGAAAAGAAACCCCGAAATTATTACCGATTCATCCCAATTTGAAGTCAACAATAAAGAAGCATAAGGTTTCAACGTCTCACCAGAATTTCTGTTTCATTATTCTGTGCATAGTATTAGGTAATATCGCATTCTTCTCTATTTCTTTAACAGTTTTATTATTATTATTGTTGTTTTTTTTTTAAATTTTAAATACATACGTGGAATTACATTTGCTTTGTTAGTTGTGGGAACTATTTAACAGGATTAAATTTTCCTGTCTTGTTGGTTGAGTTAAAATATTCTTAATAATTATGGATTTTTTTCAGCCGGTGCGGAAAACAAATATCTCTTCTCATCTACAAACAGAACAGTCACCGGTTTGAATTCAATAAAACTTCTGGTTACTAATGGAAGGTTGTTAAGAGAACATATTGGTGATATTCGAGATTTTTTAGTTACATTAGCATAGTTATAATAGTAATTAGTGATAGGTTTATTTACAGCATTGAGGTTCTGTTGTACAACGTGGAGCACTACAATGCGTATCACTGATGTAGAGACACTATTAGAGGAGGATTACTCTCAATATTTATACATAATATAATTTTGGCGACTCAACTTATTACTCAAACCTTTGAGAATGCAAGTTTTCTGCTATTTGGAAGTATATCAAACTTAAAAATTCACATAGCTGGTGTATATATAATCAAAGCTTGCTCAAACGAGACATTTGTTTCAGAATTGGAAAAACTTTTATCAAATAAAAAACATATTTTTCTAATGGGTGATCTCAATATTAATCTTTTAAACGAGATGGATTTAAAGGTAACATGGTTGAATTCTGTAGTTGCTATTAACAGTTGCGTAATTGTAAACCATAAATTATTTTACTCGTTTTTCCTACCATCCATCAATCTTTTACTATATCATATTCAATTCATTTCATTATAATTATTATTTAACTTACTACTATTATTATTAACCGCACATATTAAAATTGTTTCTGATTCAGAAGACAACATTTTTACGTTAATTTGTTGGATTACCAAAATTTGTATTCAGTTAATCAAATATAGGGATCATTTCTATGTGAAATATAAAAAATATCCTAATAACGAATATTATAAATCAATATTTAAAGTTTAAAAGAACTTAGTTCTCAATACAAAATTTAAATTAAAACAAAAAAAATATTATCTTGATCAACCGATTGAAACGAAGGAGAATCCTAGGAAATGTTGAATCATTTAGTATTTTTAAAAAATCCAAAAAAATCAAGCTGTAAAATAATTCTTCAAGAGTCAAATGTCGAAAGATCACCTAATAAGAATTCACGTGAGGTAGCTGATTTATGGTATTTCACAATTTTTTATAAAGTTGCCAATAACCTTAATCAAAATTACTCATATCATTCCTCATTTCTCGCATTACATCAATTATAAAAACTCTTATTATTCCGAATTCAGTTATGTTAATTTCGATACCGTAAATAATATTCTACTCAGTTTGAATAAATGAGTAGCTAAAGGGTCTGATAACTTGTCCCTAAAATTGCTGTTAGGAGCATTGGATTCAGGCGATTTTCCTAATATCTTGAAGTTAGGAACAGTTATTCCAATATTTAAAATCGACAATAAACTAAATTCTACAAATTACAGGCCTATTTGCATCCTAAGTTTTTTTCCAAAATTTAATACTCAACTAGGTACTCAACTGGTAGCTAGCCAGTAGCGTAGGTGGCGTGGGGCGGCCCTTACCGGGTATCACCCGTTTTGGGATGACACCTAACCGTGAAAAAATAAAAACTTACACAAACCATCACAATGTCTTTCAACGATAAATCACTTAGGCTTGAAGCCATTTTAACCAAGTTAACCATAGTAAATAATTTAATAATTTTGCCTGCTGTGTGTTTTCACATTTGGAATGATGTACTAAGGGAAATAAATTGTGCTCAGATAGCATTGCAGAGTAAAGGCTTAAGTGTTGATCAATTAGCTATAAAAATAGAAGCACTTCGTCTTTATATTGAAGAAAAACGGTGGCATATTGTAGAAGACGCAATAGATCTTGCTGTGAAAAAAATTAGAGGACTACGACATTCCAATAGAAAGATGAATTCGTCTAAAAACCGAACAGTCGGTGAATTGGCCACCGATGCAGGATAAATAAAATCATACTTTCCGTTATTGGATTTTTATTAATTTTAACAGTTTTTTTTATTCTTGGGGTGACACCACGACATTCACACCGGGTGCCACCCATGCCAGCTACGCCACTGCAGCTGGTTACATCATGAACTCCGTCTACGCGTCTCTTGATAACAACCTATAGGTACCCATCATATTATATCTTGATTCAAAAACTAAGAAATATTGGTATCTGTGGTAAAGCACTTTCCATTCCGGTGAGCTATTTTACTGGTATATCTCAATTCACGTTTTTAAACAACGAGAGAAGTTCATGTGGAGGACATTTGAATGATGTTGTGTTCCACAATTAATGGTATCGATTGTACTTTCATATGAAATAAAAATCAGCTCAAAATTTTATACACAAATCTTTTTATTAAAAAGAAAAAATGCGTCGCCCTTAATGAAAAACCCGTTACAACCAAAGCGATCTAAACTATTTTCCAGATGGCCACAATCGACTTCAGCCTTTCATATTAATCATACCGGTCGGTCCTTTAGTTAATCAAATGTGGTTAATCGTGGTTGATGCGTTTTCAAAGTTTCCTTATGTTGTTCGTATGTCATCAATAACCACTAAATTAATAATCCAAAAATTACGTAGTATTTTCGCAATTGAAGGGCTACCAAGCACTATAGTATCCGATTATCGAGCACCTTTAATGTCAAAAGAATTTCAGGAGTTTTGCGGGAGTAATTTTATCGTGCATTTAATATTCGCCCCATTCCATCCGACATCAAACACAGTCAAACAGTTGAGCATTGCACTTATGTCTCACCCTGAATTAATTTAAAAATGTTTGTTAAAAAAATATCTTTGCTTGGAATGTTGGAATTAGGTGAAATTAAATGTGCAAATACACCAGTAGACTATACTGACACAGCAATTGTTAAAATTTTTAAAACATTGTTTTAAAACACGTCTTTAGATGATGGAAAGATCGAAATATCTGGCAGAATAAAAATTTAAGAATTTTCCAAGAAAAGCTGTTTTTTTGCAACCAGTACATAGATGGAAGCAGAATCATAAATTGTATGCAGCGACAACTTTAGAAAAAATAAAAAAATTAAATTAAAAAAGATAAAAATAATGTAAGTGCCGTAAGGTAAGTTATGTGTACAAGTGCCCTATCATATATAATTATGCGGACGTAAATTTGTATATTTGAACGCCAACAATTATATTCTTAATGGTTTAGACATTCCGATAGTTTATCATGAATTTAGCCGTACCAGTAATAAATATTTTAAAAATCAACACTTCAACAATGTTAATAAGGTTTAGCACTATTATGAAATAACCGATAATTTTTAATCTGAAAAGAACTTCTTCAGATTTTAACAAGCTATACCATTAACCTAACCACGGTCTTAACTAACGGTCGAACCTATGACCAAGAATATTGATAACTTTCGCATAACTAATACAAAAAAATAAAATTAAACTCTAATAAACAACAAACAGTTAATAAAATTAATTAAAATAATTTACAATAAACTTTAACCAATTAATTCTCCATTTTCATTTTTTTTTATTATATTCTAACAATTACAGATTGCTGTTTATCGATCTGAAATTTATTTCATATAGTGAGGAGAAATACAGTTTGGCATTCAAAATGGTAAACGATTTAGACTAAGACAACGTTCAGTCTAAAGCGTTCACCATTTTGAACGTCAAACTTTGTGTTTCTCTGAAGTGTCTGAAATAAATTTCACCTCGATAAACAGCAATACGTAGATTGTTCGAATATAATAAAAAATTCAAAAAAAATTATCGGATCGATCCGAGGGAATAAAAAACGCAAAAGGCTGTTTTTATGTCTCTCTGATCTGTCCGATGTAATAAAAAAAACATGCTATTAGTAAGTATACATTAAAGAGCACCAAAAACGAAATCAATATATTGATGGAGCTATTCGATGATTGGCGAGCGAAACAAGCACAGGTTATTGGTGTTGGTGAGTACCGAAAAGGACGCGCAGACCCTAGTCGTAAAGCGGGCGAGACTCCGTTATTTTCACTCAAGGGGTTAATCCTATCTAATCATATGATACACAAATGCAAGGATTAATCCTATCTAATCATACAATACACAAAGGCATACGAATTAGGTTAAATAAATTTGGCTGGTAGTGCAGGATTTTCAGGCCAGATAGGGATTATTATTTAATTAATTTAAGGTGAATATGCACTGAAGACATACAGAGCCAGAAATTTAGTTACGGAGGACAATAAAGGCGTGTTTTAGTATTCGTATCTGGTCTAATTCACGATAGCAGTTTGACCATATTTGATTTTAAAGTAACTAAATTTGAAAAATTTCCATTGCGGACTAGAACAGGCACGAATACTAAAACACGCCTACAGACAAAAATTAGATCAGTTTGTGAAATTTTCTTTCATTTGTCAATTTTTTTGACTTTCAGCTCTAAACTCATTATAATTTCTGGGCTTTCTAATCCCCCTCCTCGAAGTCCAGTCCATTCAAACCTAATAGAGCAAGACTGGGATATTTTAGAACGGCGTCTAAACGCCGGTAAACTTCCATACGAGAAATAAGAGACAAGAAAATCCCAAAGTTCCCGGTCACACGTTTGAGACAAAAACGATGTCCCGGGTAATATAGTATTTGTACAATGAAGAGAAATTAAATTTAAAATTATTTTTGATTAATTCATAGTGATTTGGTCACTTACGTTTTTATGACATTTCGCAAGTGGTCAAAAAACTTGTTGGTAAAATCACCTAGAATTTTATTTCGCCCGGTTTTATTAGCACCCCACTAGATATTTTTGATTTCTCATGTTTAAATTGAAACTCGGCCCTGGCAGAACTAATTATATTCAAGATTTTTGTATAATTTTGTGGCATTGATTTTACTTTTGTATGGGAAAATTATTACTCTCAATGACGTTGAACCATTGTAGTTACAGCGACATAATAATTTATTTATTTCACAGATCACTCTGACATAAGCAGTAACTACCCGATTTAATACTCAATGTCAATGTAATATAAAAGTGTCTTCCGGATTATCAAATTAACACAAAAGTACACTAATTTGGAGTTGAACACTCCAGAGTTTAACGAACTTATGAATATGATGACATTCAGTTTATGTTTCGTGTCGGTAAATCGTATTCTGTTTAATTATATACTCTCTAAACAACAGTCTTCACTTTCTGTTTATTGAATAAATAACATTCCTAGTTGATAAGAAGTAGTCGGCCCTTAACTTGCTCTTCAGCGCAATAGTGATCCCATATACAAGAAGAATCATTGGCCGAAATTTTACAAAAATCATTAATATATGTAGTGGCCTCGACCAGGATTTCGAACATTCCATAAATTTTCCATACTTTTAAGATTATTTATTGGTCGCTGTTCCAACTATAGCTTTCTTTGTGCCTCGCACTTTCTTCATTCTATTCTTACGTTCCTTACGTTGTTTGCGTGTCTGTGTCTTCTTTTCGAACATTCCATGACGTCCAAGACGATGTTTTGGCTCGAATTTTTTGGCAAAATCTAATGAATCGTAAACCAATGCAAATCCAGTTGATTTACCACCACCAAAATTTGTACGGAAACCAAACACAAATACAACATCTGGTGTCACTTTGTACATGGCCGCCAACTTTTCTCTAATGTCTTTCTTATTTACGGATGGTAATTCTGGATGTAGGACATCGCATACCATTTGTTTACGGCATAATAGACGGTTTGTCATAAATTTCCGTGTACGAATTGTTGCTGTAGCCATTTTGGACTTTTATTTTAATCATAAAACATCCAAACACGTCTTGTCTTGCTTTAATTGCAAAGTTTTGATTTAAACTTGCGGAGGTTCAATGGAAAGCTAAAGATTTTCTCGTTCAACTAGGCCAAAAGTTTCTAGTGGGATACTAATAAACCCTAGCGGTATAAGATTTTAAGTGATTTTATCAAAAAAAAAGATGTTTACTACTTTGCTTGAGATTGTCCTAGAGACGTAATAAAAAGTGATCATGGGCGTATAAAACATAGGTGATTAAATCACTATTTAATTAACCAAAAATATGTTTAAATTTAATTCACGTACTGGTTAAATTTGTGTGCCCAAATGATTGTGAATTAAATTAAATTAACTGTAACTTTTCGTAGAATTAAAAAAATAATAGTTATGGAGTGTAAAACAGAATAACTAATCTACTTTAATTATATATTTATTTATTTTCAATTTAAAGCAGTTTGTGCGGCGTTCCAATAAAAATTTAGCGTGCACACATATATTTAGTATCATACAATTATTTGAATAATTTGAGAAATATCAGGTGGAAATAGGATAAATATTGGAAATAACTATTTATTAAGCTTTTATCCCTTTCGAACGCATGGTTATTGTTTTTATTTCTATTTCAAATAACGCCCGTCTTCCACTGTGAATAATTGACTGAACTGACTTGAAGTGACCAATATAAATCATTCTTTTTATATGAAGGTTTTATAGGTAAAAGTTGACAGCAAACAAAATATAACAAGAATTATTAAAACAATTATGATACTCACGTCAGAATTATGTTTTCTTTTTCGATAAAGATGCCATACTTTTAGAAATTATTAATGAGTGTGAGAAATATTTTTCATCGTACACAATATTTATGTAAATGTATTAGTTGAACTGCCATAAAATGATCTCGATTTGATACTTTTTGTCAATAATTATGGCAGTCCACTAATAGACACACCTTTTTTGTAAGTAAAATTTTAACTGCCTTGATCTCATTTTACTTTGACTGACAAGCTTTGATTAGCAATGAAATTGAGGCTTAAAACCGTTATTAACCGTACAAAAAAGCTGTCTGTGTTGTTAGTGGACTAGTGATGTGCTAAAATGATCAAATTTTTGTTCCGTTTTGTTTATTTTCTCATATGCTTTCTAACAAAAAGATCGATTTAGCCCATCACTGGACTGCCATAATTATTGACAAAATGTATCATTTTACGGCAGTTCAACTAATAAATCTGTATAAATGTGGTATTCGATGAAAAATATTTCTCGCACCCACTAATAATTTTAATAGAATAGCGTAAGATTTTTTTTTAAATTTATGATGGTAAAAATAATCGAATTAATAATAATATTTATTTTTTTATAATTCTTGGTAATGGCACTGTTGCTGTCAAATTTTACCAATAAAATCTTGATATAAAAAAAATTAAAAAATACTTTGTCACTCTTCACTACATTGTCTATTACACGTGTTTACTAATTTGTTACAGTTCCATCCTAAAACGCAACAGATATATGTACGTACGCCTTATATACCGAACTACATAATATTCAAGTACATCCACCAGATTTGGCTTCCCAGTGACTTCTATCTGTTCCGAAATCTACAAAAATTTCTACGTGGAGAGTGTTTATCATCGGATGAAGAAGCGATATTGAAAATGTTTCGCATTTCTGCGATGGGATAAATTTAATGTAGAGTAGTTTGACAAAGTTTATTGACATATTTCATACCAAAAATAGTTTTTCATTCTTTAGACCTTGCAGAGACCGTTGACGTAAGCTGCTTGTTTGTAGCTTCTCATGAAAAATATATAGAGCAGTTATGAGTAATTAATTTAGCAACGTCATGAAACATAAATGCTTATAAGTACTCGCGGTGGTCGATTGGGAAGCATCTACTGTAGTTATTTTCACGGAATACAATCAAGAAAGGTTTAGTTATTGGTTAGAGGAGATAAATAAATTTTTGAAACGACAAATAATAATCTACAATAGAGACATTCTTAAACGTAGGCCTAAATGCGCTGGGTACAAGTTTTAAAACAAACTAACAAAATTTAAAATAAATTTTACCTTTAGATAGAAAGAGAAAATTACAATATACAAATTTTAAACCCTTTCTTTCTGTATATTTAGGTATATTTGACGTTTTCGGAAATAGAATTTGGGTAACTTTACAATCAATTTCGATCATTAAATTAGACCATTGTAGTATAATTTAATGCTCGAAATTTACTATGAAGTTACCCAAGGTCTATTTCCGTAATTTTGAAGCAAAAACATTTCATTTGACTTCAATTAAGATACCGAATGGAATTCTAATATGTATTTGCAAAAAAAAAAAAAAAAAGTTTAGTTTATTCTCCGAGTGGTGAAGATGGTATTATAAAACGGCCCAGAGGCCGTGCTTACGAGTATATTTAGTTCCAATCATAATCCAAATTTTTAATTCAAAATATTTACTTTAAAATTTGGTGTAGAATTCGAATGAAATAGTTATGTAAACACTTCTTTATATTAGAAGCTAAACTCAATCTATGTCTTAATAGTTAAAGATCGATAATTTATATGAATTTGCGAGTGTCACCTTTCCTAAATTGGGATTATGCTCTAATTCTGCATCAATCTTTATTTAGTCAGATCAATTACTTAATTTGAACTAAACTGGCAACTTAACCGCCTTCAATGGACCACCAGAAGAATCTTCATCAAATTTGTATAGTCTGACCAATATTCTTCTTAATTATTATACTGCTTACTATACAAATTTGATGATTCTTCTGGTGGTCGATTGAAGGTCAATAAGTTCCTAATTTCGTTAATGGCGGTGTTTACACTAGGCATTTTATTCCTGGAATTTTTTCTCTTTTCATACAAAACCGGTTTTGTGTGATTTTATTTTTGGTATTTTTTTACACCAAAATTTTGTTGGTTTCTTTAGATTCTTCGCACTAACACAAACAAAAATGATTAAACCAATTCTCAAGGTTACATTATTTTTCATATTTTGTTGTCAGTTATGTAAACAATACATATGAAAAAATTCCGGTTTTTTAATGCTCAGTGTAAACGATGAGGGATTTTGTTGCCTAAGGCTGGAAACACACCGAATTAGACAAAACGTTTTTGCTTCGAGTAGGCAAGACGATTTCTCTAAACATAGTGCACATTCAATCAGACAAATTGTTTTTAGTCAAATTGTCTTGTGTTGCTTTATAGGTTGGTGTGAATTGATTTCATAGATTACAAAACGTCGTCGGAGTCAGAGGATTGATTTTGTATTATATGGTTATTATTTTATATATAAATATGATAAACTAACCCTAAAGATTCGGCAGTATGTATAATGTAGGTACATATATATATATTGTAAGTAGGTATATTGTATTTTAATACAAGTTTTTTTGAACCACAAAAATCCTTATTAATTTGATTTTTAAAACAGCAATCATGAAACGACTTCAAACACTTTCTTTTTTTGATTCAATCAGTTTTGTGTTGTGTTGCTTTGATTTGTGTCAGTGTGAATTAACACATTGATTTATGGAATATGAACACCTTCAATCATGTTTCATTAGTCAAATTTGACTTAACACAATTTTGCTTTATTATGTATGAATGGACTCATAAAGCACAGTACAATGTTTGCCGTTCTATGTTTTATGAAACAAAATGTTTGACGTAAAATTGTTTTGCCTGATTCAGTGTGCATAGCGCTATACAATTGTATGCATTTTGGCCGCAAGTCGCTTTAAGACAAGAAAAAAACGTTTTGTCTAATTCGGTGTGTTTCCAGCCTAAGAATCCGGAATAAAATGCCTAATGTAAACACTCCCAATGTAAACACTCCCAATGGGGGTGTTTACATTGACGGTGTTTACACTAGGCATTTTATTCCTGGAATTTTTTCTCTTTTCATACAAAACCGGTTTTGTGTGATTTTATTTTTGGGATTTTTTTTACACCAAAATTTTGTTGGTTTCTTTGGATTCTTCGCATTAACACAACAAAAATGATTGAACCAATTCTCAAGGTTACATTATTTATTCATATTTTGTTGTCAGTTTTCATTTGTGTTTTGGAGAGTAAAGAAAATAAAGAAAAAACGACAACTAAAACAAAAATATTTTTTTAAGCAGCAAAATAATCTTTTCTGTTTGAAGGCTTTGCCACAGCTATTTTCGTGCGATGCGATTCGCGTCAAATTTCGCACTGGATGCCACACTTAACAGCGATGCGATATTTTTGGTAACAACTGTCATAGTCATTAGTTGAAATTATTTTGTAGTTTTTTCCCGAAATTTTAATTATTTTTATTTATTTAATAATTGTGTATTGCACACATACATCAAAATATTTAATTATTGCGAATTTTTCGGTCATTTTCTATTGTACAGTTCCATGTCTTCTCAAAAAAGTGAGGTTAAAACATGCGTTAAAAAAATTCGTATGTACATATGTGGAAAGTCTCCAAACGCGAAAAAAGTTTTTCTCCAATTGCGAAATTTCAAACTTCGCACGATAAAATATAAAATGAATTATATATGAATAAAAATTATTATATTTCAAAAGACAAATGTATAGGATTTAAAGATTATAATGATATTTGATATTTTTTTCATATATTTAGTATCAAATCTATTCTAATTGCAGTAGAATTTGAAAAGAAAAAAACAAATCGCATCGCACGAAAAATAGCTGTGGCAAAGCCTTGAAGAACCAATGCGAAATGATAATATTTTTTACACATACATATGAAAAAATTCCGGTTTTTTAATGCTTAGTGTAAACGATGAGGGATTTTGTTGCCGAAGAATCCGGAATAAAATGCCTAATGTAAACACCCCCATTGGGGGTGTTTACATTAGGCATTTTATTCCGGATTCTTCGGCAACAAAATCCCTCATCGTTTACACTAAGCATTAAAAAACCGAAATTTTTCATATGTATGTTTATATAACTGACAACAAATATGAAAAAATGTAACCTTGAGAATTGGTTTAATCATTTTTGTTTGTGTTAGTGCAAAGAATCCAAAGAAACCAACAAAATTTTGGTGTAAAAAAAATCCCAAAAATAAAATCACACAAAACCGGTTTTGTATGAAAAGAGAAAAAATTCCAGGAATAAAATGCCTAGTGTAAACACCTGTAGTGTTTTTTTATTCGCTCCGGATAGCTGCTATCGAGAGCCGTCATATGAAAAGTGGCTCCGGATAGCGCTCCGTATAAATAGGTAGAGCCAAATATTTTGTATATCAAGTTTTCACTAAACAATTGAATTAAAAATGATAGTTTGATGTTAAATAAGTTTAGTTTACCAATAAATAGCACGTCAAATTTAAATTTAGGCGTATAAAAATGACGGCTCTCGATAGCAGCTATCCGGAGCGAATAAAAAAACACTACAACCGTCATTAGAAAGTTGCTATTCTTAGAAACACGCACGAATTTGCCATCCATATTTTATCTAAAACAATTTGTTACAAAATAAAATAAAATAATAAAAAAGAAAAGTATTCATTTTCATGCAAAACAATTTTCATACTTCTATACTAAAATATCCTCTATCAACATAATCACCGAGAAATAGATACTTTGTGGATGAAGGTGGCCCACCTACTTCAAATAATTTCATTAAATCATAAAATTGCCCATGAATATCACCGCAAACTGTAAATAAAAATTAAGTTCATATATGTATTGAACATTATAAAATAAATATCCCACCTGTTACGGGTGCCTCAATATCAATCATCGTTTTTTCAGCTTTAAGTAGTGCAGCACCTTCTTGTATAATTCGTAATGCCGCCGCCTCTTCAATCCGACCTTCTAATATAAAATGTTGCTTAAGTACATCGGGATGAGGTTTTCCGCCACGTTGATCAAACACTTCGGCGACCGTTAATTTATGGCTTGGCGGAAAAATTACGGCTAAAATAAAAATAATAGAAATCGTTATTTTAGTAATATATCAAGGAAGAGGATACCCTGTAAATAATAAACTGCGCAATCTCAACCTAAAAAAGGTTTTAAATTTTATATTGATATGCATAAAAATTATATAAATTAATCATTATTTATTGGTAGCTTACTATCAATAACACGTTCAGTAGTCGATGGCTTTTGTTTATTGGGTTGGGGCGACTGCGTTTGCGGCTGCTGTTGGGTTTGTTGTGATTGCTGCACATTATTTGTTGTCGACGACATTTTTGTGTTTATAAGGAGTGCGATCACACTTCACACACGTAAATTTTTATTTTGTACCGTTTTACGCACAAAAATAATATCAACAAAAACAATAAAAAAAAATAATAAAAAAGTAGGTTTTTTCTTTCACTTTCAATCACTTTTCCCGATATTTAATTATTTTGGTTAATGTATAACTACTAAGATTTTCATTTTATTATTATAATTTATGTTTAATTTCTACAATTTTATATATATATATATATATATATATATATATATATATATATATATATATATATATATATATATATATATATATATATATATATAAATATTAGGTATACATATACTAACAGACACAATTAGTAATTACGGAAAATTTATAAATAAAAAAAACCGAAATAAATAAAAATTAGTTAAATTTTCCTGTTTTTATTTTACGAGTACGATGAAAAATATTTCTGAAAATAAAAATAATAACCTTTGAAAGAATGTCAATGAATAAATTAGCACTGAGGAAAAACAGGTGGTTCTACTGTACAAATATCAATAAATAAATATTCCACCTATTTTTCCAAATTTTCCACTCAACAAAAGCACCATACTTGTCGTTTAACAATTGTAATTAGGTATATTATATTTAGATTTTCTAAACTCTAGTCACAATGATTTTAAGGTTAGGAAAATTTAAAGAATTTCCTGGCAAAAAAAAATATCCATTCCGAGCACAAAATTATGTATAATTCCGCATTTCTATAAAAAATTTAAATTTTCCTAAGCATTCCACACACCAACACACATAAACATACAGCCAAGCTGCTACAAGAACAAAATTGTATTTTTTACTTGAATTGGAAAGGAAAAGTGATATTTTTTCGTCGGGCTCCACACGAAAGGAATGATAATTTATACACGAAGTTTAGAAATAAAACGGCATGTTTCATGTACCAAGTACCAGTCGAAGAAAGGGTAGGACGAGTAAAAATCCATAAGGCAGAGTATTTCTTAGAGGTTGTGATCAAACGAGTGACCAAAAAAATTAAATCCCAATCAACAGGCCAAATCGATTCTCCTCAACTTTAGTGCTTTTTAGTTTTTACACATATTTCCTAAATGCAATATTTTTTCAGAAACAAGTTTTGTGCCAGGGATGCGCATGCGTGACATTAATTCCTTGTGAAAAGTCGGAAAATTATTAAATTTAAAAAAGAAAATTTAATGGCGTCATAATGCACGTTTTGAGTCCAAATCTAAGTAGGTCAGAATTTTCCAGAATATGATGTATAATCAAAAATTTCATTAATACATTAGAACGTACCACAATCTGGCCGCGGTTTTCTTATCGTGTTCGATAAGCAAATTAATAATTAAATTACCGTACTTAAACAGAACCACCCCTCATTAATTAAAGTTACCATTTAATTGATACCACATAAAATCTCAACCACTGAGAAGGAATAGGTAATTTCCTTGATGTTTTTTTTTGTTTTTGTAAAGGTTATCTGTCAAATAACGACCGTTTGGTGTACGTTGTGTGAAGATCACATTTTTGGAACTAAATTGTTTGACTTGTGTAATTGTGCATGTTTACACGAGTATTTTTGCTTCGGCGTTTATTTATCACTTCATCCCCTGTTTAGTTTTTAGTTAAGAGGAAAGAAACGAGGGAATTCTGAGGCACGAATACTCCTGTAAACATGAAGATTGATGTACACAAACCGACATTGCAAAAGGACTAAAATTAGAATTGCTCACCTATAAAAAAATTGAGCGACCCCCTCCCAAAATTAACCAATATTTTCGCCACTGTAAAACCACTATTTATATTACACACAAATATTTGCGTTTTAGTGTTTACTCAATGTTTTATTTTAAGAATTAATTAAATTTTTTGTACGTCTATCTACATTATATACAGAAGATATAAAAATTTATAAAAATACTTAATCGAATACATTTCACAGGTGGTATTTTTTTATATAAATTACTGTTGCCATCGATTCGGGCAACGAGTTTTTATTTCTCCAGAACAAAATCTTCACGCTCCTACCTAACTATTTAAATTCATACATACAATACATAATACATATTTGCAATTAATTTACATTATTTGGCAACACTGCCCTCGGCCTGTATTATATATAGTATGTTCACCATATTTGAACACCATTATAAATTCAAATAGGAAAAATCTTGCTAATGACATGTTCCTTTTTTAATCCTAATTAGACCATTTTACAATTGTATTACTATGTACTCACATGTTCTTTTAATTTTTTTATGAATTAAAAACAGGATTTTTTTGTTTTGTGGTATTTATATTCACTTTTACTAAAAAAAAAAAAAAAACAGAACACATAAATACACAACACTTACACACCCACACGCACGCACACACACAAACACGCACACGAATACACACACACACACACACAACAAATCAAAAAAATTAAATTTTATGGCTGTTCACGGCTATTTTTTATACCGTAATTAATATTTACAAAAATCCTCCAACTACCTAGTTTAATTTCCTATAAGAAAAATGCACACAAACTACTTATATTATATGAAAAACTATTTAATTACTGTTGAACTATATTATATGTATATCAAAATAATGTATATAAAATCTACAAAAAAAATTTTATTGATGTACTATGTACATATAAAAATGCACACGATTAGACAAGCCTGAACAAAACGCGATTACGACTCGTGCACCAATTTTTCCAAACTGAATTTATTCAACGCGAAACCGAATGATTTTTTTTTATTTAAATAAAAATATGGGTGTGTGGTGTTGTGTGTTCGATTTTTTTTTTTGTTTGTTTATTTACACACACATCCAAAACCATATTTTCTTCACAGATATAATAATTATTTATAATAGATGGCAGTACATGAAAATTACTATCCCAATAAACATTTAAAATAGCCCAGCAGAAAATATGTGTATAAGAATACAGGGTGCGGTAAAAAATTCAGCCGCTATGCAATTAAAGCAGCACAAAAAAATCGAAAAGCAGGCGTAATGCAAAAATGTTGGCTGAATTTTTATACGACCGGCAGCCTAACTGCAAGTTGGTAAGACATTTGCCATTTAACTACTTATTTGTTTAATTTCCCCTAATTACGAATAATTGAGAGAAATCGTGTTTTTTATTTTATTTCATCAGAAATAATGTATAAAATTGAATTTAACAAAAAAATTGATATTTACAGTTTTTGCATCCGCTTTAATATGACTGTGTAAATTGCGCCACCTGACTTTATTTGGTACATCACTTCATTTCAACATCACATTTTCTTTTTATTAATTTATTTCAAATGCGTTTTCTGAAAAATTTACTTTTTGCAGTTAACTAGTTTCTAAAAAAAAACAGATTTGTTTTTGAAAAATGACATTTCACATAACCAAAATTGGTAAAGAGCCATCTATTGGAATTTTTTAAACTAAGATCCCTTGCTTGTTTGAATTTTTAATTTATTTGAAGTTAATATTTCCGAAAATTGTAAGAGAATTTGTTCCAGTTTCTAACTGATGACCTTATGATTACAAAAAAATCAATCATCCTATAAGGCCGTGACGACTGGACTGAGTGATTGTACCACAATTTACAATCTATATATGTATACAGCATGCACTGTGCAACTTGTAATATCGAATTATACTAATACAGCCAAATTCACTACCAAATTTTTTCTTCGTCCCATTTACACAGCTTTATTCCTGTGCTTCTAACAACTACACCATCATTTCAGCATGCGTCATTGCGAGTAGACAAATGCTTGTGAGTGTTTGCTATTTGTCATCGAAGAAATATAAAATCGAAGCAATATTCTGCATAACTAATTACATCTGAGGGTTATAAAGTATTACAAATCAAAATGGCGTTTACTTACACTTACAAATTACAACGGTAATTTATAAAATCGAACTAGTGACATCTGAGGGTAATTTAATAAAGATCAAAATGGTGTTTACTTACAATTGAATTACAACGATAATTTATAAAATCGAAGCAATATTCTGCATAACTAGTGACATCTGAGACTAATTTAAAATAATAAAAATATATTTAGCCAAGAAACATCCAACTGTAGAAATATTCTGCGTAAATAATGACAAATTTAAATTAATATTATACATCAACATGGCTTTTACTTACAATTAATTTACAAGGATAATTTATTGACGATTGGAGCATCACAGATTCCAATTAGTGGAAAATTTAACTGAGGTAGCTGCTAATTTGACGTTCGAAATTGTTGTAAACAATTCCAATTTTGAACTGTAAGCACAATTTTTACCTACCAGATTGATAATAATTGTAAATAATTCCAATTTTGGATTATAAAAACAATTTTTAATTACCGGATTGCAAAAATTTCTTTCGTCGCATTTATGAGAAATGTCATTTTGCCGGTTGCCTCATTTTAACTTTTTTCCTCGAGAGGCGCTTTCTCTACTTTTACAATCGTCAATAAAATCGAAGCAATATTCTGCATAACTAGTGACATCTGAGGGAAATTTAAAATAACAAAGATATATTTAGCCAAGAAACAACCAAACGTAGAAATAATTGCCCCATTAGCACGAAAATCCCATTTGACATTCACTGTGTTCCATTGGAAACAATTTGCTACTGCCAAGTACTTGTGAGTAGATGTTCAATGGAACGCAAATTTTTGTGACAGTAGTAAAACAAAACCTCAATTTAAATAAAACTGCTAGATTTTAATAAAAAATACGTTGATCTATTAATAATAATAAGTAATAAAGCATTAAACAACAAAATAATAAAATATTTTTACGATTTAACAATTGCGCGTCGTATCACAAACATAAACCACAATTTTTTGTTTTTAACCCTAATCGAACCAACATATTTTTGTTATGTCAGTAAATTCAAATTCTAATCAAATAATTTACGAAATTTTTTTCAGAGAATGATTAGATGTCAAGTAAGTTGTATGGAATTGTTTCAAATTAAAATACATACAAGTTTATAACTAAATTACCATTATTTTAAAAATCGATGCATTTATCAAACGAGCCAAAAAAGCACATCTTGGTTGGATTAGGGTTAAAAAATGACGTTTCACACAACCAAAATTGGAATAGAGCCATCTATTAGAATTTTTTAAACTTATATCCCTCTTTCGTTAATTATATGCGTAACTACTTCTAACAACTACACCATCACTTGAGCATGAGTAGTTGCGAGTAGATACAAGTACTTGTGAGTAGTTTGCTAACGCCAATGGAACACGCTTATTCGTAATAGTTGAGGGAGGCTAACTTCCATTGCAAAAATATAACGATCCGTCTTATGTTCAAAGTTATAAACTGCCAAAATCAGTGTTGCATCAAAATTGAAATCCATCAACCGCAGCATGCTGAGCTCGTTTGTATCGTGTGCGCCAACCAAATGCGCACATTACATGAAATTTTCACGCGACAGTCTTAGCAAAGAGAATGTAATATCAAGAGAAACGAAACTGAAGAAAAATTTTTATACAAAAAAGGGGTCATGCATGGGGTTATACAACCGTATAACTCTAGTTATATTTATCCAATTTTAGAAATAAAACAACGGACGAATAGAAAATTTAAGGCAGAAACGATTAGTTTAAAAATGTTGTTGTTGTAACTGCTCGAATTAATTACCAAAAATAGCGGTAGAGGTCGAAAATATGAATAAATTCAATAATAAAATACCAATGGAAGATATACATACATCAAATAACAAAAAGAAAAGTTTTAGAAGAATGGAAAACAGAATATGAACAAAAAACAAGATATAAAGGGATCTTAAACAGAGTTATTAACTGATGAATCACTCCTAAAGCGTTTGGTTTAAAAAAGTAAAGATGAATACGAAACATATTAAAATCATTACCAATTAAAAGCAGGACACACATAATAACAAAATATTTAAATTCAGACTGAAACAAATAGATGACCATAAATGTAATAAATGTAATATAAGAGAAACGGACATACATACTATATAGTGGATAGGATGCAGAAGATTCAAAAGAATAAAAACGAAATTTAAAAACATAGAAAACAAAAATGTAATACATAGATATTTTAAGACGTGGCAGTATAGTAGAGTTAAGAAAATTGACAAAATTTTATGAAAAAATCGAAATAGAAAAATATAATAATATGTAATAATAAAAAATTAATAATATACAAATATAAATAAAGTATATTAAAAATAGTGGTGGTAAAAATACAATAATAATGAATAATAAAAACTGTAAAATTAAAAGTTAAGAAATAGGTACATAATATAAAGAAGAAAATAGATCATGTTTAAATGTCAAATTTTCTTAAACTGCAAGAGCTACCATCTTTTGGAAAACTCCGAAAGCATAAGCAACTTTCACATAATGCCAGTAGGTGTCACTAAATATTTGCTGTCAAAAATTGTAAGACATATTTATTTGTGCATTTTGTAAACATAAGCAAAAATATTTTCGTGTTATAAAAGTGATTATTATTAATACGTGATAATTAAATTGATTTTGAGAATTTTTTATAAACGTCCTTTTGGAAAACGTCAGTAATATTTTTTTGATTTTGTAGTGACATCTAGTTGCAAACACTCTGTACTTTTTCGTTAATCGTGCTGCCTCTTACGGAAAACATGATCTATAGAAGTAACAACAAAAACAAGAAGAGCAAATTGTTTATTTCTATCAGTCTTATAAACATAAAACCAAAAAAAAATTACTGATTTATTTTTCCCAAAGAATTCGAAATTAGATAAACAAAAATAAGACGCTATTTTCATAAATCATTTGTGGTTATATTTTGATGCGAACAGTTGCGTTTTAATTTAACATTTTTTATCTTTTTACAGTAAAGATTTCACAATACAATATGTAAAATGCTGTAAAATGAATAAACATAACCTCGCTTTTTTATTTGTTATTTTTTCACTAATACACTACAAATAAATCAATTTTTTATTTATATTTTTTGGCAAATAAAAAAGTCGATTTTTTTTTTGAAATTCGAAAGAATTTAACATTATTTATATTTCGTAATACACTTTAGATTATTTTCGATTTTAATCCGTTGTATTATTTAAACGTCAACAGAGGTGCTACTCTTGAACTATTACGAAAACTTTCGTATTGCAAGTTATGAGTACGTTTATGCTTAGGGTTCAACCTGGTTTGAACCTAGGTTATCTTTTACTATAAACGGAGTCGAGTCATCTTGTAGTTAACTCGACTCGACCTAAAAAATTTCTAGGGTCGAGTCGAGTTAACTCTAAAAACCTTCACTATAAACGGAGTCGAGTCGAAAAATAAAAGCAACAAAAAAATAGTAATAAAAAGAGACCATTTTGATTTCTTAATTCGTGTGCGAATCTTCGATTTTTGTGTGGCAACAAAACTTTGTTATTTTATTTTTATAAAATTCAGAAAATAATACAAGAAAAACATATAAACATACGATAGTAAATGATTTTTTTTTGACGTTTCTGACTCGGTTTCAACCTAGTTTCGACTCGACTACGAATTGACTCTGCAGTATAAACGCTAAAAAAGATAACTACAAGATGATCCAAAGTTAACTAAAAGATGACTCGACTCTGAGCATAAACGTATTCTATGTTAAATTCTTTCGGAAAAAACACCCTGAGAAAAAATTTTACTCGAAGGGTAAAAAATTAACATTAAGCGTGTTCCATTGGCGTTAGCAAACTACTCACAAGTACTCATGCTCAAGTGATGGTGCAGTTTACCATGTTTCCATGTACCGAGTTCAAACAGGTTTAGGATTCGTTGAGTTGAAAATATGGCGGCGCTAACCCATACCGTTTCCATGAACAGAGTTAGGATTTAGAGTTGAAGAAAAATATTTCGATAGAATAAAAAAATAAAATTGCGTATTGAACAAAAACAAAATTTTTATTTCGCTTTGATATATCGTCATAACGTTGGCAACGACATTTTTGTGTATTTTTTTTAAAATTATTTTAAGGAAATATATTTAGTAATGTGCGATGCGCCATTTATAATTTTAAAAAATGTTTGACAGATAGAATCTAACTCAAACAAACAAGATTCGTCGAGTTTATTTGGATTAAACGAAACTCTACCCTAATACGTGTTTCCATGCACATAAACCGAGTTGAACCTAGGTTAACTCTATCATGGAAACATGATAAATTATCATGTTTCCATGATAGAGTTAACCTAGGTTCAACTCGGTTTATGTGCTTGGAAACGCGTATTAGGGTAGAGTTTCGTTAAATCCAAATAAACTCGACGAATCTTATTTTTTGAGTTAGATTCTATCTGTCAAACATTTTTTAAAATTATAAATGGCGCATCGCATATTACTAAATATATTTCCCCAAAATAATTAAAAAAATACACAAAAGTGTCGTTGTAAACATTATGACGATATATCAAAGCGAAATAAAAGTTTTGTTTTTGTTCAATACGCAATTTTATTTTTTTATTCTATCGAAATATTTTTCATCAACTGTAAATCCTAACTCTGTTCATGGAAACGGTACGGGTTAACGCCGCCATATTTTCAACTCAACGAAACCTAAACCTGTTTGAACTCGGTACATGGAAATATGGTACAAGATTCGTCGAGTTTATTTAGATTTAACGAAACTCTACCCTAATAAGTGTTTCCATGCACATAAACCGAGTTGAACCTAGGTTAACTCTATCATGGAAACATGATAGTTGTTAGAAGTAGTTACACATATAATTAACGAAAGAGGGATTTTAGTTTAAAAAATTCTAATAGATGGCTCTATACCAATTTTTGGTTGTGTAAAACGTCATTTTTTAACCCTAATCCAACCAAGGTGTGCCTTTTTGGCTCGTTTGATAAATGCATCGATTTTAATTTTTCAAATTAAAGTTAATTATACTGGGTTTCCATCGTCATAGTATAATAGCATAATAGTATTATACTATTATACTATGACGATGGAAACCCGAAGTTGGTAGTATAATAGTTTATTATAATATTTCATTATACTAGCTATCAAAAATATAATAGTTAGCAAATTGTAATTTTAACAGTGCAATCATGGCAGTGTCTAGGCTTGTTTGAATTCTTTTTTTCTTTTTTCAAACTAATTTTTTTTTTTGGCTGCGGTTGTAGTGTGTTTTTTATATTTTTTATATTACTTGAAGTAATATTTATCAGGTAATTTTAAAGATGCATAAAATATGGGTTTTAATAATTTTTCGCTATCAAAATAATGAATTGCGTCCAAGTTCCCATACAAAAATATAAAACGATTTTAACTTCACACCAAGGTGATTTGGCGTCTTTCGGGGGGGGGGGGGGGATCAAAGTTGAGTAGAGTAATCTACCAGCTCCGTAACCTTTCGGTAGGGTGCACATTACGCGAGCTGTTCTGGTCATGTTTTAGGCAGCTGGCGTGATGGGTACAATTGTGGAAGGGGTAACCTGGTCACAATTCGCAAGTGTACGTACTGCCTCCTCGTGGCAATCACTGGTAACTGAGGCCCTTTGGTACTTCTGACCATTTGGCACAGGCTAAAGTACGGCGCTAAAGGAGAAACCCTTGATAAAAAACCCTAATCTAAGGTGGAACAGCATATGCCGATGGATGAATGGCTGATAGGTTAATCAGTCCAAAGTATGCGGACTCTGGATACCAGGCGCCCTCCAGTTTTATTTAGCCTTCCTGTGGTAAAACTGGGTGTCCCACAGGCGACTCTCTTTTCCCAGCAACTCGTGGGAATAAAATGTCTAAACAAGTAAAAAATAATAAGGATGATGACGCTCCTAAAGCGTCATATACCAGCGATAGTTCCGCGGTGGTGTTCGAGGGCCTCGGTCCTCTTTCCGCTGTGGGACTCTCGATGAGTGGTCTATCGGATGGGGAGCTCCGTTCGGGGATTGAGAAATTAGTTCTCAACTCCGACATGGACACCTCAGGAGATGAGAACTCGAACCCCGTAAGTGGGGGTATCGCCTCTGTGAAAGCAGGGGGGAGCAAAGTCGTCGGGGAGGACCCGAAAGGAACTGTCAGCAGCACTGACAAACCTTCCGCGGCTCCTCGCGTGAAAATGTGTGGGGCCGCGAAGAAGCGGTACAGGAGGCTTCTTGCTGAGGGCAAACCGCCCGGAAGCGAGACAAGGCTTCTGGCGATGCGGCCACAAAGGGAGTCTTGTGCTCCCGCAGAGGCCCCACCGTCAAAGAGGATCCGCTCGGATGAGGGTACTCCACCGGCACAAAAGAAGGCCAGGGGAGAGGAATCTGTCCCGACGGTCTCGGGTTCTGCGGTCCGGTCTGGACTTACCTTCAGGCAGGCTGCGGAGTCGGAGATAGTTGGGATCTTGCCCACTGGTTTTCCAGAGGTTGTCCTCACTGGAGAGCAGCTAAAGGCTGTCCAGGAGGGCATCCTAGATAAGGTGCTAGAGCAGGAGGCCAAGGAGCTTAAACCCAAGTTCCTTGGCAGTCAGCTTCGGCCTGGTTGGCTGGTACTAACCTGTGCTGACCGGGCCACTGTTCAGTGGCTCAGGGAGGCCATAGGTTTTATCAAGCCATGGGAGGGTGCGCAGCTGATCGTGGCCGAGGCGGAAAACCTGCCTCGAGCCAGGATTGTGTTCGGCACCTTCCCAAATAGTGCTGAATTGCCCACAGAAAAGCTTTTTGGGTTTATAAAAAGCCAAAATGAGGGCATGCAGGCGATCAACTGGAGAGTGATCAGGAGAGAGGCGAAAGGCTCTTCGGCCTTTTTCACGTTCTCTATGGACCACTCTTCAGTTGAGAAGCTCAAGCGGGTTGGCTTTAAGGTCAACTATAAGTTTGGGACTGTACAATTGCATCCCAAGGGTGGTCAGAGCGGAGCTAAGCCGGCTTCTGTCGGCGGGACCCAAGTGGTGAAGCCTGTAGAAGCTACGGTAGCGGCACCTGTAGCTAAGACCACCGGGGTGACCGCCCTCTCCAGGAGACAGGTGAGGAGAAGGCGGGAAAGGGAGAGGAAGGCGTCAGGGGTTCCGCGGGGGAAGGCCTCACAAGGACTCCCCCCGTGCAAGCCACTGGTTAGGCCTGGAGGCTCTCAGGCAGCGGGGGCCAGCAGAACGGCGATGGAGGACACTGGTCAGCCATCGGCCGGACAAAGAATGCATGCGGGTGGTAGCGGTGCTGAAAAGGAGGCTGAGCAGGGCCTTCAGAAGGGGCCTTCGGTAAAGTGAAGGCACACATCGCCTGCCTGCAGATAAACCTGCATCATGCAAAGGCGTCTTCGGACGTCCTTTGTCGCAGGTTTATCTGCCAAAACATTGGCATGGCTCTAATCCAGGAGCCATGGGTGATTGGTAACCAGATTAGAGGTATACCAAATCAAGTGGGTAAGTTAGTTTATCATAACGGAACTCAGAGTCCAAGAGCGGCTGTGTTGGCCAGTTCGCAAATTAATTTTATTCCCATTTCAGAGTTCATCTCCAGGGACTTGGTTGCAGTAATGGTGGAGGTTCTGGGTGAAAGAGGCAAACAGGAGGCTATAATGGCCTCCGCCTACTTTCCTGGAGACTCAGAGTTAATACCTCCACTTGAAGTTAGGCGGCTCATAGCTCATTGCAAACGCAATGGGCTGGCCTACCTGATAGGATGCGATGCAAACGCGCACCACACGGTGTGGGGTAGCACGGACATCAATAACAGGGGTGAGTACCTTTTTGAATTTCTGATCTCAAATAATGTAGACATTGTCAATAGGGGAAGGAAACCTACTTTTATAAATGCGATTAGGCAAGAGGTCCTAGATCTGACACTTGCTAGTCCGCATTTTAGCGACTTGGTCAAAAACTGGCATGTGTCTGAAGAGGCCTCATTATCGGATCACTTGCACATCAGATTCGATTTGGCGGCTGAGACCATGCAGCGGCAGGAAATCAGAATTCCAAAACTGACCGACTGGGACTCTTATAGAGTCTCACTCGAATCAGAAATGCCCTCGGTTGTGGGGAACATAGAGTCTCCAGAGGGTTTGGAGATCTGTTCAAACCAGCTGCATAATTCTATACACTTGGCTTACGAGAACAGCTGCCCAGTTAAGCGAAGAGAGTCCACAAAGATGGTCCCTTGGTGGAACGGGACGCTGGGTAAACTGAGGAAAAAATCGAGAAGATTATTTAACAAGGCTAAACGCACCGGTGAATGGGGCGAGTATAAGATGGCCTTGACGGAATATAATCTCGAACTAAGGAGATCCAAAAGGGCTACCTGGAGGAATTTCTGTGAGGGAATCAATGAATTGCCCTCTGCAGCTCGTCTCCAGAAAGTCCTTTCCAGGGATCATTCAAATGGTTTAGGACTTCTCCAGAAGCAAGATGGGGGGTTCACTGAAAACCGGAAGGAAACCTTAGAGGTACTGTTAGAGACCCACTTTCCGGATTCAGTAGTGGTAGGAGCCCAAGAGGACTCATATTATCCTTCGAGTGAGGTGGCCTATTCGCCTCACAGTAGGATCTGGAGTCTCTCTGGGAAAATTTTCACACCCAGCAAGGTTCGATGGGCTATTGGGTCTTTCAAACCTTTCAAATCCGCTGGAGGGGATGGTATCTTTCCAGCTTTACTTCAAAAAGGTATTGAGGAAATACTCCCCAGCTTGATCCAGATGTTTCGGGCAAGTTATGCTTTTAACTATATTCCGAAACTGTGGAGGAAAGTAAATGTGGTCTTTATACCAAAGGGCGGGGGTCGTCCAGACACCCAGGCCAGGGCATATCGGCCAATTAGCCTCACATCGTTTCTTTTGAAGACGATGGAAAAAATCCTGGACTATCAAATAAGAAGTGAGGTCCTTGGAAAGAATCCGCTGCATCGGGACCAGTTTGCGTATCAAACTGGTAAATCCACGGTTATGGCCCTTAGCGGGCTAGTCACGAGGATTGAAAAAGCAGTGACATATAAAGAAATTGCCCTTTGTGCCTTTGTGGACATTGAGGGGGCGTTTGATAATACCTCCTATGGATCTATAGAGAGGGCAGCAATGGGAAAAAGGGTTCCACTTTCCACAATTAGGTGGATCCGTTCCATGCTGGAACATCGTGAGATTACTGCCAGACTAGGTGGCGAATCAGTAACCATCAAGGCCGTAAAGGGCTGTCCCCAAGGAGGGGTATTATCTCCTCTTTTGTGGTCATTGGTTATTGACAGACTACTGGTCCTTCTGAGTAGCCATGGGTTTGATGTCCAGGGCTATGCGGATGATGTGGCTATCATAATCAGAGGCAAGTTTGATGAGGTCATTTCTGATCGCATGCAAAATGCACTCAATATAATATGGCAGTGGTGTTACCAGGAAGGACTCAGTGTCAATCCAAGCAAAACTGTCATTGTTCCTTTTACGAGGAGGACAAAGCTTGCGCTTACAGCTCCCTCGTTAAACGGTACTACTATTCCTTTTTCCAGCGAGGTTAAATATCTAGGGGTTATCCTAGATCAAAGACTGAACTGGAACCAACATTTGTTGAAAGTTCAAAATAGAGCCATCAAGGCTCTCTGGGCCTGTCAAAGACTCTATGGGCGTACTTGGGGACTACAACCAAAAATGATCTACTGGTCATTTCTTACAATCATTAGGCCTATGGTCACCTACGCATCGGTTGTATGGTGGCCTAAAACTGAGCAGAAGACAACGCAAACCTTATTGAATAAGGTTCAGCGTGTAGCCTGCATCGGTGTTACGGGCTCAATGAAGTCGTGTCCAACCGCGGGGGTGGAGACACTTCTAGGACTGACACCGTTACACCTGCATATTAAAAAGGACGCTGCAAGTATGGCCCTGAAAATGCAGGCGGAAGGAAATATCAAGCCAGGCAATATGGTGGGTCATATGGAAATCCTTAAGGAATTTCAGACAGACCCTACCATAGGAATGCCTTCCGACTGTATGCCAGCTAAACTTGTAACGTGGTACAATATTTTTGTAACGTGGTACAACATTTTTGGTAAACCAGTTAACATAAAGATATCAATGGGTCATGGAAGGTGATGTCATCTTTTCCTGTAGCTCAAATCGTAGAGGTTCATTATTGGTCGTGGTATTATTTGTTTCCATGATAGACCATTGCTGGTATGATGACAAAGTCACTATGAATTTAATAGATTTAGGTACACTGCAACCCCTCACACATACTTACCATTCCATTGTCCACCCGAAGAAAGTAAAAATTAATTCATGTTATTAATTCTCAAAAATTTAGAAAAATGGCAATAAATTATAAACATTTGAACCGTTATGTGTAAATACCAAAGAAATATTTTATTATAATTTAAAGAGAAAATTCTTGATTTGAATTGATAAATCTTGAGAGGAAATAAAATAATAATAATTATAACCAAAAACAAATTAATAACTAATCAATTAAAACTAGTTTAAATTCCCCAAAAATAATTAACTAAGTACATACTACTATACTACTTAATAATGGTTTTATATAATATTATAGATATTAAGATTTAAGTATTAAACTTCAAATACAAATATAATAGTAAAAAAAAATGTATATAATAAATTAAATAGCTAATTTACAAACATATAATTAATTATTTACCGCGATATGAGGTCGATGGCCTTTATGTTATATCCTTAGAAGGCAATATCGTTGATACAGTACTGTATACGTAGCGAAGCGAAGGTAATAATGAACGCCGTTTGAATTACGTTACGCCGTATGTATGTAGGTAGTTCAGTTTTTAGTTATAGATATTAAATTTCGTTTTTATTATATTTAGTTTAAATGCAAGTATTATTATTTCAGGCTAATTAGTTTAATTATTAGGTATCTATTAGTAGTATTAAAACTAGGAGTAGGTATTTTCAGAATGTTTTTAAGTTACCCTGTTCATCCGGTAATGTTTATGAACGAAATTAACTATTACACTATACACTTCGGTTATTATTTCCGAAATCGCCAACCTTAAGGGCGACAAATTCACTTTTAGTTTTTTTAAATATTACTTTTATTATAAATTTAATAATTATGGTTCTTATACGGTATTATGCCGACCTTGCACATGTAGCGAGCAATTCGACCATTGTACGATACTATGATTATTATAACGTTTTTTTTTGTTTTTATGCACTTTTTATAAGGAAATTCATCACGTTTAATATTCTTAACACTATTTAAGTTCAAAATACCGTTAATACTTAAAATTAAAAACTATTTTGACAACTGCACTATTTATAAATTCAAATTAAGTCACGAACTGTTTGTGAAAATAATTACATATATCGGTATCACCAAAACTGTATCAAATCATACAATATATTATAAAAAAAAACAAAAGGTTCAAATTGTTTATCACAATACTATCCAAAAATGTTCGATATATTTGCAGAACCAACAAAAATAAATTTAAACTTTTTCAAGTTCACTTAGAACTTTTAGAAATATAAGATATTTAATTCACACAAAATTAATTTGTTTAACTTTTTTAGATCGATAAAATTTAAGTGTTTCACCATCGATCGCAAAAATACAAGTCTTCCTCTTTTTTTAATTTTTAATTTTTCATCATATCCAAAATCTAATTATCTCAATCATTTTATGGTATTGAGTACCGATAAGAGAGCTTAAAAAAAACCAGCTTTGCATATTACATGATATTTAATATGTAATTTTACAGTCGCGATCCAAATTATTGGAATAGGTCACAGTCGTAATAGAAAAAAAAATATTGTAACACTATAGCATAGGTTACAAGTCGCGGGGACGTACTCACGAAACCCTGATTGTCTCATTTAAGCCGGGCTAAACAAAAAAAATATAATAGGTACCTATTTAAAAATGCTTGGGTATAGATTTGAATTTAGGTGGTTATGTCGCGAGCGTGATATACTCCGATTATTTTCCCGTCTCTTTCCAATTCATAAGCCACTTTGCCGATTCGTCTTATAATTTTACATTCTATTGATTTACGAGCGAGTTTAGCGGAAAAGTTTTTGGTAGCGTCGCTTTGAACGTAGTTTTTAACGTACACTTGTTGTCCCTCAACAAATTCACGGTTGGCACTTCGCAAATTGTATGTATGAGCAGCTCGGTCATACGCCTTTTTGAGGTGTAGCAGGATTAGTTCTTTGCATTTATTCATTCTATTAGTCTTGCATTGGGGAGAAATGTCTCGTTCACCAACCAAGTTTAATTCGCGAAGTAATCGATACTCAGTGGCATGCGAAATTATATGTTGGCCAAAAAGTATGAAATGGGGCGAGAATTGGGTGGATTCATGAACTGCATTGCGGAGGGCATGTTCAATCTCCGCCAGATGCATATCCCAATTGCGATGATCATCGGAGATATAAGCCCTTATCGCCGCTAAAATCGAGCGATTTACACGTTCGGACAAATTAGACTGGGGGCTATATCTAGGCGTGCGTATGTGATTTACTCCGTATCTCTCAAATAAATCACTAAGAAGTTTAGAATTGAATTGTTGGGCGTTGTCCGATACAATCGATTCGGGCACAGAATACGGAAGGAAAATTGAGTTTTCTAAGAAGTGGCAGACGTCTTTAGCGGTAGCATTTCGCATCGCTTTGAAAAACACATATTTACTGAAATGATCTAGGACTAGAAACAAGAAACAATTACCGTTTTTCGAGCGTGGATATGGGCCCAGAAAATCCATATACAGTCGCTGCATAGGTCTTTCTATTTGCGCTTGAGCACCCATCATAGGTTGAGTCACGTAGTTCACCGCTTTGCAAGTTTTACAGACAACACATCGCTTAATGTAATCTTGAACATCCGATGACATCTTAGGCCAATAAAAATACCGTTGCAATAAAGACAACGTCTTTTTAATACCTGGATGACCTGAAGATGGAGGATTGTGTGCAGAAAATATTAATCCAGCTCTGAGCTGTGACGGAACGTAGATTTTCCACGGGGAGATATCCGAACAATCATTATATCGACCAGACACATTGACAAAAACTTTACCATCTTGAACGATAAAATTGTCTAATGGTTTGGGCGAGGTGGTAATTGAAGTTATAAGATTGGTATATTCAGCAGACGTGAACTCTGCAGAATCCAGATCAAGGTGAATATTATCAAGTAGGTTATCTTTAAGATTAGTGATGTTCAGTTCATCAAGATACATTCTGGAAAGACTATCCGGAACAACATTTAGTGTCCCTTTGCGATGACTAATAGTGAAATCAAAAGATTGGAGTTTTAAGCTCCACCGCGCTAATCTTCCGCTTAGATCTTTGCTATTCATAAGCCATTTGAGAGATGCGTGGTCGGTGATGATAGTGAAGTTACATCCCTCAACATACACCCGAAAATGTTTCACACTCAAAACTGCCGCATAGCACTCCAGTTCCGTAATGGAATAGTTTTGTTGTGCGCGGTTCAACTTTTTGGACATGTAAGCTATAGGATGTTCTTCACCATCATCACCGATCTGGGTCAGAACACCGCCTACTCCAATTGAACTCGCATCACATTGAATGCAAAAAGGTTTTAGGAAATTTGGATAAACTAGCACAGGGGCAGTGGAGAGAGCTTGCTTTAATGATTCGAAAGCCTGTTGTGCTCTAGGGGACCATACAAATTTTTGAGTTTTCTTCAATAGATCTGACAAAGGAGCAGCGATTGTGGCATACCGCGGAATAAACCGTCGGTACCATCCAGTTAATCCAAGGAATCTCCGAACCTTTTTGATGGTGTTAGGTATTGGAAAATTAGAAATTGCTTCCACTTTTTGCTGGTCAACTTGTAGGTTTCCGTCTGACACAATAAAACCAAGATATCTAATGCTCTTAAGAAGGAACTTGCTTTTTTCTAGATTCACTGTTAATTTAGCATCTATAAGTAGTTCAGCAACTTTTCTGAGTAAGTTTATATGCTCGTCAAAGGTCCCTGAGGTGATGAGGAGGTCATCCAAGTATACAAATACTTGGTCCTGTAGCTCATTGGGGATCACCTTGTGCATTAGTCTGCACATCGTCTGCGGGGCATTACATAACCCAAACGGCATGACGGCAAACTGGTAAAGCGGACGACCAGGGACCGTAAACGCTGTCTTGTCTCGGGAGTCCTGATCCAACGGGATCTGCCAGAATGCATCTTTCAGATCGATACTGGAGATAAATCTGGTCTGATCCAACCGGCTCAGGAGTCCGTCAATGATTGGCAGCGGATACGCATCCCTGATCGTCACATCATTAAGGCGTCGTGCATCCAGGCACAGGCGAACTTTGCCGTTGGGTTTTCGGACCAATGCAACAGGTGAACTCCAAGAGCTGTCTGACTCCTCAATCACTCTCAGGGCCAACATCCGATCAATTTGCTTATACAGTTCGACTTGGACTGGTGGACTAACAGGGTAATATCTCTGTTTGATGGGCGACACTCCATCAACAATCTTAATAGAGTGAGACAATTTAGTGGTTTTACCAAGCCCAAGTTCTGTAAAGGATGGGAATTGCTTAATTGTTTCCTCGAGAATAGTTTGCTGATCTAAAGTTAAATTGTGCTTGTTTGAGTCACTTTCAAGATCTTGAGCGGTATTCGAAATTTCAGAGAGAGAATGAGTTGAAGGTGCGATGAGAGATGGAATAATTTGGAACGCCTTCCAGAAGTCTACACCGAGATATAGCTTCTGTTTTAATCCGGGGACGATAAATATTTTCATTAGGATTTGCTGGCGTCCGTATGTAACGGGCGTCCATATATATCCGAACACGCGTTTTAAATCTCCTCCGGCAGTTTTGATGTTTGATGGGATATAGTGAACTTTATATTTTGGGTTGCTTAAAAAAAATTCGCTACCGGCTCCAAACGCAGTGATTGTGGATCCAGTATCCATAAGTCCTCGGTATCTTGTTCCTAATATTATAACGTCGGCGTAAGGGCGATCATCATCAATATCGGATAAATAAGTTTCACAAATATCGGTGCGCATTGCTCTTCGATTATTCCAATATCTCTGTACTCGTTCTCTCTGTCTTTGATAATATGGGCTTACGGAATTGCTAAGGTAAGTGTCATCACTAGTATAATTATTGGACTGAGAAGAGGTAAATGGGCAAGTTGTAAATGGTAAGTTATTGAAATTATTGTAGAGAGTTTGAGATTCTACTTTAATTCGGGGTCTGTATTGCTGGCTGCGTCCGAAATGTTGGTTCTGGGAAATTGATTGCGAGGCCCCACATTCCCAGTATTGCGGTTCCTCCATTGTTCGTTTCCCGGATTGCAACGGAAACAATTTGGTTTATAAATATCAGGACGTCCACATCCATAGCAGAACCGAGTGCGTTCTTTAGTACATATATCATAGGTATGCCCCATATCTCGGCAGTTCCAGCAGATACGTAAGCTAGGATCATTAGTTTTTGTTTGGACGTCAAATCGTTGACCACTTTGAAATTTTGACGGATTTTGGTTAAGACCAACTGCAAAAGCAGAAATGTCTTGAAGATGATCATTACTCCGGATAATAAAATTTGGATAGGAATTGGCCTGATCCTCATAATCAATTTCGTTAATGGATCTTCGGCTACATAAAAGTTCCGGATCACAATGTGTTCGCTTCCAGGAATCTTCTAATCCTATACAACTCCTTAATAATTCGTCTATATTTTCAATTATCCGAGCAGCTAATGCATTCTGGAGACCTGGTCTCATATTCCTTTTCAATATGTGCAAAGTTTCGGTTTCAGGTGGTGGAGTTGAATATTGTAAATTTAACGATTGGATGGCGTTGTAAAATTCTATGAAAGTTTCCTTCGGTAGTTGCTTACGAGCCTCTATAATTCGTCTGATATCATAATCTGTGCGATGGTCTCTAAACCGTTTTTCAAAGTCTAGTTTCAACTGATGCCAAGTGATTTGTGGATGCAATCGTATATGCAACCAATACCAATTAGCAGCAACTCCCTTCAACAACAGACATATTTCATTTCGAAGCTTTACATCGGATACACAATAGGCCGTAGCTAGATGGCTAACTCGAAATAGAAAATCTTTAATGGATAATTCACCTGAGGAACCATCAAAAGACAAATTCCATTTTGCTAAAGGGCTGCTAGTTTGGTAACGTCCAATTGTGTCAGGTTTACACACTTCTAAAGTTTGATTTTCTGTATGATGTATGAATGACGTGACGTTAGAGCTAGACCCTGCAGTTGGTGTAGACTGCTGTGGTGGTTTCGGGTTAATTTCTACCTTTTTAGTATTATTGGCAGTATTACTCATCTCTAGTGCATGCGTTTCAGTAGTTCGAACTGCGGTAGATGGTATTTGTTGGTGTTGAGGCTGAGTCAGATTGTCAAATTCCTCATCTGAGGTTACGTATTCGTCGTCAGGTAAATTAATCGAGGTACAGATATCTTTTATAGTTTTATCAAGATCGAGATCAGCTGCAGATAATGATTCGAGCTTGGCTAAAAGATTTTCTCCGGTTTCCTTTAATTGTAAACATGCACGTTTGTAACGGCGACTACTAAGAGATAGCCGAGTTAATCGTTCGATAGCGTGCAAAATTCTCGTTTTAATTCGATCTAAAGATGTCCCTTTGACTTTCTCAACGTCCGTAATGTCGGTGAGGAATCGTCGGTGTTCTATTAATTTATTCGTACAAACTTCAATTTCGTCATTTGGACGTTTTCTCGCGGCATTATGAGCTTGGGCAGGTTTGAGCGGATGATATTTTGCTTCTTGTTGGAAAGCTTCCTGAAGGGCATTTAAATTCGCAAGCGGAGTATCTCTTAAATGTCGAACTGTACATTCGATTTCGAATTCGTCTGGGTCGAGATAATTAGCATCCATTTCAAAAAAAAATAAAGACAATTCAAGAAAGTTAAGCTAGGAAAAAAACTGATTTTTAAACTCACTTATCACGTTTGGGATGAAAAATTAATGTGAAATCTTGTGCAGAAAATATAAGCTTAATAGAAGCTAAAAAAAAAATAGTTAAATATAAATATATAATTCAATGTGCTGTGAAATAAATAAAATATTCGACAAAAAAGTGAAGAAAAAAAAAATATGCGAATGTGTGTGTGGACTATGAAGTGGCGGCAGCAGTGAGGTTTGCAGGTCATCATTTAATTATCAACGTTGAAAATATAAAAATACATGTAAAGGTAATACAAGATAAATAAAGTACAACTAGAGTATTTTGGATACGCATATGTATAAAACAATCAAACACTCAAGTGGAAATATTATAGAATATCCAACGTATATAGTTGTCTTCAGATTTCAGTAGATATGACACAACATCAACAACGGATCTACAATTCACCTCCAATACAAATAGTAGATATGAATTACAGAACAGATGGCAATTGAATCATAAATCTAAGAAATTACTGCTGTTGAAATTTACTTTTGATTCTCAAATTAATTCTATTCTAACATGACAATCAGTATCAAATCCAAATTATGGAGAAAACAGTTGTCATATCAAAAGAAATTAAATATATAAAAAAAATGTATGAATTTACTGTATTAACCTTGTGCTCGTAAAACTTTGGGCGCCATTATGTAACGTGGTACAATATTTTTGTAACGTGGTACAACATTTTTGGTAAACCAGTTAACATAAAGATATCAATGGGTCATGGAAGGTGATGTCATCTTTTCCTGTAGCTCAAATCGTAGAGGTTCATTATTGGTCGTGGTATTATTTGTTTCCATGATAGACCATTGCTGGTATGATGACAAAGTCACTATGAATTTAATAGATTTAGGTACACTGCAACCCCTCACACATACTTACCATTCCATTGTCCACCCGAAGAAAGTAAAAATTAATTCATGTTATTAATTCTCAAAAATTTAGAAAAATGGCAATAAATTATAAACATTTGAACCGTTATGTGTAAATACCAAAGAAATATTTTATTATAATTTAAAGAGAAAATTCTTGATTTGAATTGATAAATCTTGAGAGGAAATAAAATAATAATAATTATAACCAAAAACAAATTAATAACTAATCAATTAAAACTAGTTTAAATTCCCCAAAAATAATTAACTAAGTACATACTACTATACTACTTAATAATGGTTTTATATAATATTATAGATATTAAGATTTAAGTATTAAACTTCAAATACAAATATAATAGTAAAAAAAAATGTATATAATAAATTAAATAGCTAATTTACAAACATATAATTAATTATTTACCGCGATATGAGGTCGATGGCCTTTATGTTATATCCTTAGAAGGCAATATCGTTGATACAGTACTGTATACGTAGCGAAGCGAAGGTAATAATGAACGCCGTTTGAATTACGTTACGCCGTATGTATGTAGGTAGTTCAGTTTTTAGTTATAGATATTAAATTTCGTTTTTATTATATTTAGTTTAAATGCAAGTATTATTATTTCAGGCTAATTAGTTTAATTATTAGGTATCTATTAGTAGTATTAAAACTAGGAGTAGGTATTTTCAGAATGTTTTTAAGTTACCCTGTTCATCCGGTAATGTTTATGAACGAAATTAACTATTACACTATACACTTCGGTTATTATTTCCGAAATCGCCAACCTTAAGGGCGACAAATTCACTTTTAGTTTTTTTAAATATTACTTTTATTATAAATTTAATAATTATGGTTCTTATACGGTATTATGCCGACCTTGCACATGTAGCGAGCAATTCGACCATTGTACGATACTATGATTATTATAACGTTTTTTTTTGTTTTTATGCACTTTTTATAAGGAAATTCATCACGTTTAATATTCTTAACACTATTTAAGTTCAAAATACCGTTAATACTTAAAATTAAAAACTATTTTGACAACTGCACTATTTATAAATTCAAATTAAGTCACGAACTGTTTGTGAAAATAATTACATATATCGGTATCACCAAAACTGTATCAAATCATACAATATATTATAAAAAAAAACAAAAGGTTCAAATTGTTTATCACAATACTATCCAAAAATGTTCGATATATTTGCAGAACCAACAAAAATAAATTTAAACTTTTTCAAGTTCACTTAGAACTTTTAGAAATATAAGATATTTAATTCACACAAAATTAATTTGTTTAACTTTTTTAGATCGATAAAATTTAAGTGTTTCACCATCGATCGCAAAAATACAAGTCTTCCTCTTTTTTTAATTTTTAATTTTTCATCATATCCAAAATCTAATTATCTCAATCATTTTATGGTATTGAGTACCGATAAGAGAGCTT
The DNA here is from genome assembly GCA_958295665.1 of Tipula vernalis. Lineage (NCBI taxonomy): Eukaryota > Metazoa > Arthropoda > Insecta > Diptera > Tipulidae > Tipula > Tipula vernalis. The sequence goes on from OY282561.1 coordinate 5,272,896, forward strand.
AAAAAAAACCAGCTTTGCATATTACATGATATTTAATATGTAATTTTACAGTCGCGATCCAAATTATTGGAATAGGTCACAGTCGTAATAGAAAAAAAAATATTGTAACACTATAGCATAGGTTACAAACTGGACTTCCACAAACCATTCTGTGTTAGGTTACCTGACCGGGATGTGTGGAGGGCAGGTGGACCATCATTTGAGCGAGGGTCCATGGTATGGTTTACAGATGGATCAAAAACGGAAGATGGGGCGGGGATAGGAATACACGGGAGTGGCACTACCCTCTCGAAGTCCTTGGGTACCAATGCCACCGTTTTTCAAGCAGAAGTACATGCTATAGAACTTTGCGCTAGGTTAGGCATAGCAAAAGGCCTAAACGATGCAAAGATTTATATTGTATCAGACAGCCAATCAGCCTTAAAAGCTCTTAGGTCTTGTACCGTTGAGTCAAGGCTGGTATGGGATTGTCTGAAGGTTATTAAACATCTGGCAGGCTCAAATAAGGTAACACTTATGTGGGTGCCAGGTCATACTGGAATCGAAGGAAACGAGGCAGCTGATGGCCTCGCCCGTGAGGGTTTTGTCTCTCCATTTTTTGGACCAGAACCCTTCTGCGGTGTCACTAAGGGACACCTTAGAGCAGCGGTAAAACGCTGGGAGGATGTTCAAAAGTCCTCCTACTGGCGCAGAATTCCAGGTTTACGGCAGGCGAAGAAATTTATATCACCTTCGTCTGTCAGGGTTAAGGAGTGTCTTGAACTTAGAAAACCTGAGTTGAGGCTGCTTACTGGCTTCCTCACAGGTCATGTCCCCTTAAGGTATCACCTTAAGAAGATGGGCCTAAGTACGACAGATGGATGCCGCTTCTGCGGTCTGGAAGCGGAATCAGCGGAACATGTTCTGTGCCATTGCCCAGCCATTTTCCAGCAAAGACTGCAACATCTAGGAGGGAGAACAATGAGCCCGGATAGTATGTATCTTGTACCGGCCAGTAGTATTGTCAGATTCATTAAGAGCCTGAATATTGACTGGACGGATAATTAAGTAGGGTCCAGCACAATAGATCTTTTAGGTCGCGGTGCGAGGTGGCTTATCGCCCACATGGCCCTCCAGTAAATAAAATAAATAACTTCACACCAAATGATGGAAACACGTTAGGGAAAAATAGTATAATAGTATTATACTATTTTGCTATTATACTATTGACGATGGAAACGTGGTATTAGTTATCAACTTGTATGTATTTTATTTTGAAACATTTCCATTCAACGTATTTGACATCTACTCATTCTCTGCAAACATTTTCGTAAATTATTTGATTAGAATTTGAATTTACTGACATAACAAAAACATGTTGGTTCGATTAGGGTTAAAAACAAAAAAAAATTTGTTTATGTTTGTGATACGACGCGCAATTGTTAAATCGTAAAAATATTTTAATTATTTTGTTGTCTAATGTTTTATTACTTACTATTATTAATAGAACAACGTATTTTTTATCAAAATCTAGCAGTTTTATTTAAATTGAGGTTATGTTACACTACTGTCACAAAAATTTTCGTTCCATTGAACATCTACTCATAAGTACTTGGCAGTAGCAAATTGTTTCCAATGAAACACAGTGATTACAAATTCTTTTTTAGAAAAAGTGAATTGGAAATAAAAACAAAACTCCATTTTGATATTTCATTTGTGGTTTATTTGAATATTAATGCGCTAAATTAATTGGTTCCATCTTGTTGTTATCACAATAAAAAAAATTTTATTGATCTGGCTGACAGTAAAACATAATCTCACTTTTTTTTACTTTTTTTACACCAACACAACTACAAAAATATTTCATATTCTTTTGGATATAAAAAAGTTACTTTATTTCGAGATTGATAAAGTATTACGAAAATCCTAAAATGTAACTCTTTGTTCTTACGAAAAGTCGATTGCAAATATTTGCAAAGGGAAATTTTTTTATTTACAAAGTAAAAAGATGTATGCTTGACTACTTTTGGTTGCAAATCGCATTGTAATTTTGAATATTGTGTGTACCGATATATAATTTTTTTTAATGTGTACTATCCATATGAACGAAAATCAAATAGATTGCAAATATTTGCAATCTACTTTTGGTGAGAACCCATAGTTATTCTTGAAATGGGATTATGAAAATTTTCGCAACGGAACGTTACTGCCTGTACCAACATATTCGAAAAAACGAGCTTGAAATTATTTGTGCCTTTGCGAGATAATTGATTATTTTATAGATATTTGAGGTTGTCGATATGTGCATTGCTTTAATTTGAGAATTTTCAGATTTGTTGGTCGTAAGCCAAATATCTTAATCCGATGCTTTAGGGATTTTTCGAGATTTTCGTGATAATTTATGAGTTTTGAGATTTTCGGAGATACTAAAGACAGAACACCAAAGATTTTTAATATTATTCATGTTTTTTTAAAGAGAAAACCTCCTTTTTAGAGTACTAATGGCAAACAGGAAATAGTCCTCGATATTACAAAATTGACCCAAAACCACGTTAGCAAAAGTTCACTTATTAGGTGTAAAACACAAATTTTACGCGGTCCCCGGTAATGAATTCTCGACTTATAAAAATTCGGCACACTAAAAACAAAATTTATTTAGTATTTCGGGATGTGGTTTTGATAACAAACCTGCAAAAATACTTAAAGATCTTAACAGCTCGCTATCATTACCACTATCTCTGATATTTAATGCATCTCTGAAGAGTGGTGTATTTCCGTTGGTATGGAAAAAGTCAATTATAATTCCCATTTTTAAATCCTGAAAACGGAGCAACATTAAAAATTATCGTGGCATATCTATATTATCATCAATTCCAAAATTATTTGAGCTTATTTGTATTTTAATGTTAAACCTTTATTATCACTTCAATAACATGGATTCGTCAGGCATCGTTCTAGCACTACAAATCTTTTAAGTTTAACATCTAAAGTATTCAGTGCCTTTGACTCTAAATGTCAGCTTGATGTGGTTTTCACTGATTTTGCGAAAGCATTTGACTCACCTCAGTTTGAGTTACTTCTTGCCAAACTGGACAGATTTGGAGTAAGTAAATTGTTTTTGGATTGTATTGGATCGTATCTGCGTGATCGGAAGCGCAGGTAGTTCAAATTAACGGGTTTACATCTAAGATGATTGAAGTTCATTCTGGAGTGCCTCAGGGCTCCTACCTAGGACCTGTATTATTTAATGTCTTCATCAATGAAATTGTTTCTTTGTTTCAGTACTGCGACTGTGAATTATATGCAGATGACTTGAAAATATCAAGAAGTGTATGTAGCCCGCAACAATGTAATGAAATGCAGAGTGATCTTGATTTGTTGTATAAATGGTCAGTTATGAATAAGTTAAAGTTAAATTTGGAAAAGTGCAAGATTATGAGCTTCTCCAGGAAAAAAGCAGTTATTCTTCATCAATATCTTATTGGTTGGGCCAGCTAGAACGAGTTATGACATTTAAAGATTTGGATATTGTCCTGTACCATCAATTGAATTTCCGAGACCATATTAATTTAATAGTAGCTAAGTCTAATTCTCTATTTGGCTTTATTCGTCGTATCACAAAAGATTTTCGTAATCCACAATCAATTAAAACTTTGTATTATTCCATTGTTTGGTCTAATTTGGAATACGCGTCGATTATTTGGGATCCTGCTTACAATATTTATATCGATAGAGTTGAACGAATACAGAAGCAATTTATTATTTACTATCTTCATAAATTGAATTGGCCATTTGATCCGAACCTTCCGATGTGGCTGAATAAAAAGAATTTGCCATTCTACGGTGACCGCTGTAGAATTGCTGATTTGGATTCATTGCTTGTAAGACGTAGATGTGCTGCTTCAACATTCATCGCTGATCTGCTTTACAGTTCGATTGACTTCCCTAAACAACTTGCAAAGATTGATATTCATGTGCCCTGTAAACCTACTCGGATTAGGAATTTTATATATTTGCCGACATTTAAATCTAATTACGCACATAATGCTCCGGTCCCGGCGATTTGTCGACAATTTAATTGTAGTTTTGATGTGTTTGATTTTAATATTTCTAAATGTTCTTTTAAAAAATTAATAAAAACTAAATTATAAAATTGTAAAATAAGATTGTAATCAAAAAAGGATTTTTTATCCCGTTGATGATGTAAATAAATAAATAAATATTTCGGTGACCGTTAACAGGTAATCGTCTAGTGTATATACTTAGAAATATTTGTGAATTTTTTTAAAGATGCTGTATGGGCGTTGTCTATGATTTTCACTCTTAATCTCAGGGAGTAAGTTATTGGTTTTACAAATTTGTTCCGAACCAAATGGAAGTTTCGGTATCAGTTTTTGTCGATTAGAAGTTAAGAAAAATGTAAATATGATATCGTATTGTTTGGGCTTTGGTATTGGCAGATGATTAAGGAATCCTTCAAATCACGCCAACTTATTGAATGAGTTATTTACTTTACAAGTACCTTTGTCGTTCTTTACTTTAAAGATCTTGCAAGCGCCAGAAATTTAGACATGGAGATAGGTCCTCCCTCAACAACAAGCGTTACAGGTAGAATTGTAGGAAACGTAATATTCATGAAGCGAAATTGTTAAACTTAATAACTTTTCATAAAGTTTCGCCGTCCAGACCGCACGTGTTTATCATCCATCGTATAACTTATAAGTTATTTACTGCTTAATTGTATTAAATGATGGAGGTGTCCGGCAACATTTTAATCTGTGCCATTTTTGAATGATTTTGATTCATCTTTATTACAATATTTTAATTAGTACCTATGGGGTTGGGTCCGTGAGGATCACATGCATCTAGTATAATAAATTGGAAACTAACAGATTATTTATAATAATGCAAATGAATAAAGGACTTCATTATCCGTTATCCCATTTCAATTATGCGTTATACGTAATGTATTAAATGTGTATCTTATATTGTACCAAATGCCAACCCCATATAGCGGCATCCATTAGGGTCCCTAATCCATGATCATTGATATTAATTATTATTCAAATTTATTATCTACAGTAAATGCAAACGAAAATTTTGAAGAAGCTGACAATAAAAAAAATGTATTAGAGACTTTAGAACAAAGTCGGTATAAATGATATAAAGCTGCACTTTAGAATTGCTACCGATAAAATAAACCCCACAAAAAGAAACTAAATTTGGAATTGATAATCTACGGAAAGACAAAAATTGGCGCACCATTCATTCGAAAAGCTTAGGTATGGATTAGAATAGCAATAACACGGTAGTTTTTGATCACGCTCCATTTTTACCTACCTTGAAAATTGGGAGGGTAAAGGAGATCTTCCAAGAGTCCCGAAAAAACTTTCCTCATAGTTTTTCACTAAGATGGATAGGAAGCCATGATGGCCCATACTAGTGTCAAGATGCGGTGTATAAGCGATCAAGATCCTCCTGGTTTTGTTGAATTCTGAGTACTACAGGATTTTAAACAAAAATGTTAGCAAACAGATCACATATGGTGGAGCAGGAGTTATCAGATACTTTTGTTTTATTATTAATGAATCTCTTTACCATAACACTTTGAAAACCAATTAAGATTTATGAAGTATTTGCGTGCGCAATCAAGAGCTGGATAATACTTGGAAGCATAATAACAAGGTATGAAGAGGTCGATCAGATCCCTATTGAATCGTGTCTTGCGAAAACCAGGGATTCCAGTCCTGAGTAGCTCGTAAATTAGATAAAATAACTTCATTCAAATTTCCATTACGTTGAATAAAATCCCAATCAGATACTAGCATTACGAGAAAAGTAAGGCAGAGGCGTAGCAGATAAAGAAAACAACGAAAATATCGAATGATGATATTTAGACCAGCGACAGCCAAGGCGAAAGCCGGTTGTAGATCGATGTGGAGTATTCACACCGGACTAATTCTGACGTATGGTTTCAATTACCTGAATTATCGAAAGGGCAGGCAAGAACATCCATAAGCCAATTTTCCTTAGCTGAAACTTTATCCTTTATAATTTAGTTACTGCTTTATTCGAAACTTCAATACTTTCATTAACGAATCTATAAAATCAATCCATTATTATTCATTATATTGTATACATTTTTTATCATATTCCATAACTATCCTTAATTATTAGTAATTATCTTCAATTATCCATAATTTTCCATTGTTTAACACCTTATACATTTTTCATGGTTAATTGATAACAGAATTCGTTCGTTATTAGCCAATATGGATAATAGTTAATGAAAAATGGCAAAATTTTGAAGCAGCTATTCTTCCGTTGATGCGATTTTAATTTTTTTGGGAATGTCTGGTTTATTTTTGCGGATATTGAATCAGTTGTCTTTTCTTTTTGCATTTTGGCACTAATACCATGGCATAAGAAGGCAGATTTCAATAATATATAAAGTGTTTGTTTATAAAAAAGTGAATATGTATATATTGTTTGCTTTGTACTTTCTACACGAATTTGTGCTGTTGCGTATAGAAAGAGACAGTTAAAATGTATATATTCTTTTCACAACTTTGCAATTAAAATTTCCAACCGAAATAGAAATTAGTAGTCCTTGGTCCATGCATATTAGTTAAATAAAATCTCCCTCTATTTAAAATAGTTCCTCAATGATATCACAGTACCAATAAAGTAGTCAAGTAAGTGATAGTTTGTACCAAACACTATAGCTACTAGAGGGAATCAGGCCAGAAAACCTGTGGGTTCTCGGAGGGTAAAAAAATCAAATTCCAATTACAACACGCGATATTTAAAAATACACCGCTAATTATCAATTACTATTGTAGCTATTGTCCTTATTTTTAAGAACATGGTACCATTTGATTTTCGGTAACAAAATAATAAATATTTAGCGAAATGTAAATACATATGATTATTAACCATTAACAGAAATTATTGAGTTTTATGAACGTCCTTATTTGAATATAATTAAAACAAAATTCAAAATAATTTCATTCCGAAATGCAATAAGAAACGAAAAAAACCATTCGAAAATGTTAGTAACGTTCCGTTGCGAAAATTTTCGTAATCCGATTCCAAGAATACTGGTGATGGATGGGCTAAATCGATCTTTTACTTTCTCTTACTCTAGTAAAATAAAGTATAGTAATCAGGAAAATTTTGGACCTTGGGATTTTTAGAGATTTATCTGTTTTGAGGTCCCCTGAGTCCGAAAAAGTGGGTTTCGAAATGGTGTCTGTCTGTCAGTCTGTCTGTCGGGATTTGGTTTAACCAATCGAACTGAAACTACAGATTTAAGCTGTTTTGATAAATTGGGAGGACCCAGTGAATTTTACTCCAAATCGGTCAACCGGAAGTTGGCCACTCCCTTGGTCCAGAAAATTTCTTTTGCAAATATCTTAAAAAGTATAAGGTTTACAAAAAACTACTTAATACAAAATGTTTCCAAAAATTAAAAACAAAATTTACAAATTATACAAAAAAAAACAATAAAATTTCTCAAAATTTTCTGTTCGTAAAAGAAAGTCGTGTGTTGGCCACACCTCCATTTTTTTTTTAAATCATATGAGAAAATGAACAAAACAGGTACTAGGTTCACTAAGTTCACTTAGGCATTGCCCATGATGCTAGCATACCTTGTACAAGGATATTATGGTTGGGATAGGAAATATAGGAAGTGTTCTCAATCATTTAGGTGTGTTTACGTTTTTTTCATAAGGTTTAAATAATGGAAATGCGCTTCCATCAAGTCTATCCTACAATCTGGTGGTTCATGAAAAAAATGTTCATCTAAATTTATTAGTTCGTCCAAAACCTGCTTCTAGGGTGTCAACGTAAGAATCTTCAACAAGCTTGGTGGATCTAAAATACTTTTATTAAAGTTACATGTTGAACTGAAATGATGACCGACTGAAACTTAACGAAAAGTCTAACATGTAAACTGCAACCCAACCGCTTTGCAGTACAAAACACAGAATGAGTTTAAAAAAAGAAATTTGTGGCCAGATGAAGAAGTGGATGTTTTACTAGATGTGTTGATTTGGTTTTTGTTTAACATCCGACTTAAAGGTTCGTTCAGTGTTCACGTCAGTCATGTTTCGGTTCAACATGTAATATCAGTATGTTTAAATGATGGCATTAATTCTTTCAATTTAGATCACCGCACGATTTGCTTATAAAAACTCTAATGACGATCAAAAATTAAGTTGTATTTCTCAAGATATTAGTTTGTCGAGTTGAAGTTCATTATTGTCTCTATAGCTTTAGAAAAAATCGACACTGAAGCTTTGATTTTATTCCCTTTCTTGATACTGGATGATTATTTAAAATGTTCCATAGAGATGGGGTAAACTTTGTTGACATCGGAAGATGAAATAACTTGATAAGTGGTTTTGCTAAGGAAGTAAGGCAGTTCTTGAGGACAATTGCGAGACCATCCGCATTTATTAACGTTATTTCTTTGACAAGATTTGAGACTAACGAATCCAGAAAATAAGAATTCGATGCAACCTGAGGCGCTAAATAATTAGCTTTCTTAAGAGCAATTGAATAAAGATTTTTATTGCTACTAACAACACATAAAATGCTGTACCACACTGTCTCGTATCGGACAACACAAACAATTTTACTTATCAACATCATTAAAATAAAAAACAAAACAGTTCTGTAAATAAAAACTTCACTTGTTATTTCAAACTCAATTCGAATAGTCGAGTTTTATTCATATTTATAGGTGGTTTGGCGTCTATTGAACGGGGGGGGGGGGGACTTAAGTAGATTAATCTTTCAGCTCCGTGACCTTCCAGAAGGGGGCGCATCACTTGAGCTGTTCTGGTCATGTATTAGGCAGCTGCGTGATGGGTACAATTGTGTAAGGGGTAACCTGTTCACAATTCGCAAGTATACGTGCTGCCTCCTCGTGGCAACCACTGGTAACTAAGGCCATTTGGAACATTTTGGCCATTTGGCACGTTTCATTTTTGCTTATTGGGCGCATTCATCGCTCCATGTAGATTTGTTACCTTCTTTATTTAGATGTACATAGTTGATCTTTCATCGTCTTTGTGTAAACACACTAATGTGGATAAAATAAATATTTTCTGTTTTAAAATAAAATGTGTTTTTATAATTAATATCATTTATTCTAAAAAAACTCTGTTTAGTTTAAAAGGTTATGGGCCCAGTGTAATAAACGAATTAATTAAATAAAAGCGAATAAAGACAAAGTGCAATCTTTTGTTCAACAAAGCCGTCTCGTCGAAGCGTACTGTTGAGATCAACAGTGCAACGTCCAATTTTTATATTTTTATCTAATTTGCTGATACTAGCAGTTAACCTACTTACAACAACAATAATAATGATGTTGAAGCAACCTTGGCTCATCAACATTACAACATTTAAATTTAATGGATAGGAATGTTTGGTGTCATATTTTATTTCTTATTTTTATATTTTCTTTTCTCTAAGTTGCTGACAGTAGCATTTAATTGTATATAAAAGGTGAATATTAAATAAAATAAAATAGAATGAATTTAACTCTAATATTAACAACAAGTTGTTTATTCTCAATAACTAAATAGACCCCACCCGTGGTAATCTATTAGTTAACTGTAAATCAAGACTATATTAAATTTACAATTTAAGTACAAAAGTCTAAGATTTTACACGTACATTTGATTGATTGATTGATTGATTGCGATGTACGATCAAAGCACTAAGCAAGTCTCCCGTATTATAAATGCGAATACCACACCACCTATACCCATGTTACAACAACACGACACCATTCTTCATGAAGCCAAACTCCGTAAAGAAAGGCGCCACATTGATAACTACATAAGTCTAATAGTTGTGATATCCGCCCCTGGCCAGGCCGCCGTCGTACACCTTTTTACATATATAACAAGATCGAGGGATGGGAAAGGAATGTTAGCAACAAAGACTCAACCCGGTTCCAGACACCTAAGTAGTTGATAGTTAGTAAATTTGTTAGTAATATATTTTTTAGTAATTTATTTAGCACAAGACAATACAATTTTAAAGTTCATCTACTGCTCCAACCTGTAAGAAGACACAATGACAACAATTTCCTGGTACCGCAAACTCTTTTTCTGAAAAGCTGTAAACAACTATTATTATTCCCCTCCACCATTTTTTCCATCGGCGGTTGTGAGAGGGGGGCGAGATTTCGTTCCATCATCATATCATGACCCCATGCGGTCACCCAAATTTGTACTAACTGTAGGTAGTGTTGCTTGACGTTTTGTTGTTGAAATCGTTGCGTCTCTGCTGTCCCTGCTACTCGCCCCCCTTCTAAGATTTTACACGTACATTGAATAAAAAAAAAAAAAAAAAAAGCGACGCCATCTTGTAGTAGTGTGCGTTGAACATAGTGATATAAGATTTAAGTTAAAAATAAAATAAAAAAATGGATTCCGATGGTTTTAAAGAAGAAGCTAGCTACAGCGGTCATCGATTTAATGGTACAAATTATCGCTTATGGAAATTTCAATTAGATGCTTTTATGAGAACATACGATTTAAGCGATAATATTGAAGGAACGGATGTACCTGATAAAAGTGCGTCGGCTGATCAAAAATCAAAATGTAATCGAAAAGAGGGTCGTGCAATGGATGCAATAATTCGATCACTTGATTCAGAGCGTGCGAATCTTGTTTTATCATGCAAAACAGCAAAGGAAATGATTTATAGAATAAAGAGCATGTTTGAAAGAAATTCAATGATTAGAGTGATGAATTTGTACGAAGAATATTTTTCATTGAAAATGAAAGAAGATGAATCGATTATTGGTTACATTTCAAAAGTGAATTTCATAGCATCGGAAATAGAATCACAGGGTGAAAAATTGTCAGACAATTTGAAAATGTGTCGTATCATTAGCAGTTTATCGTCGAAATTTAATCACTATAAAACTGTTTGGTATAATACACAAGAGATACGAACGCTTGATACAATGATGTCATCGTTACATTTAGAAGAGGACAATTTAAAGAAAAACGACGTTGCTATGAATGGAGACTTAAATGTTGTGTTTGCGGCAAAAACGTGGAAATCAAAGCAAAAAGACAAATTCAACATCGATGAATTGAAAAAGAAAACAAAGTGCAAAATATATGATGTTACTGGTCATTGGGCGCGTGAGTGTCCAAATAAAGATGCGTCGTCATCAAATGCGAATACATCTTTAAATAAGAATGCGTCATCGAATAAAAATAAGAAGAAAAATGGTGAAATGGCTTTTATTGCATCAGCTGGAAATTGCAATAAAAATGATTCATGGATTGCTGATTCGGGTGCATCTAAACACATGTCATATCGTTTGGATTGGTTCAGTGAATATAGAAAATATTCTGAGAGGCTTGTTGTTAAAATTGCAAACAACGAACAATTCGCAATTCATGGTATTAGAACCATTCTGATTGAAGCTGAAGTCAACGGACAATGGGAGTCGAGACGATTGGAAAACGTTCTACATGTTCCACACCTTAAATCAAACTTATTTTCCACGGTTGAAGTAACAAACAAAGGCTTCAACGTGCTATTTACCAAGGATGGATGCAAACTATTGAGCAGTAGTGGTGATGTATGCAAATGTGGCTGCAGTTTCGTTGCAACAATGGCATAAGCGCTTGGGTCATATCAATGTCGAAAGCATCAAACAAATGTGTAATAAGGGTTTGGTGAATGGTATAAATTTATCAGACTGTGATAAATTCTTCTGTGAGGATTGTCAATTGGGCAAAATGACAAGAGCTTCTCACAAATCAGCACCAGATCGTACTGCGATGAAAGGAGAATTTTTGCATGCGGATCTATGTGGTCCTATGGAAACTGAAGGAGTAGATGGATCAAAATATTTCCTGCTTATTAAGGATGAATCAACTGCATTCAGATATGTGTATTTGTTAAAATCATAAGATGAGGTATACGGTATACTCACTGGTTTCATTCCATTGGTTAAGAATACGATTGGTAATTGTATCAAACACATACGTTTTGATAATGGAACAGAGTTCGTGAATAAGCAAATCACGAATCTTTTGAGGCGAGAAGGAATAACATGTGAACGAATTTCACCTTATACACCAGAGCAAAATGGAAGAATTGAGCGTGATAATAGAACTGTTCAAGAAAGTGCAAGGACGATGTTAACTGCAAGTGGTTTGGAGAAGTTTCTATGGCCTGAAGCAGTGCGAACGGCAATTTACATGTTAAATCGATCGCCAAATAGCAAATGCATTGATAGTACGCCATACGAGAAATGGTTTGAATCTAAACCTGATTTAAGTAAAGTGAAGATTTTTGGAACTGAATGTTTTGTGCAAATACCAAAACAACTTGGAAGAAAGAAGTGGGATCCAAAGGCAAAGAAAGTTTATTTAGTTGGATTCGAGCCCACCCACCACCAAAAATTTTCGATTGTTCGATCCAAAGAAAAGAAATGTTTTCATCAATTGTAATGTGCGTTTCAATGAAGCTGAATCAAAAACTTTAGTCATTAAAACATACAGTGGTGACATTAAAAGCGACAACGATGAAGAAAAAAATGATGAAGTTTCAACTAGGAATGAGAATCAACAAGCTGATTTGAATTCAACTCGAACGAGTCAACATAATGAATCGCTTCAAAATTCATCAATCATGACTGATGATGATGGTGAAGCGGCGAATAGTCCAGAAAATGAAAAACTACGAGGAAACGAGAGATACAACCTTCGACCAAAAACGAATACGCCTGATCGTTTGATTGAAACTGGTTATTCTGCTGTTGTATGCGAACCGCTAAATTATAATGAAGCGATGTGTTCATCTGAACAAGAACAGTGGAAAAAAGCGATTGAAGATGAATTATGTTCATTGAAAGAAAATGGAACATAGAAAATGGTGAAAAGACCAGCAAATGTAAATGTTATTGGATGCAAATGGGTATTCAAGTTTAAGCCAAATGCTGGTGTGGTGCTCGATACAAAGCTCGATTAGTAGCAAAGGGTTATTCACAGCGTGAAGGCATCGACTTCAATGAAACATTTTCACCAGTTGTTAGGCATGAGACAATTCGAATGATGTTATCAATTGCCGCGATTGAAGATTATGAGATAATGCAATTTGATGTAAAAACGGCGTTTTTATATGGTGATTTGGAGGAACAAATCTACATGAAGATTCCAGAAGGAGTTAAAATCGACGAGAAATTGACCGGACATGATGCTGTTTGTTTTTTACTTAAAAGTTTATATGGTCTAAAGCAAGCATCAAGAATCTGGAACCAGAAGTTTTCAAATTTTCTCAGGAATTTAAAAATGAAGCAGTCGAATGCGGATCATTGTGTTTTTACTGGTGAAATGGACGGGTACAAGGTAATACTAATTTTGTACGTCGATGATGGTCTATTGTTATCAGAGAGCAAAGAAGTATTGATACGTGTGAAAGAGCGTTTATCAAGGAATTTTTCAATAACTGAAGGCTGCGAAAGACACTACGTTGGAATACAATTTGAACGTGACCGTGAAAACAAGAAAATATTTATTCATCAAACCGAATACATCAAAAGGTTGATTGATAAATATGAAATGGGCAATTGCAACTCTTTGTCAATACCAGCTGATGTAAATGTGGTTTTGAATAAATCTAAAAAAAACGAAAATTAATTTTTTCCATACAGACAAGCAGTTGGTTCATTATTGTATTTGTCAAAAATATCGAGACCAGACATTTCATATGCAGTGGGAGCTGTTAGTAGATATTTGAAAAATCCAAGTGCAGCTCACACTAAAGCGGTCAAAAGAATTATTCGATATTTAAAAGGAACGATGGATTTTGGTATTGAATATGGTGGATCGTCAGTGGCATTAAAAGGATATACTGATGCTGACTATGCACGTGATGTTGATAACAGGCGTTCAACAAGTGGTTATGCCTGTTTGATAAATGATTCAATTGTTACTTGAAGAAGCAAATTACAAAGAACGGTTGCAGCATCAACTACAGAAGCAAAATACATCGCAATCGCGGAAGGTATTAAAGAACCAAGTACATTGACGTTGATTATCATTTCTCCAGATATCATATTAATGAGAAGAAGAATATTGAATCGCAGTATGTGTCTACGAATGATCAGCTAGCAGATGTTTTGACTAAACCATTGGCGGCACAGAAATTTAATGGAAATATTCGATCTTTTGGGATGAAGAACCTAAGTGAAACAATTAGTGGGAGTGTTGAGAATTGAATTGTTTCATTTTTGCTTATTGGGCGCATTCATCGCTCCATGTAGATTTGTTACCTTCTTTATTTAGATGTAGTTGATCTTTCATCGTCTTTGTGTAAACACACTAATGTGAATAAAATAAATATTTTCTGTTTTAAAATAAAATGTGTTTTTATAATTAATATCATTTATTCTAAAAAAAACTCTGTTTAGTTTAAAACACCCTCCAGTTTTATTTAGCCTTCCTGTAGTAAAGCTGGGTGACCTACTGGCGATTTGCAATTCGTAAGAGTAAAATCAAACGGAAGACGAGGCAGGGGTAGGAATATACGGGAGTGGGACAGCCCTCTCGAAGTCCTTGGGTTCCAATGCTACAGTCTTTCTAGCGGAACTACATGATGTAGTAAACATCTAGGAGGGAGAGCAATAAGCCCAGATAGTACGTATCACGTACCGGCTGCCAATACATATTATCAAGTTCATTAAAAACCTGAATATTGACTGAACGGATAATTAAGCAGGTGGCTTATCGCCCACATGGCCCTTCAATAATAATAATAATAATAATTCATATTTATATATTTGTGCCTTCAATATATGGTGAAACTAAAAAATATAATAAAGTGCTTCAACATACGTTGTGAATTCAATTCTTCATTTCGAATTACAAATAATTATCCTTACGATAAAATAATCGGAAGCGTCAACAATTGCTGTTTAAAGTTGTTTTGTACCTGACCAACAAAAGTTCTCCAAAAGCACTCACAATTTGTAGATTGCACTTCTTTGGCTGCAAGATTTATTGTTTGACGGAATTGCACTTGCAGTAAAAATCAATTGTTGGGTACTATTTTCATATATATATAAAAAAAAAAAACATTAAAAAAAATCAAGTACAGTTCAACTCAATTTAGTACAATATCATTTCAATTTTCAGTACAATTCAAAAAATCCATTTTCCATCATATAATGTATTCCGTTATTTTATTGAAATTAACGTAAAATTAACGAGTAAGATCCTCGAATGAATTATACTCGTTAACCGAGGTACCACTGTATTATATAGTGCTATCATAACTATATAATCCTCTCAATAAACCGTATACATAATGCAAAGCCAATGACAACACAAAAATCAATAAAAATTCACTTCTAATAAAATCCGTTAGATGGCAAATTTATTTAGTACTGATGTAGGTAACTCAAAAAATCAATAAAAAATACTTACTTTGACTTTTGTGTAGCTATGTATAGTATGTGGTGAGTTTTGTGTTCCCTTCTCGAGTGTAACGTCGATTACGTATCACAAAAAAATAAAAAATCTCGTATAATGTGACGTCAAAGTTAAGATAAATAAGTTGCATACACGAAAATTTGTTAGGAATTGTAAGATTTCTTATCACAAAAAAATTAAAATAAAATAAATCGGAAAATAGTTAGTTTAAAATAGTTTTGTGCGGTGTGGTATAGTGTGAATTTACAACAATATAGAAAAATATGAGTGAAAATTTTAATGAAATTGTGAAAACTGTGAATTATGATAGTATGTGTGTTGATGGAAAACCAGACGGTAAACGATGGGATCCCTTGGGAGCGGCCAATGATCAAGAAGAACGGGAACAACATCCAGACGGTCATTTTGATCAAAATCTGTTGTTAGTATAGTGTTTATTATTTATTCCTATCCTCAAAAATTTTTTTTATCATGTCCACTAAAGTGGACATGATAATTGCACCTTCATTACCGTGCCAGTGAAACTAATAAATTTATATATTTCTAGAAATTTAAACTCCCTCCCTTCCTAAACTTATTCAAAGCATTACCTAGCATATGGTCTCATTTAAACACATTGTTGCCATCGTGATATTGCTCCTGATTTTTATTTTTACATTTACTGGTGAAAATCTCTTTAAACCAATTTACCTCTCTATATACGTTTTCTAGATTTAACAGTACTGATCTAAATCGCATTAAGAGTTTAGAGGAGGAGCAAGAAATTCTAACATCATCCCTATTAGCATTAACAACACATTTTGCTCAAGTTCAATTTCGATTACGGCAAATTGTCGACGCACCGTTAAATGAACGTGACCAACTATTAAAAAATTTAGAAGAATTCGCATTTCGCGGTATACCGGAAATTTATCCGGAACAAATCGAATTACAGGGTGACAATATCATCAATATTATTGAAAATCAACGATATCGGCAACACGAATTGATAGAACAATTAAAAACACAGCTAACGGATTTGGAAAAATATGCATATGAAAATGGTGATATTGTGCTGCCCCAATCGATTTTAATTGAAAAGCAGAAGATTATCATTGATGAGCTGAAAAACAAGTTGAATTTAAATTTTGACGAGCTCGATTTAAAAACCCTATCAAGCGATCTGATACGAAAAAATGTTGATACTGCGATTGGGGATCGGGTGGTGAATCCCCTTAAAATGAAAGAACAACTGGTCAAACAGCTTAAAACACAAATTTTAGATTTAGAACGGTTTATACATTTTTTGCAGGATGAAACTACAAAATCATCAGGAGGAGAAACGGAAAGACCTCTGCATGCTTCTATAAATCGATGTAAAAAAAAAATTTTTAAAGAAAATCAATGCAAATGTATGAATAGCAGCGGACCGGTTGATAAAAATCTAAAATTTAATCGAATTGAGGAAAAGGTGAAAAAGGGTGTAAAATCACAAGCCACCATAAATAATAGTGAATCGGGACCAACAAATATAAATAATCAGGCGTTCGGAATTCTATCGAAAGCATCGACCCTATTCCAAATTTTTGCTATAACCCAATTTGGATGCGGAAGCAGTCATTTTCAGAGGAACACATTAAAGAAAACAACCAAGGGGAATCATTGGGGCGATATTCGAGCGCGTTTAGAGATTGATATACAGGAAATTGTTTCGCTACAACAACAAGTTGATCTACTATACAACAACCATAGTGATAAAATAAAATTGAGTGAAAAGTATGTCCTCCTGAACTATGAAATCACTTCATTGGTGCGGAAAAATTTTGCCATGACTTTGAAAAAATTAATTCAACATGGATTGCATAGTGGTAATGACGTAAACAGTATCGTACCATTTATTGGTTGTTTCACATCACCTTCGTCATCGGCTGATTTGAATCGACCGATCAATGAGCAACAGAGTGGCGCCGATGATGATGCCTACGATGATTCTAGTAATTGTGTTCAGAATTTAATGCATCCATGGCAATTGATTCTGGAGTATTATCATTTAAAAAATGGCGACAAATATAACGAGACACCAGCACGAAAATTATCGCAAAGTTTTAATTTGGATATCGTTGGCGAGACAGCGATGTCGAATAAACAAAGTCTACTAAGCGCAATTGGAAGCATAATTGCAGTCCATCATCCATATAAAAGAAGCTTAAATGCACATTTTAAAGCATTCGTCTGCGCTGGCCTTAAGTAATAATTTGTATATGTATATAGGTTAAATCATAGAGAATGAAAATTTACGGTTATTTAATTTTATTTTCAGCTCCCAAAAGCTAGTTCATTGGCTTAATTTAATATTCCAATGCGAAAATTTGGTCACAACATACTATACTATTTGGAGCTATGTTTCATGTACAGGATTTCGTGATGCCCTTAAAAGTATGGATCGCTTTAATAAATATAAATTTGATCTACCAGTTGATTTAGCAATTAGGCAATTTCAAAATATGAAAGATGTCTTCATGTGAATGTTACTTATGTATATATATATATATATATATATACCATATATATGTATATATATGTATTATGAGATGTGGATACCATATGCGCAAGATGAACTGTCGATAAATATAAATTAAACCAATTTATAATGATATCTGTATATTGTAAAAATATGTTAAATTAAAATAAAATAGAAAATATTGAAAATTTGGAATTGTTTATTCTGTTAATTTTAATTAATCAAATTTAATATAAATAAATAAGTAACTCTTTGTTTACAGTTTTCAGGGAATTAATTTTTGTAACCTGCGGTTTAACTTTTGATATTTTCTTTAGAGTGAGTTTATACTAGAAACCTGCTAACCTAAAAAGTTCAAATTTCTGATACTTTCAAGATTGATGCAAAAATCTATCAATTGAGCTCGTCAAGCAAACTCAAACGCAAACTCAAACTCAAACTCGAACTCGAACTCGAACTCGAACCCGAACCCGAACTCGAACCCGAACTCGAACCCGAACTCGAACCCGAACTCGAACCCGATCCCGAACTCGATCCCGAACTCGAACTCGAACCCGATCCCGAACCCGATCCCGAACTCGATCCCGAACTCGATCCCGAACTCGAACCCCAACCCGATCCCGAACCCGATCCCGAACTCGAACCCGATCCCGAACTCGATCCCGAACTCGAACTCGATCCCGATCCCGAACCCGATCCCGAACTCGATCCCGAACTCGATCCCGAACTCGATCCCGAACTCGATCCCGAACTCGATCCCGGACTCGATCCCGAACTCGATCCCGAACTCGATCCCGAACTCGATCCCGAACTCGATCCCGAACTCGATCTTGAACTCGATTCCGAACTCGATCCCGAACTCGATCCCGAACTCGATTCCGAACTCGATCCCGAACTCGATCCCGAACTCGATCCCGAACTCGATCCCGAATTTGATCCCGAACTCGATCCCGAACTCGATCCCGAACTCGATCCCGAACTCGAACCCGAACTCGAACCCGAACCCGAACTCGAACTCGAGTGAGAGTGAGAGTGAGAGTGAAGGTGAGATTGAGGGTGAGAGTGAAGGTGAGATTGAGAGTGAGAGAGTGAGAGTGAGAAAGTGATGAGAGTGAGAGTGAGAGAGTGAGAGTGTGAGAGTGAGAGTGAGAGAGTGAGAGAGTGAGAGTGAGAGAGTGAGAGAGTGAGAGTGAGAGAGTGAGAGTGAGAGAGTGAGAGTGAGAGAATGAGAGTGAGAGAGAGATAGAGATAGAGAGAGAGAGAGAGAGAGAGAGAGAGAGAGAGAGAGAGAGAGAGAGAGAGAGAGAGAGAGAGAGAGAGAGAGAGAGAGAAAAGAGAGTGAGAGAGAGAGAGAACAACAACATTACTAGAAGCTTTTATTAATCTGAACAACAACATTACTAGAAGCTTTTGCAGCAACAGATATCCATCAAAGAATCGACAGGGAACGTCATGAAGCACGAGCACAAAGAAACAAATCAGAAATTTGAAGCATTTAAAAAAAATAATGACAGACCTTACATATATTTTACAAAGAATTCACTGACAATGCTCTTCACACGGGGAAGGTAAGTTTGCCCGCTTTTCAAAATCCCGCCTTCAAAATCCCGAAATCAAAATCCCGATTTTGAAAATCCCGCCTTTTGAAAATCCCGCTTTTCAAAATCCCGCGTTTCAAAATCCCACTTTTCAAAATACCATTGTTCAAAATCCTGCTTTTAACCGAAAATATTTTTATTAATTCGGGCGCGCGCCCGAATTAATAAAAATATTTTCGGTTAAAAGCAGAATTTTGAGCAATAAGATTATGAAAAGTGGGATTTTGAAACGTGGGATGTTGAAACGCGGGATTTTGAAAAGCGAAAAGGAGGCAAATTTAACTAACATTTGAAGAAAATTTGCTTTGTTTTGATTGTTAAATATTTCAGTAGATATGTTCGTTGTTGTTCATAATGTATACATTACATACGTACAAGTGGAAGGGATTGCAAGAAGAGGTGAGTTAAATAATTACATTTTGTGATGCATATGTACGCTGTTTGTGGATGTACGCATATGTACGCTGTTTGTGGATGATTTTACATATGACTGTTAATCTAATTAGTTGAAACATTTATATAACAAGATAGCTATAAAAAATAATAGAATGTGTTCACAAATACATAGTTCAAGCAGGATATACAAAAAAGTTTAAACTCGATGCACTTTATGTTACAATTTCGGTGGTCAGGTGTGAAGTTACTTGAGGGATTCTGACTTGGGTCACCAAACCTGAGCAATCAAAAATGCAGCCGAACCAAATTGCTGGAGGGCTCTAGCAAAGGTTAATAATATTTTGCCGGAAAACAAGAGGGAAAAGGATAGATGGGGCTTGGTAGAGGAATTAAGTTAAACTTACTGCCTATGCCGGATAAGAGATCTTTGCTCCTCTATAAGCAGGCAGTGGAGAGACTTGGGAGGTAAGGCCTGAAGACAGCCTTGGTGTTATTGCTAGAGAAGAGATCCCCTTTCTCGACCGAGGGTCTGAGAGTGAGTTCCTTCAGAAGCTTTTTGAAATCCTGCTTAAAGATACGGACAGGGTAGAGGCACCGAAGTCGAATGGGGCACGCATAAGCTGATCTGAGCGTCCTGAGGACGCGGACAGCCAAGAATGCTACGATTTCTTCACATCAACCTCTATCACTGTAAGGCAGCACCAACCGTTCTTCTGCTCAAAATTTTAAAAGAAGTGACAGATGTTGTCTTGATCCAAGAACCGTCACTGGAGACCGGTGACCTGGGCTCAAGACTCCCAAGCTTAGATTAATGCTCGTGAAAAAAGTAAGGTTAGATTTAGTCGTGTATTATTTTTTAAAATAGTCTATGCTGTTTTCTGCTTTCAAATTACAACAATGGAGATGTAGCAGCGGTTAGAATCGAGATCGACAAACATAACCTCTGGTTAATATCAGCTTACCCGGCATATGAAAGTTAACATTCCATCGGTCAATCTAATTATAGAAGCGATGTAAATTTTCATCACATAATCTGGGGAAGTAGGAATTTAAATGAGCGAGGTGAGTTACTTCTTGATTACATTTTATGTACTAACCTTCATATAAGCAACATAAGCAACAAACTGTCTTTTATAACTAAGAAGGGACTGGAGGTATTATATAGTACCCTTGTTTCAAACTTTATGATGAATAGTCTATTATAAACGAAGGTTCCGGAAGACCTTCCTTCTTACCGTTACTATCTTTAATTGGAAATGGAAATGATATATCCTAAAACTCGATTAGGACACCTTTAGAACTATTCCGGGTAATTCACTTCCAGTCCCGGTGCCAAAATTCCAGAAACTGTCCAACGCTTCTATTAAAGCGATGATAGGCCCTATTCCTCTTAGTCCTCTACTAGGTGTATGGGTCAATCTCGGCCACCTTGGTGATGTTAGAAGATTCAATAAACCAATGAAAAATGAAAGAGACTCTTTAAAAAAGCAAGGAAACCAGAGCTGCTGTGGTCTGAGACTACTATAAGGAAGTCCTCAAAACATTCAAATATGAATTAGGAAGTGTCAAGAATTGATCTTCTAGACTATACAAGGTAATAGGACAAGAAGCCTCGTATGTCAAATTATTAATAGAAAGAAAATTCTGTTTGCGATAAATAGTTTAAACCATTGATAAGTTACCCGGACTTCATGGTATTATCCTTGCGGATATCGAACAGACTATATTATAACAGACCTATTGACTTAACCATTTCTTGGTTAGAAGTGATTTTCAAAAGTAGCCTAGAACTATCTCACATTCCTAACAAATGGAGTAACTTGAAAGATATATTCATATACCTAAGACGGGAAACGTTCACAATGGAAAAGCACATAGTAGATCTTATTAGATGCGCAATTGAAAACTGAGATAATGATGATTTTCATCGAAAAATATATTTGTCTTGTTTTCGACTGCAAATTAAATTAGAAACCTAATGGGAAAGGATGGAGGCTACAGTATTATTTCGTACTGGCTCTAAACCGCAGTAGTCAGACCCATTCTTTTGTATGGGGTAAAAGTCTGCTCTGGACAAAACTGCCAACAAAAGTTGTTGATGAAAGTTCAAAGAACAGTTTCAATATAGATTAGTAGTGCACTGTTAAAAGCACTATTTTTCTATTTTAATAGAATTGTACAGGCTAACGGCTTCGGTAACTCTTACGTCGCTGCGATCCCCCCGCTTAGCCCTCCGAGGGGCTTTGAATTGTACTTCGGGGGACGTAGGAGCCGGGATCAGCAAACATGTCGCACTGCGTGCCGCACGTAGGAGCGGATTATATAGAATTTATTAATGACACCTACTAAAATGAAAAATAATTGCACTATTTTGTTATGCAAGATTTTGTAATTGCAACATTTGTAGTTGCAAGATTAATAAAAAAAAGCAATATTTTGTTAATGCAACATTTTGAAATGCAATATTTTATATCGATCCCAGAAAAATTATTTCACTAAATATTCATTATTTCACTATAAAATAATCAAAAAATCAAATTTAATAATAAAATTAATTTTATTATTAAAAATAATAAAATATTAATTATTAAAAAGCGGGATTGAAATGCGGGATTTTTTATTCTTAAATAAAAGCGGGATTTTAAAAAGCGGGATTATAAAAAGCGGGATTTTGCAAAGCGGGATTTTGAAAAGCGGGATTTTAAAAAGCGGGATATTTTTTTTTTGCGGGATTTTGATAAAGCGGGATTTTGAAATGCGGGATATCGTTACGACCCCTCTTCACACAATGTAGGAAATGATGAAACTCCACACATCCCAATCGGCAATAATCTACACTTTAACAGAAGTGCCTCAAGGCAAACTTAGTCCACTCATTTTGACACCACACCAACTTAAGGAGCAAACTAGACAAATAGTCGATAATTTAAACCAAGCCAAGACATACACAAATCACAACTGTCAAAACCAGACAAATTAAAGAAAGGGGTCGTAACGATATCCCGCATTTCAAAATCCCGCTTTATCAAAATCCCGCAAAAAAAATATCCCGCTTTTTAAAATCCCGCTTTTCAAAATCCCGCTTTGCAAAATCCCGCTTTTTATAATCCCGCTTTTTAAAATCCCGCTTTTATTTAAGAATAAAAAATCCCGCATTTCAATCCCGCTTTTTAATAATTAATATTTTATTATTTTTAATAATAAAATTAATTTTATTATTAAATTTGATTTTTTGATTATTTTATAGTGAAATAATGAATATTTAGTGAAATAATTTTTCTGGGATCGATATAAAATATTGCATTTCAAAATGTTGCATTAACAAAATATTGCTTTTTTTTATTAATCTTGCAACTACAAATGTTGCAATTACAAAATCTTGCATAACAAAATAGTGCAATTATTTTTCATTTTAGTAGGTGTCATTAATAAATTCTATATAATCCGCTCCTACGTGCGGCACGCAGTGCGACATGTTTGCTGATCCCGGCTCCTACGTCCCCCGAAGTACAATTCAAAGCCCCTCGGAGGGCTAAGCGGGGGGATCGCAGCGACGTAAGAGTTACCGAAGCCGTTAGCCTGTACAATTCTATTAAAATAGAAAAATAGTGCTTTTAACAGTGCACTACTAATCTATATTGAAACTGTTCTTTGAACTTTCATCAACAACTTTTGTTGGCAGTTTTGTCCAGAGCAGACTTTTACCCCATACAAAAGAATGGGTCTGACTACTGCGGTTTAGAGCCAGTACGAAATAATACTGTAGCCTCCATCCTTTCCCATTAGGTTTCTAATTTAATTTGCAGTCGAAAACAAGACAAATATATTTTTCGATGAAAATCATCATTATCTCAGTTTTCAATTGCGCATCTAATAAGATCTACTATGTGCTTTTCCATTGTGAACGTTTCCCGTCTTAGGTATATGATATATCTTTCAAGTTACTCCATTTGTTAGGAATGTGAGATAGTTCTAGGCTACTTTTGAAAATCACTTCTAACCAAGAAATGGTTAAGTCAATAGGTCTGTTATAATATAGTCTGTTCGATATCCGCAAGGATAATACCATGAAGTCCGGGTAACTTATCAATGGTTTAAACTATTTATCGCAAACAGAATTTTCTTTCTATTAATAATTTGACATACGAGGCTTCTTGTCCTATTACCTTGTATAGTCTAGAAGATCAATTCTTGACACTTCCTAATTCATATTTGAATGTTTTGAGGACTTCCTTATAGTAGTCTCAGACCACAGCAGCTCTGGTTTCCTTGCTTTTTTAAAGAGTCTCTTTCATTTTTCATTGGTTTATTGAATCTTCTAACATCACCAAGGTGGCCGAGATTGACCCATACACCTAGTAGAGGACTAAGAGGAATAGGGCCTATCATCGCTTTAATAGAAGCGTTGGACAGTTTCTGGAATTTTGGCACCGGGACTGGAAGTGAATTACCCGGAATAGTTCTAAAGGTGTCCTAATCGAGTTTTAGGATATATCATTTCCATTTCCAATTAAAGATAGTAACGGTAAGAAGGAAGGTCTTCCGGAACCTTCGTTTATAATAGACTATTCATCATAAAGTTTGAAACAAGGGTACTATATAATACCTCCAGTCCCTTCTTAGTTATAAAAGACAGTTTGTTGCTTATGTTGCTTATATGAAGGTTAGTACATAAAATGTAATCAAGAAGTAACTCACCTCGCTCATTTAAATTCCTACTTCCCCAGATTATGTGATGAAAATTTACATCGCTTCTATAATTAGATTGACCGATGGAATGTAACTTTCATATGCCGGGTAAGCTGATATTAACCAGAGGTTATGTTTGTCGATCTCGATTCTAACCGCTGCTACATCTCCATTGTTGTAATTTGAAAGCAGAAAACAGCATAGACTATTTTAAAAAATAATACACGACTAAATCTAACCTTACTTTTTTCACGAGCATTAATCTAAGCTTGGGAGTCTTGAGCCCAGGTCACCGGTCTCCAGTGACGGTTCTTGGATCAAGACAACATCTGTCACTTCTTTTAAAATTTTGAGCAGAAGAACGGTTGGTGCTGCCTTACAGTGATAGAGGTTGATGTGAAGAAATCGTAGCATTCTTGGCTGTCCGCGTCCTCAGGACGCTCAGATCAGCTTATGCGTGCCCCATTCGACTTCGGTGCCTCTACCCTGTCCGTATCTTTAAGCAGGATTTCAAAAAGCTTCTGAAGGAACTCACTCTCAGACCCTCGGTCGAGAAAGGGGATCTCTTCTCTAGCAATAACACCAAGGCTGTCTTCAGGCCTTACCTCCCAAGTCTCTCCACTGCCTGCTTATAGAGGAGCAAAGATCTCTTATCCGGCATAGGCAGTAAGTTTAACTTAATTCCTCTACCAAGCCCCATCTATCCTTTTCCCTCTTGTTTTCCGGCAAAATATTATTAACCTTTGCTAGAGCCCTCCAGCAATTTGGTTCGGCTGCATTTTTGATTGCTCAGGTTTGGTGACCCAAGTCAGAATCCCTCAAGTAACTTCACACCTGACCACCGAAATTGTAACATAAAGTGCATCGAGTTTAAACTTTTTTGTATATCCTGCTTGAACTATGTATTTGTGAACACATTCTATTATTTTTTATAGCTATCTTGTTATATAAATGTTTCAACTAATTAGATTAACAGTCATATGTAAAATCATCCACAAACAGCGTACATATGCGTACATCCACAAACAGCGTACATATGCATCACAAAATGTAATTATTTAACTCACCTCTTCTTGCAATCCCTTCCACTTGTACGTATGTAATGTATACATTATGAACAACAACGAACATATCTACTGAAATATTTAACAATCAAAACAAAGCAAATTTTCTTCAAATGTTAGTTAAATTTGCCTCCTTTTCGCTTTTCAAAATCCCGCGTTTCAACATCCCACGTTTCAAAATCCCACTTTTCATAATCTTATTGCTCAAAATTCTGCTTTTAACCGAAAATATTTTTATTAATTCGGGCGCGCGCCCGAATTAATAAAAATATTTTCGGTTAAAAGCAGGATTTTGAACAATGGTATTTTGAAAAGTGGGATTTTGAAACGCGGGATTTTGAAAAGCGGGATTTTCAAAAGGCGGGATTTTCAAAATCGGGATTTTGATTTCGGGATTTTGAAGGCGGGATTTTGAAAAGCGGGCAAACTTACCTTCCCCTTAAAGAAACTATCATTTTCGAGGTTAAAAGTCCTTTGGTACAGACAACCCGCGATACATCAAGGTAAGAATGTATTTATTCAGCCGACTTTAAGTTATTTGATGGTAACAAGCCATCAGGATAAATATATGCCACTCTCTGCTTATGAATTCAACAGTTTTACTTAACTAAATGTAGAATACGTCTGCAACATACGTCAGCCACTGTATGCTTACTGCTCTAATGAAAGGAAATGTGAAAAAACTCAAACTCAAACTCGAACTCGAACCCGAACTCGAACTCGAACCCGAACTCGAACCCGATCCCGATCCCGAACTCGATCCCGAACTCGAACTCGAACCCGAACTCGATGTCGAACTCGATCCCGAACTCGATCCCGAACTCGAACCCGAACTCGAAACCGAGCTCGAACCCGAACTCGATCCCGAACTCGATCCCGAACTCGATCCCGAACTCGATCCCGAACTCGATCCCGAACTCGATTCCGAACTCGATCCCGAACTCGATCCCGAACTCGATCCCGAACTCGATCCCGAACTCGATCCCCAACTCGATCCCGAACTCGAACCCGAACTCGAACTCAAACTCGAACTCGAGTGAGAGTGAGAGTTAAGGTGAGATTGAGGGTGAGAGTGAAGGTGAGATTGAGAGTGAGCGAGTGAGAGTGAGAGTGTAAGAGTGAGAGAGTGAGAGAGAGAGTGAGAGTGAGAGAGAGTGAGAGAGAGTGAGAGAGAGAGAGAGAGAGAGAGAGAGTGAGAGTGAGAGAGAGAGTGAGAATGAGAGAGAGAGAGAGAGAGAGAGAGAGAGAGAGAGAGAGAGAACAACAACATTACTAGAACCTTTTATTAATCTGAACAACAACATTACTAGAAGCTTTTGCAGCAACAGATATCCATCAAAGAATCGACAGGGAACGTCATGAAGCACGAGCACAAAGAAACAAATCAGAAATTTGAAGCATTTAAAAAAAATAATGACAGACCTTACATATATTTTACAAAGAATTCACTGACAATGCTCTTCACACAATGTAGGAAATGATGAAACTCCACACATCCCAATCGGCAATAATCTACACTTTAACAGAAGTGCCTCAAGGCAAACTTAGTCCACTCATTTTGACACCACATCAACTTAAGGAGCAAACTAGACAAATAGTCGATAATTTAAACCAAGCCAATACATACACAAATCACAACTGTCAAAACCAGACAAATTAAAGAAACTATCATTTTCGAGGTTAAAAGTCAACCCGCGATACATCAAGGTAAGAATGTATTTATTCAGCCGACTTTAAGTTATTTGATGGTAACAAGCCATCAGGATAAATATATGCCACTCTCTGCTTATGAATTCAACAGTTTTACTTAACTAAATGTAGAATACGTCTGCAACATACGTCAGCCACTGTATGATTACTGCTCTAATGAAAGCAAATGTGAAATGCAGTTACTCAAGCGGAATACCAAACAAGTTGCCAGATATTTCAGAGAGCAATCACCACTATTTGGATTCCATTAGACAGATAAAACACATGTATCTTTATAACAAGCTCAATAATAACTTGTAATGTATTTTATGAGCACAAAGTCTATTTCACATTTGAAACCACAACTATCTCCATGGTGAGGGAGTCCTGGAGCGCTATGCAAATTGTATCTTTAAAGGTGATACATTTACAGTGTCAGGATACAAGACATTCAGAGCGAGTTTAATCTTTCCTTTCTGTCATCACTCAACTTGAGCGAGATGATAAATATTAATCCAAAATCAATTTCAAAATTCCCAGAAATCAAAGCAATTGAGGCCCTCATTCAAGATCACAAGAAATCACTAGAATCATTTGAAGCCAAGATTAACATACACGATTACCATAACTACCAGCGGCTGTTTTTTTGATCGCGAACATTATATATTCAGAAGAAGGAATTTGTTAGCACGTCCACACCCGGTTCAACACCTAGAACCACTCGCTCAGGATTAATATCAACAACTTGTAGTAGCACTCATAGCTGACATCTATAGAATAATGAGCCTCACATACAGAGTATCCGCAGTATAAACAACCATGCATGCAACCATTGTCCAAAATGCTGTAGTATGTAAAAATACAAACAGCATAAAAACTGATTATTAAGCATTTTCTAAATTTGTATTTAATTCGAAATTAATTAAAACTAAAATTTAAAAATCGAAACGTTCGTTTATTACACAATCTAGTTAGACAACACCAGCGGTTGGGTGTTACAAACTAAAATTTATAATTTGCTAGAAATTAGCAAATTTATTGAGTTCTATTCGAATACGTTTGTATGATTAATTACAAATAAAGAGGATTAGTGAAAAAACAAATACAGATTGATATTGACTTCACTATAAGTGCATTCGTGATAAGCAAAACTATCCTTTGGAATAACCTTATTGTTTGGAAATTCCTCTGGGCACAGCCACGTAACGAAATATCTCAGTTTAATTTTATATTGATTCTTACTTTCTAAGATAATTCCTAAGGACCCTGTATTTATCTGATATGACAATGGTGCAATTTGGATTGTACTCAGGGTATGCAAAACTATCTTTGACATGTGCGGATGTGCTGAAAAATTCCTGTCGTCGCAGCCATTTTTGGTTTTAAAAAAAAAAACATACATCGGTCAAAATAACATAGGTAATCACCTCTGCGTACAGCAGGAGCTAAAACAGTCAAATTACGAATGGAAAGTATGTTAAAATTACAAGTAAATTGCAAGAATGTAATTGTAAATGTTAGTACAATTTGGAACACTTGGCATCAAAAATCGGTCTAACCTATATAACAATAGCTTCGTTTTTTTATTCGCTCCGGATAGCTGCTATCGAGAGCCGTCATATGAAAAGTGGCTCCGGATAGCGCTCCGTATAAATAGGTAGAGCCAAATATTTTTTATATCAAGTTTTCGCTAAACAATTGAATTAAAAATGATAGTTTGATGTTAAATAAGTTTAGTTTACCAATAAATAGCGCGTCAAATTTAAATTTAGGCGTATAAAAATGACGGCTCTCGATAGCAGCTATCCGGAGCGAATAAAAAACACTACAAATATTGTTTATTGTTTCAAAATATGTGAAGGTATAGGATTTATGTTGTTAAAACATATTATTTTTTAATTATAATAAAAGGCCTTGAAAATAAGTCATGCAGTCAAAAATTTGGCCAATATTTTAAAAATCTCATGTATTATTTAAGCTTTATTCAATCGGTCTATAAATAAGTTAAATTGCTCACATGTTAAACTAACACTCGTTTGTTATTAAAAGGAACCTTTTTCCAGAATAACGTTACAACTAAATTGTTTCTAGACAAATGATCATTTTAACACATTGTTGGTGTAAAATTTATTATTTTCTTTTAAATAATGTTATTAATTAAAAATACAAATATTTTATTCTTATTTAGTTTTATTAATTATAATTTCCATACAACGAAATGTTATTTTTTTATTTCGATTCCGAAATAAACTGATATCTTCAGTTGCTCGTTACTTAATTTTTGAATATTTTTTCGGGTTTTTATAACCAAAAACTTTTAGTCTTTGTGCCCATTGTTGGAATTTAGAATATAAATTGTTTCATTGTACCGCGTACGTAGATTGGGAATTTAAAATCATATCATATACAATATTTAGTTTGTTGTGGTATTTCTACTTTCTCCATTCGATTCATTGCCACCTATCTTTAATGGGTATGAAATGTCCAAATTTTTATTTATATTGTGTTGTCATGCTAAAGATCTTGATTGGTAAACATGGTTTTGAATATTACGTACTTTTACATAATTTAGTAAAGTTGTTGTTTGATGACTAAGAAGGTGGTTAATAAGTGGGACGGCGAAGTAGTTTAGTAAATGTTTATTAAACAGTTATAAATAGGTTTTTGAATTTTGTAGAATCATTCTTAACAGCACATTGATTCTTTCAATTTAAATTCTTTAAAATCCTTCTCAAATTAAGTAGGTACATATCCAACTTATTACGTAGATCAATAAGCTCTATATAATATTAATTGAATTCAGAAATTTACGCGGCTCATCCATTATTTTTGTAATATGACAGTACACCATCCACATCCTCATCTTAATTATTTAGACAATTGGGATGAGATATTTTGATTTTAAAAAATTCAATATAATTTATAAAATTTGACAATAAAGTGACCCAATTTTTAAATTTGGTTTTAAATTTAATTTTTATTATGTAAAGTTATTTTATTTTTTCTCAACTTTATTTTTGTGTTTTTCGTTCTTATTTGTATTATTTAACAATAAGTATTAATCTAAAATATTTTATTAAATAATTTCTTTTATACTGCGAAGCGCTAAAATTATGATATATGGAATTGCTTACAAAACCGTAATGTTAATGTTTCATGAAAATTAGTAAGAATTTAAATTCAAGATATTTCATTTAATAAATTTACTTGGAATTATTGTGTCTAAACATATCAGTCGTGTTTTCCATCAGAACTGCACTGGAACTCGACCAACTTTAAACTACTTTTATTCGACGTAAACCGAAAAAAAAAAATACATAAAGCGCAAATGTATAGTGCATAAATATGCATTGCTGTAACAACTAGCAATTAAAACTTATTTTTTTAGTTACACTTGAAACCCTTGAATTTTTCGAGTGTAAAATATTCTTGGGTTTATTAAGTGTAACTAAAAAATAAACTAACATTATAATTATTTATTGCTAGTTGTTACGGCAATGTGTATTTATGTTAAGTACACTACACACTAGCGCTTTAAGCATTTTTTTTTCGGTTTACATAGAATAAAAGGAATTTAAAATGTATCCAATTCTAGTGCAGTTCTCATGGAAAACACGAATATTGCCACCTCAATACTGAAGCGCTATAAACGCATTTTTGATATTTTTAAGTTAGCAGTGCCATCTTGTTTAAAGAAACAAGAACTTTCGATTGCTGTTTTCAAAATTTTCGGATTTCGTTTCGTTCGAAAGATATCATTTACCGAGTTTACACCGTAGATAGTATAATAGCACAATCGTATAATACTATTTTGCTATCCGGTATAAAACCGATGTTTTGATAGTTTAATAGCAAAAATAAAATATAATATTTTGATTTGATAGCTATCAAAATTTGATAACTATTATATTTTATTTTATTGTAGAAGGAAAATTTATGACAGTGTATTGTTGATAAATTAGTTTAGAAATATTTATGTGTATCCGGAAATTATATTTTTTCATTATTTTGTTTTAATTTTCTGTTTTTTATGATTATTTTATGCGGTGTAAAACCGGCAACGGTACATAGTAAAATAGTATTATACTATTTTGCTAATATACTATCTACGGTTGTAAAGCTAGTAATTGTAACTTTTGAAAATGCCTAAGCAGCATTTAATTTTTTTTGAATAATCATTACATTTATTTATTTTAAATTTGATACGTTTTTCTAATTTAATCGATATAATTTATTTATTATCTTACGATTTTATTTATACATCGCTGCTTCGATGATCAGAGTGTGAATGAAAATAATAAATAAAAAAATATTTTACTAAACATTGCGAGTAATTTGATTTAGAAGAATATTATCGTAACAGATTAATAAAAATTTGGAAACTTCTTAGATATACAATAAATTTGAGTTTGAAATCCGTTTTTTTTTTTATATAAATACTTTCCAAAATCAAACATTTGTCGAGATTTTCTTCCTTCTCTTAAACTGTAGCATTCTCTAAAGATAATGGGTGGCCACTGTCCCGTAATGATTTGTAATGGCACTGTACGAATTCAGTCCAATTTATTGTACAAGTTGAAATGTTCTTGCGGGAAAGAATATGTATATAGGATAGACAATTCTATATTTGACTTTCAAAATTTGCATAGGGCCATTACAAAACATTTACGGTACATATTTAGAGGAAGCTACAGTTTTAGAGAAAGAATAAAATTTTGATAAGCTTTTAATTTTGGAAAATATTTATATAAAAAACGGATTTCAAACACAAATTTATTAAATGTCTAAGAAGTTTCCAAATTTGTGCTATATTAAGATAACATTCTTCAAAATTAAATTATACTCAATTATCGGTAGTTCAAGTATAAAATATTTTTGTTTCAAATCCAGTGAACAATTGTAGGCCTTTGTTTTTCGTATAAATGTTCCGAGAAATATTTTTTTATTTATTATTGTTAATTCACCCCGATGATGAAGAAAGATAGCCATCGGATCGTCGGTGTTTAAATAAAATAGTAAGCTTAAAACAAAAATCATCCCACATTAAAAACGATTTATTCAGTACAAAGAAATAAAAATAAAATAAGGGTACTCCAAACAAATGCATTATTTAGGGTACCTTTGCCATACAATCAATTAATTTTTCTTCTTTTTTATAGACAAATATGTGGAGGAGACAGGTCATTCCCTCATAACATATCTACTGAAAAAACAAACTTAAAAACAAATTTAACTTTGTAGTACAGGTTTTGATTCTACTACATAAATAGCAAAAATACCCCAATTTTATTTTTTGTTGTGAATGTATTTATATAAATACTCGTATATACAGTATTAATTTGAAACCTTATAAAATTTCCTTTCAATCAAACTACATATGAACATAATTTGAAATAATATTTCCTGAAATTGAATAAAAATTTCCAAATTTCAAATTTTTTCAAAATGAATGTTTTGCCTTTTGAAGCTTTCATTCTTTAAAATCCCTTTGCAACTACCGACAAGAAGGCAGAGGAGTTAAATAATTCAAAAAATAATTCGAATTATTTAATTCAAACTCAAACAAATAAAATACATAAATATTTGACAGAAAAACATGAGAAGTAACAACATACAAATTCGAATTAATTTTTTCTCAACAAAATACGCTTTTGGTTAGTTGCAACAACCATCTTTTTGCTGGTTTTAATAGGTGAAAAATAACAATTATTCCAAAATGTGTATTATACTTCAAAAGTTAGAAAAAGAGAAAGAAAATGCAGTTTTTTAATTTCTTAAAAAAAATGATTATACGCTTTGGAACACATATGAACGTAGTCCTACCCTAGGGTTTTAGGAAAATTTATGATTTCTCTTGGTTGTGATTATTACTTTACCTTAGAAAAGTAAAAGTTTATGAGTAATGGCTGTATGAAAAAGAATAATTGAATTGTACAAGTACATCATGTATGTAAATGAAATTAAAGGAAAAATTAAATTTTGCATTTAAATTTTTACATTTTTTAGATGAAGTAATCACAACTGATCCTATTAGAGCTTGTTAATAAATAAAGGCAGCTCTATCACTGAGATATAGTTTCATTTATATATCAAAATATCGGTAGTGCAAAGGAATTTATACGAATAAAAGCTTCAAAAGGCAAAACATTTTTATTTTTGTAAAATATTGAAATTTGAAAGTTTTTATTCAATTTCAGGAAATATTATTTCATATTATGCATTATGGTAATAGTTTCTAAGACAAATAGTAACTAATATAAGATTGAAAGGAAATTTTTATGAGGATAAAGAAAAAATGAATGAATATAAAATTTCAAGATTAGAATAACTGCGTTTAATGATATAGTAGTTTCTTCAACACAGCGTATTATGTCGAAAGACTTCTGTTGTCAGCGAATATTGGGATAATCTGTTTTTAATATATTTACATGTTCATGTTACGATTATAAATTAACGATTATAAATCTTTGTAATAGGGTCCTATATTGCTGGCAGATTGGCTGATTCTCGTTCCTACATCTTCTAGAAAATGGTGATCTCTCTTTTAAACCCCTCGGAACTTCAATTAAGCCCACATTTGTACATTTACCGTATGTTGTTGTACATATAATACTAATACCGTAGGCAGACACAAAATTTATCGTGATTTTCATTTATCGCGATTGTCAAAAAACGCGTTCTGTGTAGTACGTTCTGTACGAAATAATCCTGTTTTTGTCAAAATCGTGTAATGACAGACAAGCAAAAATCCTTTAATAATCTAGAATTCGCGATTATTCGGTTTTTGTTTGTCTACAATATAAACAAGAGATATTACCAAAATCAAGTTTAATTAATTATAAAAACAAAAACTATGAACTTTGTAATATGAATTGTTCCGAAAATATGTATGTACAGTCAAGAACATTCATTTTGTATACGATCGAACTTTTTTTTTAAATATGTACTGTAGAATTCACTCAAAGTGTTTCTCATTAATGAAAAAAAAAAGAAAAGATTTATGATACGATCAACTGCGCTTTGTAAATTTAATGAGAAAAAAAAATAAAATAAAAAATTTCGTAATGGTATACTGATAAGAAGGAAAACCACATGCGCATTCAGTTGTATGGTTTAGCTTTAGATGGCGGTCCACTAGAACCAGGCATAGACACAAAAATGGTCCGTACCCATACCACGAATAATTGTTGTTCTCCAACTTATTAGAACCATTTTGAGCTGTTAATAAAGCGCTGGATACTCCTGACGTCCATCCTACAGAGGTCCATCAGATCCTTGAAGAAGGGTGCCCCTAGAAGTTTAGTCTGTTTCGTGGCAGATGAGGACAGGTGCAAAGAAGAAGAAGTGGTGTCTCTTCCTCCTCGCAACTACGACAGTAGTCATGTGAGAAGAAACCAAGTCTACTCGCATGCCTGCTTATGAGACAATGCCCTGTAATCACTCCAACAACCACACTGATCTAACTCCGCTGAAGAGACTCAGTTGTATACGACTTACTAATTTTTTTAAGAAGGCTTACATTTAATTCGGACAATAGAAATTTCAAAAAAAAAAAAATTTTTACGTGTAGAACACAAAGATTCTAACTCGAGGCAAAAATGCTTCAATACATATTCATTCTTTGGTAATATTGCACCTGAAAAAGGCTATAGTTTATCGGAAATCGGAAAAATACATCTAGTTAAAAAAAGTCCAAAAGTATAATTCAAACAATTTGTGTGTGAGATATTACCAAGAAAAAGGATTAGAAACATTGCATAGCATGAAAGCGCGGCGAAAGATTACTTCATTCGGATGAATGATTTATATTACGAGGTTTCTAAAAATCCAAAGCTGAATAACAAAGATGATGTATGACTTTAGTGGTGAAGTTCAATAACTGATAATCAATGTTTACTTCAAAGTAATTTAATTTTTTCGTGTTAAACGGCGCAAAACAAACATATGACGGATGATTTTTGGAAAACTATGGTGTTTTTTGATGCAAATAAGTTTGCTATGTTTCAGTGTGATAAGAAGCAAGAAAAAGTGTGGCGGAAGTGCAAAAAAGCATCTGGAACCAAAAATTCAGATATGGAGGTCAGAACGAAATGGTGTGAAGCGTAATTCACCATGACGTATCTATGGATAATTTGGTTTTTATTGAAAACAATATGAACAAAGAGTTGGCTTAAACGTCCTCAAAAGCAGTTTAAAGAATTCTGGTCGAAAAATGGGATGCCCGTAACGTTTTATTTCTACCAAAATAACGATCCAAAGCTTCAGTTCTTAAGATTGTGCTACTGTACAACTACCCTAAACGATTGCCCTAATTTCATTCTAAAGCCAAATCTACCGAATCGAACACTTTTGGGAACTTTAGAGACCAAAAACCAAGAGCCAACCACACCTTCAGGAACAAAGTTCAACTAAAAAAGGCACTTATGGAAGAATATCAAAAAATTGGTACGGAAATTGCCAAAATTTGGTAGCATCCATGACAAATCGCTTGGCTGTTGTTATCGCAAATTAGGGTTATCCAACCAAATTTTGATTTTTTGCCACGCGAAAATTAACAGGCATTATACATGGAATATACAACTGAATGTTCCTTGATTTTTTACTGAATTAAAACTAAATTTCTGAATTTAGTTTATTTAATTTTGTTCCTGTTATAAATTTTACCTAACAGAATTGTATGTACTAGTAACATTAATAATAATAAATAAAAAAATGAATCTTTCTAGTATGATTTATTTATCTTTTAAAATGAAACATCTTAAAATAATCGTATCGTATACAACTGAATGTTCTGACTGTAGCTAATATATATGATTTATATTAACAGCATATTTACTTTACGGTTTACGTTTGTTCATAACCATAATTTATTTTTCGTTTCATTTTACAGAAAGTGCGATAAATGAATTAAGAAATTAATAAATCTCATATAATTCAAAACTTCGCCGTTATTGCGGCGATTGTCGTGTCGACGTTGATAGCAAAAAAATTATGTTGCATATGTCGACTTCGATAAACGTTTGACGATCGATTCTACCATTTTTTGTCGATAACATGTTAGTAGCATCGACAGAAAATGATAGAATCGATCGTCAAATGTTTATCGAAGTCGACATATGCAACACAATTTTTTGCCTATCAATGTCGACAAGACAATAGCAATAAGGGTGATTGTGTTCTAAAAAATGCCCTTTTCAATTTCTCTCATCTGTTTTGGACTGTCCGTTACAAAAACAATGATTTGTTACAAACAGTTAAAAATAAAAAATGCTGTTTGCTTAATTTTAACCCGCTAAATGGTAATATGTAGGTTAACATTAAAAAACGATTTTATTTCGGTTTGGCTGAAACGAATACTAGTCCAAGAAAAAAACGCACATTTATGGCTGTCTTATGAAATCAATCGGTGAAACCGGTTTAACATTTCGCTGTCATTTTTACAGTTTTTTGACATTTTATGTCAAAAAACTTATTTTTGCTCTCGTTTTCTGTTGCAACAGAACAATCACATAAGTAGGCTTAAAAGTGCAGGCATTCAGCAAATTTTAAACATTTTTTGAAAATAAAAAAAAATCTACCGATATAACTAATATTTAGTTTTTTAAAGAAAAATTGGTTGGTGTAAATAACAAAAAAAATGAAGATTTTTTTCATTTTTGAATGTCATTCATTTGAAAAAGCAATTAATTTATAATGAATCAACCATTATTTGGGTAATCTTGGTTTAGCTGTGATTAATTTATGAACAAAATTCAAAACAATAAATTCCTACAGCAAAATGTCGATTATCTCAATTCTTAGTGTTCGCTGATGACAAGGGACAAAAAATATCCGGATATTTTTTGAGCAAATAACGAACGCACTGTTAAAAGGGCATCAGTGAACATACGGATTGAGATTAAAATGTACATATCGTCGACCTAACTGTGAATTAACGTATCTGAAATTTTTTCGAAAAGTTCTTTATTGATACCAAATGGTTCGTCGTGAGAAACTCTGTCTGAATTTTTGCACCTGCGTTGGTTCACCGTTAGCCCTAACAGTGAATTAACCTAGGTGCAGGAATTCGGCTGCAGTTTATCACGACCAACATTTTAGTATTAGAGATGAGTTTTCGAAAAAAAATGTCAGATATGTTAAATCAGTGTTAGGTCGACAATATGGGTTAAAGAGGAGTATCCTGTTCAGAATTATGCCTCTGTCAGGATCAGAAGCGCGAGTTATTCTAAGACACCCCCTGTATCTAATATAAATTTAAATACATATTATAATATATTGTATACATTTACACTATGTGTATAAACAAACAACTTGGCATTGAATAGACTAACTGTAAACGCAATAAATTATGAAAAATATCCGTAGGCCACACATAATATTAGCATCTTATTTTCTGGGTTTAACTATTAATTAAATAAATTTAATTATATTGAATTTAATTTTAGAAACACTTTTAAAATGTTATGTTATTTATTCTCAAAGAAAAATTAATTTATTAAGTGGTCTATAACATTCACTAATACTTATTTGTTTGGCCTACGGATTGATGATTTTAGCTGCTCAAAAAATATCGTTTAGTGTCGTGAAAAATGTTTATTGAGTAAGTCTTTTCAGTTTTTTTGGTGGATTTTTTTTTATTCTCTTCATTGTTGTATAAAGCACCAGGGAATGTTGGAAGAGACTCAACAATGGTTTAGAATTTAATACTTAATTTTAAAATTTACGTAATTTTCAATTCACAGTAAAGTTTTAGACATAATTTTACATTACACAAAAAACCATGAAAATATACAATTAAATAGGCGCGGCTGTAAAGAACTTATTCAATTGCAAATTTTTCGTTGCAGGATAGTAAATATATTTATAACTTAATTGTATTCTAAGGATACTTCATTACTTAAATAATCGAAAATATTTTAAAATGTGGTAGATTACTATAATGGATTTACATAGTCATTTAACAAAATTAACCATAAACATAAATTTAAAAAACATTTAGCAATACATTAGTACGATAATTGATGAAACAATAAGTTATCTTCACTTGTGTATTGATATATTGCATAAAATGTCAACATACATTTATAAATAATTTGTATTTAAATAATATAAGTATACGTAATTTTAGTTCACACTTCAATTTTTCCCAAAAATACAATTACGATCCCGGGCGGATACAAGCCAGGCCGATCTATTAAAGTCGTGTAAAACATAAATTAATTATGCACCTTTGATGAAGAATGTTGAATTCGTTTTTCAAATTCTTCTAAACTTAGTGCTTGTCCTATGTTTAATGATGGTAATTTACCAGCTTGCGCTTGCGCTAATAATTCTGGTGAAAACCATCTGGCTAATTGATTGCTAGTGGGTGATAAACACCCTTCTCGATTATAATTGATTAAACATTCTGCACCTAAAAAGTACAATAAATTTATGAAGTATTATAAAGTGTTTATAAGTAGAACGAATGAAGAACTTATGACACCTTACAAATAATCAAACATTGTGTTTTACAGAAGTCAGATATTGTTTTAAAGGTAATCAACTTGGTCTTCTCATGAAAAAATCGCTTACCAGAACTATTACTGGATGTTTGTTGATTATAATTAAATTGAGGAGCTCTCATTGCTCGCTGTTGTTGTTGCTGCTGAATTTGTTGCCTATGGTGTAAAATTTGATGCAACTGTGCGGCCGTATTAGCAGATTGTTGTTGATTAATTTGGTTAGGTATAGATTTTTGATGTGCTGCTGACCCAACCAAACCACTGTTAGTTCCATTGCCTCCACTCATTCCTAATATTACATTGGAATTAGATGATTTTTTACGTTGATTTCGCTGTGATGACTGTTGTTGGGATTGCTGAATTAATGACTGTTGTTGTTGATATTCCAAGCTGGCAGCATATTGCATTTGGGTTCCACCTTTTAATATAGGACGGCCTAGACAAATATTCCAATTTTATAAAATCAGGTTGAAATGGCAAAAATAAATTTGTAAATGGAGTAAGAAGTCCCGGTGACTTTAACCTTCGTTTGGTCAGCAAAATTTTAGTACATGCGAATGGGCGAAATTTACAAATGTAAAGATTTTATTCCTATGTATTTTGTAAGGAATTTTTGAATAAAACTTTATTTCATATATAATTTTTTGTTGTTGTTTATGTACATTTTCTACTTTTTATAGTTAGAAGTTTCCTTTAATTATTACCTGTTAAAAAAAAGGGGAAATACAACTTATTTGTTATTTTTTGTGCGTTTGGCGTCAGATTAGTGATGATTATTATACAACTTAGCAGATTCTTTTTTATATTTTTGTTACGGAATCAAAATTCTGCCAAAAGAATACATGTTTATATCAGTTTTTCTCAAAGTTTTTGCGTAAAGTATCTTTTATTTATTTTATTGAGAAATTAAAAACAGGACATGGATTCTCCAGTTCTTATTTCATTATCTCTCTAATTTTTTTTTCGTACCCTGAAGGGCACGCGTATCTCACGTTGAGAAACACTTAGATTATTTGTAAGTAGTACCGAAATACATTAGAATTTTTTACATTTTCATTATATTGTGACTAATAAAAGCCTGGGTTGCTAGAGAGAGAGAGAGAGAGCTATTTAAATAAGGTTTTATTAATTTTATTTTTTTATTAATACAGAATAAAAATATGATTCAGACCTTAAAAGTGATGGTCGTGTTCCGCACGTTCTACGTCACCGTTGTGCGCTTCTTCTTTCCAACATTCACCCGATGTCACCGATTCATTAGAATTTTCATCACATGACAATGAGATCGATGAATGTGGAGGAGAAGAAGCGCCTGGTGGATATTTCATTGGCAAAATGGTAGTACAAGCAAACGTCACTTTATCGTAATAGACAACAGAATGCGTGGAACACGACCATCAAAGTCTGAATCTTATTACCACCTACAAATAATCCAAGCGATATGAATGGGTAATGTTGGAAGGGACCTAACCACACTCAGTCAATGTGCTTGGTGTTCCATTGTCGTCAATCGAAATTGGAAGAGCATCGTCGAGGCGGCCAAATCTATTTATATGATTTAACGTATTCTTTTGGCAGAGTTTGAGTTCTGTAACAAAAACGAAAAATAGCCGGGCAAGACAGAACTTATATGGAGCTTAATAAAAAAGAACTGTTGATTTACTTTGGGATCCTTTTAACCATATTAAGCCATCGATAAGGGCTTTTATCAACATGGTTAAATAAGAAGGTTCACCCTCTTCATCAAGCAACAATACCACCGAAACATTTCATAATATAACCTGACGGGCTATTATGAAATTTATTGCATATTCGATTCGACTATTATGAGATCAATCTAATTGTCGAATTGTAAAATATAAAGCAAAGAATGTATCAAGTTAGTAATTTTATGTTTTATTAAATACATAATTTAAAAAATCTCCATAATATTTTTAAAATTTACATATTGTTTACATAACTACTATGATAAAAATAAATTCAAATTATACGATATTCGAGGGCTCAATAGATTAATCCGATTCGATTAATTACCCCATCCCCACGGATCTCAAATTTCGGTCATCCGGTGGCTACCTCACCAAAATCAAATTTTTTACGTACATATCTGTACAACTAATTATCTAAAAATATTTTGTAAACACATAAAAACACTCTTGTTGATAAACAGGCTGACACAACTTGTTGTGTCAAAAATCAATTATACCAACTTGACAACACCAAAATACATGAAATGACAGACAACACAGCTCATGCTACTCACAAAAATAAAAGCGAGACCCAAAATACGAAAATATGAGTCACATAACTCGAGAGATGAGATAAGCCTCTCGATGAGGTGAGACCCATAATAGAGGTATTAGTTTCATAACAGTAAAAAATTTGATTTATCGAATTTTTCGATAAATTTCATTGTTGAATATCACTAACAAAACCTACCTTGTCATACAAATATTTTGACAAAATTCATTTGTGGTTGTTTTAGGGAAAATATATTTAAAAAGCCTTGATAATGGTAAGGAAATACCAAAATATTGACAATGACTTAATAAAAAAATAAAGAGGATATTTTGATCTATATTTAAGACATTTTTTTAAATAAATGATTATAAAAAAAGACCAAACATTTTATAATTTTCAATTAAATTTATAGAAACATTTTCTTACATTTTCTAATACAAAATGCAAACAGAAAAAAAATCTTTACAAACGTAAATCCTACCCACTCGATCTACAAAAAAAAAAAAAAAAAAATATAAACTCGCTGTATATTTTTCCCATTTTCCGAAAAAAAAACCCCAAAAAATTAAACTCTGACTAGCCAGGTTTTCCCCAGTTATTTAAAAAAAAATTTAAATGTTTATGGATGTTCGGGCGGCCCAAATTGATAAAAATATTTATTTCAAAACCAAGTTTTTGAAACCGAGATTTCGAAAATCAGTCTTTTGAAACTGAGATTTTGATAATCAGTCTTTTGTAGTGAACCAGTAAATCCTACCCATGGGAAGGTTAACATTTTTCGAAATAAATTAAAAGTACATACCCACAGGTTTAATTGTCGGCTGCTGTTGATGTTGCATTTGAGAATTCCACTTCATTTGAATTTGTGAATTATTATATAAAGAATTTCCCTGTTGTTGTGCTATTACGTGACTTGGATTTAAACTACCTTGTAGTAAACCAAGCGCATTTTGGGAATTTTGAGCTTGTTGCATATGTTTGAGGAAATTTAAATTATTCGCTGAATTCATAGTTTTGTCTGTAGTGGTTGTAATATCACGAATTTTATTGTTACTATTTCCAACAATTCCACCATTTAGTAAGGATCCATTTTGAGAATTAATATCAGTGCCCATGATCGAAGAAAGTGACGATATATTATTATCGTCCTTATCGGCTGTCATTTTTCGTAAAACCGATGTCGGTGTAAATGCAATTTGCGTCGGAGATTGTATATGAATGTTATGTTTATTTGGTGAGGCGACACCCTGCTGCTGTGGTGGAATGACATTCGTTATTTGTTCTTGGATTTCTTGCCGTCGAAATTTTTCACGTTGCTCTTCTAATTTTTTTCGTATAAGTGCTTGTTGCATTATGGACTGGGTATGGAATTGTAATTCTCTTGGTGATGGAATTCGTTGTGACATTGCTGACGCAGCACTAGGCAATGGAGAACTGCGCAATGATTTTTGATTCTGAATATGAGATGCTGTTGGATAAATTAACGGATTTTGTTGTTGGCTAATATCATTTTGATGTTGGGCCATTTTTCCTACTTGATTTAATTGCATAATAGCTGACGATAATGCATTGTTTGACTGATTTGGTACATTTGAACCATCAAGCTGATTATTGTTTAACATAAAATCACGATTTCTACCGCTGCTGTTATTCAATAATGATTGGTATTGATTTTCATTCCAATGCATTCCA
Source organism: Tipula vernalis (assembly GCA_958295665.1). Lineage (NCBI taxonomy): Eukaryota > Metazoa > Arthropoda > Insecta > Diptera > Tipulidae > Tipula > Tipula vernalis. The sequence continues at coordinate 5,315,727 of OY282561.1, forward strand.
TCGACGGTAATTTGCGGATCATTCCTTTGGTTATTGTTCATAGGCAACTGATCCAAATGTAACATTTTAGAAAACATATCACTATTATTTTGAGTTACAACTTGATTTAACTGTGACATTTGCAATTTTTGTATTTGATGATGCTGTTGTTGTGAAAGTTGAGGATTTGATCGTGATAACATATTATGCTGAGATTGTTGTTGATTTATATTCATATTATTGAAATTGTTGAACATTGGAGTATGGTTTATTCTTTTAATATCTTTTTGCTTATTTAATAATTGCAATAAAGTTGTACCTTCTGAGTTATCGCCATTCGATATTTGCGGCTCATTATTGAACAATACATCAGAAGTTCCTGGTATCATTGAATGGTGTTCTAAATTTTGTTGATGGATCGGTATTCCGGCATTTTGTGGATTCTTGCCGGAAATTTGCGATAAAAGTTTTTTAAACGCATTCATTTCATTTTGTTGCACACTAGATGATTGATTGCTTATGTTATTTTTCTGATGTTTTTGAATTGGACCTCCAGCACCCGACTGCAACATTCGTGCCTCTAATTCTTCAACACTCTGTATTTTGTTTGTACTTTGCTGTATGATAGAGCAATCCAATGGATTAGAATGAACATTTTCATTACGTTGTAAAATTTCTAATAAATTAATGGTCGGATTTTCAGGTGAAATTGGTGCAAAATACTTATTTGACTCGTTATTAGGTAAACCTAGTCCAGTCGTTGAATTCATTATAACTCCTCCACCTGGTTTACCACCATATGTATCGTTAATTTGCCCCCCATGCGAGAATTGTTCGGTTAAAAAGTCTAAAAAATATTAAACATAATATGTAATAACATTCAATTACACATAAAAATTTGGTGCACTCACCTTCAACCATGTTATTTAAATCACCTTGTTGTGATGAATGTGGACTCTCAGGTATGCGACTGTTTGGACTGTCACTATGAAACCATTGGCTAAATCGGGAACTACGATTATCCTTTGATGATAAATCATTATTCTATTAAATATAGTTACATATGTGAATTAGTATATTTATATTATTTATAGGGGATAGGTTTTGAATGCTAATATTTAGGTGGGATATTCTATACTCAATATTTGAAAGCCAAAAACCTCTTTTCGAATAAATTTCATCTTATGCGGACCAATACAAGTGCCACTATGCTATGGACTAATTCTCGAGGAAATCATTGACCATTGTAAAACTCGAGATTTAACTATCTTTTTTTTTTGTTTTAAATATGAATCTATTAATTTGTTTCTATTTTATGCCTATTTAATTCGTTCTCACGATACGCTTTTTATTTTAAATACCCTCTTTTTGGGAAAGGTAAATGCGTTTACTTAATTTCCTGACTAAAATTAATCCGCCTCAGGTATGAGGTATAAATACTTGGTAAATACCCTAAATTCGGTAAATGCCCTGTTCTCAAAAGCCCACAAGGGAAAAAGTTCATCTTCTAAAAATATTCATTTGGACTATCATATTGAAAAATATACAAGGAGGGGATTACTCTAATTTATAATACATATGGAAATCTTGATAAATGGGAAAAATTATATGTATAATAAACATAAAATTAATACCAAACCGTTAAATGTTATACACATTACATATATAATTTTACCATTTTTTCACAACACGTGTTATTAATTAACCGTGTTAAAAGAGGTTAGACTGTAAATTAACACATTTGTACAACAGACAACAACACCCGATAATAGCATTTTTACGTGTCACCATCACTCGTTCAAACGAGCTTACTTCCCAATGTATCACTGATAATATAAATAGATTAGAAAACTCACCGGAAGTAGACCCGGTATTGTGTCTAATTTTAAAAAGTCCTCAAAATTAAAATCATGATTTGTCTTCTGTTTATCATTTGATGAACTAAAATTCTGATGATCGGTATTAGAATTTTTCTTCAAATCGGTTCCGGCCGTATAATTACTGTGTTGTGAAATAGAACTTCCTTGTGATTTTTTATTTTCTGTTATTTCCAATCCAT
>OY282561.1:5320264-5395889 GCA_958295665.1 Tipula vernalis
CATTGGTAAATATTAGAATTAATTCGAATTATTTTGGAGTTATTTTTTTCTTAACAGAATAAGTCCCGAAATATTTTTTCGATTTAATTTTTATATTCTCTGTTTATTTTTTCTGTTTTTCATTCAAGTAGTTACGTATTTTATTTGTTCGAGCTCGAATTAAATAACTCAAATTTTTTGTTCGAGTTATTTAATTCTTGTCACGTGCAATTGTAGTTGTAAATTTCTCAACAAAATACAGCTATTATTCCTATTTGAATAGGAATTAAATTTTGTCCAAAGAAAGAGCCAAGATTAGGCGTTTTTGGAAATAGATCCTGAATAACTTCAGGTTAAGTTTTAACTTTTCTTATGTCAGTAAAAAATTAATAAGTTATCTATCACAAACAAAGTAAAATTCGAAAATGCATTTTGAGAGATTCAAAGAAATACAAAATATTTTTCTAAAACACATTCATATTGATCCGATTGATGTATTATTATTTTTTGTATGTACAGACACAAATAATTTTAGTTTGAGTTTCGTTGTGTTGTGTGTTCTCAGACAAAACTTCGAAATATAAATTATTTATATTTAAATAAATAGGTGGGTATTTACACACCATATAAATATCTTAAAAAATCTATTTTAATTTAATTTAAGTACCAAAAATATAAAGAAAATAAATTCAAAATTGACAGCTGGAACCACAAAAACCAAGAAAAAAGTTGGTTTTTTGTGTGATAAATGATTGCTTTTAATGCCAAAAGTGATAAAAAATGTCATGATATTTTTTATCAGTTTTGCCCGATTGAACACAAGGATAGTTTCAATAACAAAATAATTTCTAAAAATATTTAATTAGAAACCTGACGACAAAACGAGTTTGTTGAATTTTACAAAGCGATTTAAAACAAAATGTGAAATTTAAAATCAATTTATTCAATTATGGTTGTTCAATCGGGTCTGACCACTGACTTTTATCTCATGGACAAGGCATACACAAAAAAACTATGGTATACAGTACTTTTCATACCAGGCGCCTCGCCTCGAAATATTTAGTTACCACAAATGCGAAGCTGAGACCCTTTTATACCGGTGGCATTGGCTTTGAACATTCGGTTGCTATCAAATATTTTATATAGGTCTATTTTACACGTGAATTATAGCAAGAACTGTTTCTAAATTTGTAACGTACATATGAGCTAGATTTTTTGGTAAGTATGAAATATTTGTGCAAAAAAAGTGATTTGTAGGTTATGTTGAGAAAGCACTTCGCTTTATACTACATACTTTAAAATCTCGCAGTCGAGTGTGGAACGCATTGCCTTGGCTGTGTAGATAACTTCATTGTAATATATTTTTTTTTTTTTTTAAATTATCACTTAAAAATAAATTATTTTTCAACAAATTGAATTTATTACTATAAAATTAAACGGTATCAATCTAATAAAACTAATTAACATAGTTAAAAAACGAAATAAAAAATTTTTATTTACGAAGCTCAAAGCCGAGGCGCCTGGCATGAAAAGTACTTGTCTAGAATTTCGAATTTTCGGAAATCAAATTCAAATTTATTTAAAAACGTGGGTGAGGAAAAACCTTTATTTAAGAAAACCAGAGAAGGCGTGGTCCCAAACAAATACTTAACATAAATGCAGATATAAACTTAAAACTTAAACATCAATCATCAGTTTTATACGGAAATTGATAACAATGATATTTACAAATTGGCTAAAACAATAATTAAAAGTTTTATTAAGATAAGGCAGCAGCTAGGTAGGCTAATTATTTTCCGACACGAGTGAATTGAATTAATTGATATATTATGTACAGAATAAATATTTTTATTAAACACTTTTCAAAAACAATAAATCTTGAAATAATCAACTTTGTTTATTTACGTTTGACTGACATTGTTATTCGAATTTTTCATTTGTTGTGGTTTTTATAGTTCATACTTCAGATACATGTTACTTATTATATTAAGGAAAAAATACATAAAAATAATTTAAATATCTTTTGAAAAAACCCAGCACAGTGTTTTATTTATTAAATTATGATTTCTTTCTGTAAATATTTTTCTGTTTATCTTAAGTTTACTAGAAAAAAAAAAGATTTTGAATAATTTTCGGAAATAAATTTGTTCCAATGCGGCTCTTGCTTTAAATTTTCGGCAATACGTTTTTAGAGTAAGAGGTATATACAATTCAAGTGAGTAGAATATATAAAAAATATTAATGATAAATATTATATTTTTTATAATTTTTGTTCGATTGAACACGTCCATAGACAGTTTAATCGATAATGCAGTAGATAATTGATACGTGAAAAATTAGTACTCGCAAACTTTTAGAGATGTCAGCTTTAATAATTTTGCATTTTTGGTACATAAATGAAAAATTCACTGCGTTCCATTGGAAACAATTTGCTACTGCCAAGTACCCAAGTATAACAACACAGAACTCAAAATTGAGGTACTGTGTTTTCCTTTGGATTTTGACAAAATGTCCGAAACTCACACAACTCGAACTCATTAAAAATACAACATAGTATTGGTGTGTATATGTATACATTTTATATATAACAATCTTTTTTTTTACTTACGTAGTTTATCAGATTGTTTTTGTGGCTTGTTATAATAGGTTGATCGGTGCAGTGCTTTAGTAATATTGATTTTTTTTTTTGTGTTAATAAATATTTCAAAATCAATAATAATGAAAGAAGAAGGGTACGACTTAAAAAAGTTCATTAGATTGAACTTGAAAAATATTTTCACTGACGAGCTGTCCCGGAAGTTTACGTTTAATGACGGCGAGGGAATTTAAGTGCCAAACATTTCAACATTATAAAAATTTTGAGAGGTAAATTTTGTCACACAAATTTAATAATTAATATTTAACAATTTTAATATTTTATAATTTTAGATTGTACCGACACAAGCAGAATTTAAACAAATATCAACTAAATATTTTTATTATTTAACAGATAAGCGAAACAAAAAAAATGACGAAGGCTGAAATTTGCACTTGTTCCTTTTATATAAATCGTACTAATTTAATTATATGTTGAATTTTTTTAAATTAATAACTAGAGTTAAGAATTAAATGGCAATCACAATTTCCTGTGATATTTTGAAATATTTATGCCTTATACATTTTATTAAAATTTTGAATTACTAAATAATTCTAAGAAACGATAAAAATGTATGATCAATTAGAATATTCTGTGATAACAAATTAAAAATATTTACATATATTTGGTTACCAAAATAAAAATGCAAAAATATAAATTTTGTTTCATTAATGAATAATTTGATTAACTCGCCAAATTTCGAGCTTGACATTTACACACATACACATTAAAAAATATTCCCGCCAATATTATTTTTACACACACACATGTATACAATTTTTATATAGTGAGTTCTGTGAGTTCCCAATAATTGCGACACGGTGCATACGTTTTCTTATAATAATTCGCAACTCAAACAAAGGTTAACCCAGAACTAAGTTATGGATATGTTATGGAATATTATAAAATAGTTGGATTTAAAAATACTTGGGTACTTGTGAGTAGATGTTCAATGGAACGCAAATTTTTGTGACATTAGTAAAACATAACCTCAATTTAAATAAAACTGCTAGATTTTAATAAAAAAATACGTTGATCTATTAATAATAATAAGTAATAAAACATTAAACAACAAAATAATTAAAATATTTTTACGATTTAACAATTGTGCGTCGTATCACAAACATAAACAAAAATTTTTTGTTTTTAACCCTAATCGAACCAACATATTTTCGTTATGTCAGTAAATTCAAATTCTAATCAAATAATTTACGAACATTTTTGCAGATAATGAGTAGATGTCAAGTACATTGTATGGAAATGTTTCAAAATAAAATACATACAAGTTTATAATTAAATTAACATTATTTTGAAAATCGATGCATTTATCAAACGAGCCAAAAAGGCACACCTTGGTTGGATTAGGGTTAAAAAATGATGTTTCACACAACCAAAATTGGTATAGAGCCATCTATTAGAATTTTTTAAACTAAAATCCCTCTTTCGTTAATTATATGCGTAACTACTTCTAACAACTACACCATCATTTGAGCATGAGTAGTTGCGAGTAGATACAAGTACTTGTGAGTAGTTTGCTAACGCCAATGGAACACACTAATTAAATTTTTTTTTTTCTATAATTCATATCTACTTGTTGTCAGTTTTATTAGTATTGGTTGCTTTTCTTTTCATTATTGCTTCGATACAAAACAAAAAATGTTTAGAAAAAAACGTTAAATGCCCAGTACAGCCATCTCTAGGAATTTACCATCCTAGGGACATTTTTTGACAGCGATGCCCCTTAAGATTGATACACGAGACAAGGACAACCGTCCCTTTTTCTCCCCCCTCCTTACATGTACATGGTACATTTCTAGGGTGGGATGTTGTAACACCACTTTCGATTCGAATTCGATATAGTTTATGTCTAAATTGTACTTTCGCTTGTTGATTACGCTTTTTCTATTGCGATCTCTTTTAATGCGTACTTTTCCTTTCCTTAATCGATAAAGTATCACTAACCAAAAATTTGGGTCAAAAAGAATCATGAGTTCTGTTGGGAATACATGTATTATAGGGCTCGTCACGAGCATTTCGTATTTGCGTATTTCGTAAATTTGAACGTCTCTTCTGATTGGTTTAAATTATTTCTCCTAAATAAGCAAGAAACGTCAAAAATAAACACGCTCATAGGCTACTTATTTGCGTAAATATTTTCATAAGAATGTTTTTCAGCATAAGTTAAAATTTTAAAATTATAGATTGAAACTAGACAAATTCCCTATATGCTTTGTTGAAAAACAAACTATATTTTGTATGAAGAGGTACAAATACAATTTTTTGTTGTGATTACTACAAATATTTATTAAATGATTTCTATTAAATATTTAATTGAAATGTTTTCCGGCTACGCTAAGCCGGTATATTGTTTTGAGAAAATCAAGTACAAAAAAAACCGCAAATATTTAAATAGAAAATTCGTTTGAGTTTTTTCTTTAGATTTATTTATTTACTAAAATTAGATTATTTTCGTACGTTTTAAGATAGTTTCATGTAAACTAGGTAATTTTTTTCTTTAATACTCAGTTAAATCTAACACATTTTAGCTGTTAAATAACGTATCTTCTGTGATTAGTTGTGATTTTTAATTAATAGAAATAAATAAGAATGCAAATTTTGGGAAATGGCCAAGATTGTCGACAGCTCATTTTCATGTAATTTATAATTCACACCAAAAAAACAATACTGAAGGCAATCAACAGTAAAGTTATTAAGTACATATAAACAATAAATTAATTTAATTTACTCAAAAAAATCACTAGTAATCACAGAAAAAATTTTAAATCCAGCAATAATGGCCGTATGATACTCACTTTCTTCAAGTGCAATAAAGTGCTGCAAAACTAGTAAAGCGAAACAGAGAAGAGTAGTGTAGACAATACTATAGGCAAATATTTTGAAGTTTCGGATAAACAAAATATGTAAATAGAATCAAAATTTTTTTATGCGATGAAGTAGCCATTTTCAAGAACATTTATTTTTTAGATCTTAATTGATTTTTTATGTAAGAAATATGAGGCCCACGCATAATAAATTTGCATTAGCTGCCGCAATTAATTGCAGTGACATAATTTATATGTAAAGTTAATTTATATATTATTTTCTTTTATACACAAATTTTTTTTTGGTAGAAATGTCAGAATAAAGTATCTAATGTCAAAAAAAAGAATCAAATCCAATTCTTTTTTTGCTATATTTGCTCGATTAACTAGCTAGAAAAATTGAGCTACCACTTTTTTTGTGACTTTTCTATATTTTTTTCAAATCCATGGTAAATAAATTCACTCTCAAAAATATTTTGTATATATATTTTTTCTCTCACTCCGTTTATCTTTCCGTCACTGAAAAGTGGGAAAAAAGTGAGTATCACACAGCCATAATACGCTGAAGAAATTACGAAAACAAATAGCCTGTGAGCGTGTTTATTTTTGACGTTTCATGCTTATTTAGGATAAATAATTTAAACCAATCAGAAGAGACGTCAAATTTACGAAATAAAAAATACGCAAATACGAAATGCTCGTGACGAGCCGTTCTAATTTAGCGCCGCTGTTTGCTCCGTCAATCACTGTGTTCCATTGGAAACAATTTGCTACTGCCAAGTATTTGTGAGTAGATGTTCAATGGAACGCAAATTTTTGTGACAGTAGTAAAACATAACCTCAATTTAAATAAAACTGCTAGATTTGAATAAAAAATACGTTGATCTATTAATAATAATAAGTAATAAAACATTAAACACCAAAATAATTAAAATATTTTTACGATTTAACAATTGTGCGTCGTATCACAAACATAAACAAAAATTTTTTGTTTTTAACACTAGTCGAACCAACATGTTGTCAGTAAATTCAAATTCGAATCAAATAATTACGATAATTTTTCAGAAAATGATTAGATGTCAAATACGTTCTATGGAAATGTTTCAAAATAAAATACATACAAGTTTATAACTAAATTAACATTATTTTAAAAATCGATGCATTTATCAAACGAACCAAAATGGCACACCTTGGTTGGATTAGCGTTAAAAAATGACGTTTCACACAGCCAAAATTGGTATAAAGCCATCTATTAGAATTTTTTAAACTAAAATCCCTCGTTTGTTAATTATGTATATGCGTAACTACTTCTAACAACTACACCATCACTTGAGCATGAGTAGTTGCGAGTAGATATAAGTACTTGTGAGTAGTTTGCTAACGCCAATGGAACACACGCTTAATGTGTTTGGGCTATCAATTTTTAAAATAATTTAACCAAGGTCACCAACATAACAAAACCAAACTTGTACAAAGAGCAAACATTTTGGTTCACAGGGCAAAAATTTAACCTGCACCCTGCTTACATGTAAGCACGAAACACAGGTGCCTTATTTCTTTTACCCCAAACACATAAGCGGCGCTCTACGCCTGACTTCGCTTCTCTACGTCTTTTTGATTTTTGGCAACCACATAGACGCCACTAATTTGACATTTATTATTTGAAAAATGTTGTTTGGGTTTTTACAACAAAACATTTTCATAAAAAACTATTTGTTTAATTACTTATTATGAACAAATTTGAGTTCAAATTTAGATTTTTGTACAATTGTCTTTCTCATATGCCGATTTGGATGTAAAATTCAGCTAAAATAAGAGGTTTCCAAGCATTTACTTTAAAAACAACAACAATAATTATAAATGCCATTCATCGCCTCAAAAAATACAAACTTTGCTAGTTTGACGCCGCTCTATGTATTCGCTCTTATGGAAATACAGGTATGTATTCTAATTTAGCGCCGCTGTTCGAGTTAGACAAATGAGAGCTGAACTAAGTTAACGTCAAGCGTAGGCAATTTGGTGCGAAAAAGAGAAAAACTAAAATAGATCAGGGCCATATTTAAAATTTTATTCAATGGTTTAGAATAAAGTGGGTTGCTTAAAATAAAACAATTAAAGTTTTAAAAACATTTTTATATATACCCGTCCTTCTCCAACTGCCTATGCGTGAAATAGAATATATTATATGAGAAGAACTTTGTTTCAAATCTATATTATTTTTAGATCTATGGGAAAATGTTGTTTGGGTTTTGACAACAAAATATATTCATAAAATTATTTGTTAATGACTTATTACGAACAAATTTCAGTTCAAATTTAGATTTTTTTTACAATTGTCTTTCTCATATGCCCATTTGGACGTAAATTTCAGGTAAAATTACAAGTTTCCTTGCATTTACTACAAAAACAACAACAATAAATGTAAATGTCATTCATCGCTTCAAAAAATACAAACTTTGCTAGTTTGACGCCGCTCTATCTGTTCACTCTTTTGGAAATACATACATGTATGTGATATTTCGTTTGTCATTTTGTAGTTACTGTGTTTGTCACCAGAGTTTTCATATTTATAAATCATAGTATTTACTAACCAATGCTTAATAGTTACTACATATTTTTTCAGTAACATTATTATTTAATGCACAAAAGCGTCAGCTTGATTTCCAGAAAACAATGAAAGTATTATAAATGTCAAATATTACCAACTTTTAAAAATAAATCACGAGAATTGGTTGGTTATTTGTTTTGACCAAAATTGAATTCCGATTCCAAGTCTAATTCTTTGTTCAAATGAAATTTACTGTATTCTAATTTAGCGCCGCTGTTCGCACCGTCAATCTGTTTGGGGATGTCTAATTAGCGGCATTTATGTGGTTGCAAAAAATCATAAAGACGAAGAAAAGCGAAGTCAGACGCCGAGCGCCGCCGATCTATCTGTTTGAGTTATTAGTGTACGGTACGGTACAGTACGCTTGATGTAGAAGCTTGCCAACATAAAAAAGTTGGAATTTTTGAATTTTTAAGAATTTGTACTGAGTTCTTACGAATTTGTAGTGAATTCTTAAGAACTTAGTTTAACATTACAAATAAAAAAAATATTTAATTTTTTGCGCATTTTTTTTTTTTTTTTGTTGACAGAAAATTTATTTAATTTTGTTTAACAAGATATGATATTGAATATTTCTTCCTTCCTTCCGTTCCAAATGGTGCGATCCCTCCGCAAGAGAACGCCAGACACGATGACCGAGTGTATTTGTACAGTAATAAGATCGTAACCAGAAGCTTTTTTCGTATTCATATTCATTTCGTTGATTTTCATTTTAATTTCAAGGGTATTTTCCCCAGCTGATTGCTATATAACGTTTACAAATTTGTGAACTTCTTTGTCTAATTGTTTCCTCTTCTTTAATGGAACCATTAAGTTATTTTTTTCTCCTAAGGAGGCCAAGGCATTCCCAATTAATGTGATTATTTACAAGAAATGGGTTTCTTTTTCTCTGAATGTTTTTTTTTCACTTATCGGTGAATGATCAGAGTTTAAGTCCTGGCTTTCATCTACTAGTACACAATTTACAGATATGTGCTTTATTACGAAGCAATCAATCAGATCTGGTAATTTGTTTGGATTATTTGACCGGCAGATTGGTTTTACAGTTGATAGGGCTTCACAACTGCATTTTCTGATAGCCTTTAGGAGTTCATTATCTTTTGCCGTTGTTAACCTATAGAGCTCCAGTGGACATTTTTTTGTTCAAGTTTCCTCCAAGTGCAAATAGTTTGCCTAGTGACTATTGGCATTCCAGCATACAATTCTAAGATCATCGGCCATTTTTATGTTTAGGTATGGCCCCCTGAGTGCTGTACTCTAGTCTCTGAAATCGCTCATCAAACCTATTGAGTCTACTTAAAATCAGTTTAAATGTTTGATTTATATCGTCATTTTGAGCAGTTTTCTTGATTTCCGTTACTCATCGTTACTATATATATAGCGTAAGTCATGTTAGCCAATTGTCCCTGGGTAGCTTTCGACACTCTACGCTTTATTTCGGGTTGGTTCATCTGCTTGTTTCCTGATAAACTTGGATTATTAGCAATCAAATTCTTATTTTTGGTGTTTTGCTGCATCCTCTATAGTTAGGCGGATGGTTTTCTCCACAGTGAACACATTTAGGCTGAACATTTTTAGCTTTTACCTGGGTTCCTTGTTGTAATGTTTTTGGGTATGTCCATTGGCTTGACATTGTTTACATTGTGGTATTAGCTTAGATCTTCTTACAGGCTGAATAACCAATTTACACCCCAAGATGAACTTAATTTGATAATTTTTTTTCGATTTGTTTATCAGTATCGAAGGCCAAGATAAACATGTTGAGAGGTGGTATTTAGCCTTAATTGATGCTTAAGTAGCCTTTAAATCCATTTGGTTTCAGGTTTTCAATTATTTTTTTCTGGCTTACTCTTAGAATGTAGATTGTTAGCCATAACCAATATTGGCCTGGTTCGTTGGTTTTTGCTCCTTTTTTCTTTGGCTAAGAGATAATTTCTACGTTGAGTTTTCTGTGTTGCTTAGTTATAACTAGTTTTTGGACAGTCTAGAGATTTCTAGAACGTCGTATCTTCCTGTCCATTACTTTGGTTTAATAACGACTATTTACAACGTGGGTATAAATGCATACATACACCACCCAACCGTAGGATTAATTTTTCATAAAATAAAAACTAAGCTAAATATAAACCAAAAACAATATTTTTGTATATATAATACACACTTAGTATATATTGGTATACGTATATAAGCCCTCAAATTAATCGTGTACGGTTTCACATCTCTCCCCCCTTCTCTTATTTGTTACAAGGTTTTATTACTCATAATCAAGAAGGATCTAAATACAAATCTTACTTTCTCAAACACCAACATAGAGAAAAATAAATAAAATCAGTTTTTTAGTTTTTCAATTAAATGAAATCCATAAGGTGTAATCCAAATGGCTTTGCTTTCATGATCCTCACCATTAAACGACAATAACGAATAATACCATTTGTTGCTATTTTTTTCGATATGAGTTTTCAACTTCATTAATCAAATGAATCGATTAAAAGAATAATCAAAATCAAATGCTTAAATTAATACTTAAAAATACTTAGGCTGGATTCCAATTTTCGACTTATTTTTTGAAGACTGACTTATTTGAAAGTATACAATTTTCGCGAGTAGACTTAATAAGGCTTTGTTGACTTATCTGGATGAGTTTCTACGAAAATGACAATGAGTACGTTTATGCTTAGGGTTCAACCTGGTTTGAACCTAGGTTAACTTTTACTATAAACGGAGTCGAGTCATCTTGTAGTTAAGTCGACTCGACCTAAAAAATTTCTAGGGTCGAGTCGAGCTAACTCAAAAAACCTTCACTATAAACGGAGTCGAGTCGAAAAATAAAAACAACAAAAAAATAGTAATAAAAAGACACCATTTTGATTTCTTAATTCGTGTGCGAATCTTCGATTTTTGTGTGGCAATAAAACTTTGCTATTTTATTTTTATAAAATTCAGAAAATAATACAAGAAAAACATATAAACATACGATAGTAAATGATTTTATTTTGACGTTTCTGACTCGGTTTTAACCTAGTTTCGACTCGACTACGATTTGACTCTGCAGTATAAACGCTAAAAAAGATAACTACAAGATGATCCAAAGTTAACTAAAAGATGACTCGACTCTGAGCATAAACGTATTCAATGACATCTCAAAGCTATTTTCTGATTTAAATTACGTTCCTGATAAACACCTCGTAATCATGAAATTGTTTGTAGTTAAATAACGGAAAAAATCTCGGTCCAAAACATAAAGAAAAAGCTAGACAAATAAATTTAACTAGGAAACTGATTAATGTTCTCAACTGTAGTGTTTTTTTATTCGCTCCGGATAGCTGCTATCGAGAGCCGTCATATGAAAAGTGGCTCCGGATAGCGCTCCGTATAAATAGGTAGAGCCAAATATTTTCTATATCAAGTTTTCACTAAACAATTGAATTAAAAATGATAGTTTGATGTTAAATAAGTTTAGTTTACCAATAAATAGCGCGTCAAATTTAAATTTAGGCGTATAAAAATGACGGCTCTCGATAGCAGCTATCCGGAGCGAATAAAAAAACGCGGCTTAAGTTTGTTAAAATGTTATATACTCGTAGTATTTCGTTTTTTGAATTCTGTATCAGTTGAAACACGGTTACAACTTGCATTGATTAGAATGCATAAAGCAGTTTTTTATAGGTAATAAAAAAATTTGTATGTATTGTACTGTAATTTTTCAGTTAAAATAAAACGAGAACGAAAACGAATAAAGTCGAACGTACAAAAAAAATAAAATTTAACTGTTTCAACGGATGATATCTGTAATTTTTTAGTTAAAATAAAACGAAATTCAAAACGAATCAAGTCGAATGAACAAATAAAAATGAACGGTATATTTGAAAAATAGATAATTAGCAATCAGCACGGTCGATAGTCCAGTTTTGTGTTTTAGTAAGAATAGTTCATTGTGAAAAGTGAAAAATTAAATATTTGATTAAATACAATTTTAATTTGGTGTTTAACAACGCAAGCTCTATAATTGTAATGGGCAATTTTGGGTAAGCAAATTTGATTCTTTTTTGGTAGTATGTTGATAGTTCCTTTATGTCAGTTTGATTGCACAATATTTTTTGTTGGTTTTCCAACAGAGTTGATACATTTTATTTATTATCGTCTAGTTTTTTAAATTTTTGTAAAATTTTATAGCTAGAGTAATTTTATTTGCTGTTTGAATCATCGATAAAGCAGTTCTACCTGCTTACTGAAGTCGGCAGATTAATTATATCCGCTGTTTCGGTAGTTAGTTCCTTCAAAATTTCCTGTGGGAAATTTGTGAAATTAATCAGCATTAATCAGCATTGTTTGCTGTGGTGAATTTTCATAGGTAACCAGTTTTAGAAGGGGCTGGGGCACCTGTACATTGTTATCAATACTTGTGTACAATTTTCAGAAGTAATTGGTGTTAATGGTGGAATGGAATTATTATTATAGTGTTGTTTGAAATTTGATTTTCATATTTTCTTTGATGATGTAACGGTTCATCGCATTCTGAGTTCGAAAAATAGGCTAGAAACTTTTCTTTTGCTTCGGAGTAGATAGTTATAATTTGTTTTAAAATTTTGCAATTAAAGTGTTTCCAATCTGGATTTGGATCCAGTTTTTTAATTGCTTGTTCGTAATACTTTGGCCAGGCCACCATCCCATCTTTGATCCAAGTTGTACATACGACCGCTACGTCCCTTCTGCCCTCTTCGCTTACCGTTTCTATTAACGAATATATGACTGATGTGAAGAAACTGTAAAGATGATTAAAATTAGTTATTTATAGTGTGAGTTACTGAAATGAAAAAGTGGGAAGAAAACGTAAACTCCATCCTCATCATCTCGAATTGCAAATAATTTCTTGTAAACATCAGATGCTCCAAATTTTTTAATAATCTCTTCAGTACTCGAGGAGTAAATATCTAATTTACTTGTTGAAATCGGTAAGTTGTAGAAGCCTGAAGTTGTTTTTCTTTTTCTTCACCAGATGTTTGGCAAATGTTTGAACTCAAATTCAAAACCAGATAAAGCGAGCAATTTTCTAAATTCTTTTACATCTTCCACCAATTATGTCAAACGATGTCAAACGACAACAACTGTCTATTTTAAGACAATATCTGCAAGGTCAGTTGATGTTGTCTTAAAAAAGACCGTTGTTGTTGTCCTGATAAAGACAATTGTTGTGTTCGTGAAAAAATCGAAAAAATGAATGAAATTTAACACAAATAAAAACAAAACAAATTACACAGATGTCAAAAAATTAAAACATTGTTACGTTTTTGCCTTGTCACTCAAGGTTCGTATCACTGGATTGTGAATAATACAAAATCAATTTAATTTATCTCCAACGAATTTATTTATTTCACAAAATTTATTACAACACAATTTATTAATAAAAATTCACAAAATCACTTTTTGTAAATTATTCTCAAATTTTACTGATCACTTTTACTTTTTTATTTTACACTAAAACACTTTTTAAATCACTTTTTAATTCCTTTTAATCTTTACACTATCGCTTACCAAATATTACTAATCCAATTCGACTTCGTTCGCCTTTTTATATACACAAACTAAACTTCTAGAAAGCTCATGACTTTTCCAGTTAGAACAGCGTAGAAACATTACGTAACAATTTTTATCATGGAAAATTCCATTTTAGTACAGTTAAACATTGAGCTATTCATTTAACTTCTTCTATTACACACTAGGTGTTACCGTCACACTACCCGCCACCTAAGCCTGTTCGTCCCGAACAGGACCCAAATCACCTCCTCTGTATAGGGCCAGCCTCTCCAAATGCACCACCTTTGGTTTACCTCGATGTCCCTTCCGTATCCGATAAACCACGTCGTTCATCCTTGTGATGACAGTGTGCTGTCCTTCCCATGCTGGTTGCAGCTTCGGTGATAATCCCTTTTTCCGTTGCGGGTTGTGAAGCCATACTAACTGCCCTTCCTGGAAGCCCTGGTTATTTGCTCGTATGCCATATCGAGCCTTCATCCGGTTACTTGACATCTGTATTTTTCCCCGTACAATTTGATGAATCTCACTAAGTTCCTCTTTCATTCTGTCTACGTAATCCTGTCCACATAAAGCCGCTGATGGTACAGCCCCAAACTTTAGATCTCCAGGTAATCGAAGGTTATCCCCAAATAACGTTTTAGCTGGTATCATTCCGGTTGTGTCATGTATTGCTGATCGATAGGCCATCAGAAACATCAGTATATGCCGATCTCAGTTGCGTTGGTTTTTCTCAACGACCTTTGCTAGATATTCCTCCAATGTACCATTGCATCTTTCCACCATACCATTAGACTGCGGATGCAAAGGCGTTGTTCTCGTTTATTTATACCGAGCATCTGGCATATTTCTTGAAATACCACCGATTCAAAATTCCTTCCTTGATCGGTATGAATCTCCATCGGCACTCCAAATCTGCTAATCCAACTGTTGACCACGGCATCAGCTATTGTTGTCGTCTCCTGATTGGGAATGAGGTACACCTCCGGCCATTTGCTGAAACAATCCATTATTACTAGCACATATTTGTTGCCGCTCTCGGTGGTGGGAAATGGCCCCGCTACATCCATTGCAATTCTTTCGAATGGTGCTCCGACGTTAAATTGTTTCATGATTCCACGACTTTTGCGTGCGGGTCCCTTCACCGCCGCACATTGGTCTCATTTTTGGCACCATTCTATCACAGACTGCCTACATCCTGCCCAGTAGTATCGTTGACGTATATTTGCTAGTGTTTTATTAATTCCTAGGTGGCCCCCACTTGCTCCTCCGTGATACTCATTCAGGATTTTCGCAATCCGGCACTTTGGTATCACCAGCAACAATTGCTTCACTTTGCCATCCGTGCTTTCCCACAATCGTTTTAAACAGCCATTCTCAAGACGGAGGCTATCTCATTGACCCCAATAAGCCTTGTCAATGGTAGTTTTGTCCGCGATCTCGCTCCAAGTTGCCCGGTGTTCCTTTTCCTTCCATTCCATTAAAACTCATAAATTCGTATCATTCAATTGCTCTTTCCTTATCATTTCGTCGGTCCACTCCTCATCAGGCAGCACTTGCGTAAGCCTAACGTCGATAATGCCTTCCTTTGCTTCAACATGGCCACAATGTTTACATTCTACTGGACATGGCCGTCTTGATAATGCGTCGGCATTTCCGTGTGCACTTCCCTTCCGATGTTCGATTTGGAAATCGTAGCTTTGAAGACGTTCAATCCAGCGTGCTACCTGTCCCTCTGGATTCTTGAATTGCAGCAGCCACCGTAAAGCGCGCCGTGATCTGTCCGTAAATGGAATTTTTGGCCATAAAGATACTTATGGAAATGCTTGAAACATTCCACTATAGCCAACAATTCTTTCCGTGTCACGCAGTAATTACGCTCCGGTTTTGATAATGTTTTGGAGTAGTACGCAATAACTCGTTCTTGGCCATTAATTTCCTGTGTGATAACACACCTCCTATACCGTCATGACTTGCATCGGTGTCCAAAATAAATTTCACGTTGGGTATAGGGTACGCGAGGATTGGCGCAACACATAACCGTCTCCTTAGTTCCACAAATGCTTCCTCCTGGTCATCGTTCCATTCGAATGGCTTGTTCTTCCTGGTCAACTCGTGTAAACTCTTGGCAATATTGGCGAATCCTGGCATGAAGCGTCTATAGTAGGTGCACAATCCCAGAAAGCTTCGTAATTCGTGTAAGTTTTTAGGTCTTGGCCAGTTTTTAACCGCTGCGATCTTTTCTTCGTCGGTGTGAATTCCATTAGTTGTTACAAGATGACCCAAATATTTGACTTCAGTTCTGAACAGTTTACGCTTCTTTGGGCTTAACTTTAATCCGGCGGCCTGTATCCGATCCAAAACTTCCGCCAAATTCCTTAGATGCTCGTCAAAATCCTTACCCATAACGATGATGTCGTCAAGATATATTAGGCACGTCTTCCAATGTAATCTCCTTAACACGCACTCTATTAATTGTTCAAAAGTCGCAGGGGCATTACATAATCCGAGCGGACCCACACTGAACGCTGTTTTCTCGCGATCTTCCTCATGGACTTCCACCTGCCAATAGCGACTTTGTAGATCTAATGTCGAAAATATTCGAGCATCCGATAACGTGTCTAACGTGAGTTTTCGGTAATCAACGCAGAATCTCATGCTACCGTCCTTCTTCTCGACCAATACTACCGGTGAGCTCTATGGGCTGTTAGATGGTTCGATTACTCCTGCCGTCTGCATTTCTGTTACCATCCGGTTGACTTCTTGTGGTTTTGCCAATGGCAATCTCCTGGGTGGTTGACGAATTGGCATCTCATTGAAGTCCTTCCGTTATTATCCGATGTACTGCAGAATATGGACGTGTACTGTTTGAGTAGTTGATGTGTAGAATTTTTCTGTGCCTCAGTAAGATCTTCGGTTCATTTCTGCATGAGATGTTCTACCATTTGTTTCTGCCCTTGCATGTCGGCTTTTTCAATCGGACTTTTCTGTTCACACTTTACTATAGTTGAAACCTCGTTACATTTACCGATGACTGTCCCTTTCTTGATGGTTTTCGTCTTATACGAGAGATTTAGAGTCCTAATTGGTACTCTATGGTCGTTATCTGGTTTAACTAGGACTTTTCCGATTATAATTTCCTTGGCTCCGTTCTCCTCTTCGTTAGCTTCAACAACCCACAACCTGGGTGACCCAGAACCTCCCTCCAACCTTCCCCATACGGTGGCAGCTTCTCCCGATGATCAATAATAATTCGCTTGGTAGTTGCTTTGGCACTGCTATATTGAAGTGGCAACTCGATGTTATCGTAAATTAAAACTCCTCGTCCAACATCCACCACGAAGCCATTTGCCCTCATGAAGTCCATTCCCATAATGACTTCATCCAAAAATATCTGCAATCAGCACTTCGTGTTGGAAAAGAGTTCTTCCGATCTTTATTTTCACAATTTTTTAGCCTTTTATTAATGAACTACCTCCAGTTGCTGTTTGTAACTTCAATCCATTAGCTGGTTGTATACCTCCATCGATCAGTGCGATTTGCTCCCGTATCTAGGGGGATGATGCAATCCGTGCCATCAATATCGCGTTTGATTGTTAAGCTGTCACCACCTCTTGCTACTTTCGAAACGCGGAAGGAGTTTATGGGGCAATCGGTTGTGGAAGTCAGCTTCTGCCCCTTTAAGCTGATTTTTTGTAGTTTAACGGCTCCGTCGTCATTTGACCTTCTTGCTTGGCCACTGCCTGCTCCCCGCTTGGTCGTCGCTGCATAGGAGATGGTGACCGATTTTATCACATGCCCAACATTTGATTTTGCCGCTCCGTCTCGGTATCTTTGTGTTGACCGTTCTGTGTTTATGCTTGTGTCGATTTCCACTCGGCGTATTTTCATTGACGGTTTGGTGATGGCTTGTGCAGTTTCATTTGTCAACGCACAAGCAATGGTTTCCGCGAGGGTGGCTTTAGGTGACAACATCACCACCTTGCGTGTCTCTGGATCTCGAATGCCGTCAATGAATGCGTCAATTTTTAGCCTTTCCATATAATCGGCCGATGTACTGGTATGCGCTAGATGTACTAATTGCTCGATTGCCGATGAAAATTCCTTCAGCGATTCTTCTCCTTTTTGGTAGCGGCTTTTAGGTTCCATTCGATAGATTTCCCGCTTGTGGTCACTGCCGTACTTCCTATCCAGCGCCTTCATAATTTCGAGATAGCTGCTGCGCTCTTGTTCCGGGATGATCTGTAAAGCCTCTGCTGCTTCACCTTTGAGGGCCACTATTAATGCCGCGACACGATGTTCGTCGTTCCAATGATTTTGATTGGCTGCCGTTTCAAATTGAAATTGGGAAATGCCGAAAGATGTTGTTCCGTCGAATACTGGTGGCTTTAACTTGATTGATTGGACGGTTTGTACCACTTGCGCCGTTGTTCCACTTGCCTTGATATCAGTTAGCTCTTTCTCGATGCGTTGAAACTCTGTTTGAAATTCAGCTTGTAATTTATGTTCCACTTGTTGAACACTACTTTACACTATCGCTTACCAAATATTACTAATCCAATTCGACTTCTTTCGCCTTTTTATGTACACAAACCAAACTTCTAGAAAGCTCATGACTTTTCCAGTTAGAATAGCGTAGAAACATTACGTAACAAGTTTTATCATGGAAAATTCCATTTTAGTACAGTTAAACATTGAGCTATTCATTTAACTTCTTCTATTACACACTAGGTGTCACCGTCAAAAGGAATTTTTTTCAACTTTTTAATTTTCATGAGACAGCCTTCGTTGTCAACACCCATGCAAACAAAAATTTGGGTAAGAGAACCAAACCGTATAATTTATTTCTTCGCCGTATAATTTAGAATAACCATTTCTTAATAAAGGCATTCTTTCAACGTTAAAGCCTTTAATTTTTTCGTCATTATTCGGAACAGATTCAAAGAGTTTCTGTTTTTTGTATCTATTTAAGACGTCCCTATACCGAAATGTTTTGGTGAATTATCTGAACGCCTAATCTTTTTGCTCTATCGCTCTTCGTTGGACATATTGTCTGGATTACATTTTCATTTAGTAGTTTTAGGGGTAGATACTAACGGCTCCGCCGGCATTTTGATCGATTTTAATTTTTGTTCGCATCTATATTTTAAAATATTTACAAAGCGACCTAATTTCATTCGTTTGTTTCCTAAATAATGATTTTTTACGGCACTAAAACAATTTTCTACTAAGGCATTTGATACATTACCGCTAACACCAAACATATTCGAAAAAAAATTGGCCCATACTTTTATATAAGAAAATACTTGTTAATTAAAAATGGTACAAAATCGTCACAGTAAAATTTATTGTCTTTTGTACCGCGCTTTTTTTGAATTTTTATTTGCACCTCTTGATAAATGCCCCAATATTTTAAATAAAAGGGGTTTTTTGTACTTTCAGGCCAAATATTGATGCTGTAATGGAGCTGTTTTTATGACTTAGAGCCTTCAAAATCAGCGTACCGGTCGTTATACAATTTAACTTTTGGTAATTTTTGGTGAGCACATGAGTATCGGTATAATATACACGTATGCGCCATGCACATCGGAAAACACTGTGAACTGGCCAATTCGATACAGTGAGCAACTAAGTTGATTTTTTTTGTTTTTTTTCGGCAATTGGAAATGTTTGAGGTCAATAACAATATATGTTTGTCTAATTTCAATTTTTTAATTCCTCAGTTTTTATTTGAATGATAATTCAGACATTAAATCATTCATAATTTGTCGTTTTTACAAGTTTTATGTGAAATAACAATTTTTTTACCGATTATATAGTCTTGCACTAATACACATAAAAGCTTTCTGTTATTTGTCTAAAACTTCACATTCGTAGAGCGGATGTATTCTGTTTAAACCTTAAGGGCTAAAAAATCGCTTCAACTGTTGTGATGATTTTAAAAATAGAGCCAAAGAGGCTCCAATAAAAGTCAGTATAAAAGTGGTCCCAAAATAGGTTGCATTTGCAATAGGTATTGTGATAAGTTAACCCAAATGGCCTTACATATAAACAATTTAGATATTAGGTTATGTCTATTCAATTTTAATGAAATGAACATAATTTACGAATAAAGCTAAGAATGCAGTTAGAGAATTTTATTTCCCGACGAATTCATTTCTCGAGAATTCTGGCTTTTTAAATTTTTTCTAGTGTAGGTCGGGAATTCTTGGGAATTTTTATATTTTTTAAATTAGTAAAAATTTACCAGAAAGTTACTTTCGGTATTGATTAATTTCATGTTTGTTTCCTGACGAAGAAACATTTCTTTCATTTCGAGTTTTAGTATGAACCGAAGAGATAACAGAGCATTTTTATTGCTTGAACAATTCACAATATTTCGGAATCCACAAATAAAATTATGATTTTCTACTGCTTTGTAGTCAGAACCTTATCTATATTCTCTCAGGACCGGCCACAAGGCGGTACGGCGAATGTAAGGCACCCAAGCTCCCTGGCTGATGAGATCTCGATTAATTTGACAAGCAAAGAAAAACCGTGGTTTGCACAAGAATTTACTACTGAGAAAGTGATTTTTACTGAGGTAGTAATGTAGATTTTCTTTCGGCTTTCCGGACTGAAAGGGAAACTCCCGTGTACTGTAAATATAGAAGCGGTTTTTGGCACGTGAATCCACCATTTAATATTTCAGTTTTTGGAAATAGTTGGAAATTCGATTAACTGCTGTTACCAGCATACGGATCAGCTTTGTGAAATAACTGTAATATCTTTTTAATTGGTATCAAAATGAAAGAGTCGATTTATTTTATCATTAACATTTAAACCAAAAAATGAAATTATTTGCAACTCTGATGGAGAAAAAATTAGCATCTAATTTTAGGGTTTTCGGTCAAATTTAGTAACGACTAAAGATTAATTTAACAGAAAAATGATTTCTTAATACAATGACATCGAGAGACTAGATTGTTGTTCCCATGCAGTTCAGCTTAGAAATAAATATTGACCCCCTTTGTTTTGTATGAAGACTGATTCTTGCGTCATTTAAGGCGACCAGAAGATGGTTTTACTTTGAAAGGCAAAAGAGGCAATTAAGATGACCACAGAATTAGAAACATTGGTATAGAGTACTAGATATTTTCTAACAATAATTTTAACCTCAATATTACCGTATTTTGTTTTGTAAGCTCAGAGCAATTGTTTTACATTTTTGTGAAATGTATATGAATATATTGAAATTAAAAGTAGATTGGCTCTATTGCCAATAATTGCTAAAAAACTATTGCCATAAATACGCTGCGGAATTATTGCAAACAAAATGCAACAATGCGAGATTCAAGGAGGGTAGTTTATAGTGCTCGAAAACGGAGCAACAAAAGGACGAATTCCGCCAGGAAATAAATGGAGAAATTTCACCTCAAATTGCACAGAGTTGGTCGGAGAGGTGTTTTAGACGTTGAATGTTTCAGTCTGGGTGCACCCACCCAGCATTATACGCAAAAAGCGAATTATTTTCAAATACAATTTAAAATGAACGATAAATTTAGCAAAATAACACCTCGATTTGGAAAATGTCCTCTGGATCGACGAATCGAAGTTTAGTTTGTTTGAGTTGGAAGGCAGGGATACGTGAGAATGCTCGAAAAATAAAGAATTGGACCACAGATACACTATTCAAACCATAAACCATGGAGGTGCGAACATTATGGCTTGGAAGCATATTCTTATCGTGGCGTGGGGCCAATATTTAGAATGAGACGAGCTGTTCTATCATATGAAAGAAATCTGAAAAACTTTCCAGGCATATTCTTCAAATTCATCCGAAAAAAGTGATCGGTAGCTTTCTTGTTAAATACGTCAATTTCAATTGAAAATTTAAATTAATTTATATACTAAAGTCACAGGCGGCTTTATCGATTGTATTTAAGAATATGCGTCGGTTCTGAAAAACCAAAGGCTATTCGACTAACGGAGCACGAAAATTATGGGCCCCAAAATTCACGGGCCCTAGGCACGTACCTAGTTGGCCTAAGCGTTAATCTACCTCTGGTCCTGAATTCGTCGAGAAATGTGAAAATCTGATGAATGTGAATTTCTTCCTAAACTTTCCTAAAATCACAAAAACAACAAATTGTGAGAATGTGTGAGTAAAACTACGCATTAACGAATAAATTATACATTACTCAATAAGTAAAGGATATTCAACCTTTTGTATTGATATGTCTAAATATTATGTGTAATATTTTTTCAATATTCCATTATTAATTTCTGTATGATAATTTATGTTGATAAAAATACTAATGTTCAATACCATACGTCGAATTTCCGAACGTTTTCCGATATTTAGAAACACCGGCCCAAAATCCTAAGTGTATTTTTGAGTACCTAACTGTGAATGTAAACTAACAGAAAACTTCATCATTTGAAAAGTTATAGAGACTAAGGGTGTTTAGTATAACAAAATCATATTACGGTTTCCGTGTATGTCTTACGTAAATTTCCCAAGCATTTTCCGCAACTTAGAAAAACTGGCCCAAAATACTAAGTATATTTTTGAGTAACTGTGAATGTAAACTAACAGAAAAACATCATCGTTTGAAAAGTTGTAGAGACTAAGGGTGTTTAGTATAACAAAATCATATTACGGCTTCCGTATATGTCTTACGTAAATTTTCCCAGCATTTTCCGCAACTTCGAAAAACCGGCCAAAAATACTAAGTATATTTTTGAGTAACTGTGAATGTAAACTAACAGAAAAACATCATCGTTTGAAAAGTTGTAGAGACTAAGGGTGTTTAGTATAACAAAATCATATTACGGCTTCCGTAAATGTCTTACGTAAATTTCCCAAGCATTTTCCGCAACTTAGAAAAACCGGCCAAAAATACTAAGTATATTTTTGAGTAACTGTGAATGTAAACTAACAGAAAAACATCATCGTTTGAAAAGTTGTAGAGACTAAGGGTGTTTAGTATAACAAAATCATATTACGGCTTCCGTATATGTCTTACGTAAATTTTCCCAGCATTTTCCGCAACTTCGAAAAACCGGCCAAAAATACTAAGTATATTTTTGAGTAACTGTGAATGTAAACTAACAGAAAAACATCATCGTTTGAAAAGTTGTAGAGACTAAGGGTGTTTAGTATAACAAAATCATATTACGGCTTCCGTATATGTCTTACGTAAATTTCCCAAGCATTTTCCGCAACTTAGAAAAACCGGCCAAAAATACTAAGTATATTTTTGAGTAACTGTGAATGTAAACTAACAGAAAAACATCATCGTTTGAAAAGTTGTAGAGACTAAGGGTGTTTAGTATAACAAAATCATATTACGGCTTCCGTATATGTCTTACGTAAATTTCCCCAGCATTTTCCGCAACTTAGAAAAACCTGCCAAAAATACTAAGTATATTTTTGAGTAACTGTGAATGTAAACTAACAGAAAAACATCATCGTTTGAAAAGTTGTAGAGACTAAGGGTGTTTAGTATAACAAAATCATATTACGGCTTCCGTATATGTGTTACGTAAATTTTCCCAGCATTTTCCGCAACTTAGAAAAACCGGCCAAAAATACTAAGTATATTTTTGAGTAACTGTGAATGTAAACTAACAGAAAAACATCATCGTTTGGAAAGTTGTAGAGACTAAGGGTGTTTAGTATAACAAAATCATATTACGGCTTCCGTATATGTCTTACGTAAATTTTCCCAGCATTTTCCGCAACTTCGAAAAACCGGCCAAAAATACTAAGTATATTTTTGAGTAACTGTGAATGTAAACTAACAGAAAAACATCATCGTTTGAAAAGTTGTAGAGACTAAGGGTGTTTAGTATAACAAAATCGTATTACGGTTTCCGTATATGTCTTACGTAAATTTCCCAAGCATTTTCCGCAACTTAAAAAAACCGGCCAAAAATACTAAGTATATTTTTGAGTAACTGTGAATGTAAACTAACAGGAAAACATCATCGTTTGAAAAGTTGTAGAGACTAAGGGTGTTTAGTATAACAAAATCATATTACGGTTTCCTTATATGTCTTACGTAAAATTTCCAAGCATTTTCCGCAGTTTAGAAAAACCGGCCAAAAATACTAAGTATATTTTTGAGTAACTGTGAATGTAAACTAACAGAAAAACATCATCGTTTGAAAAGTTGTAGAGACTAAGGGTGTTTAGTATAACAAAATCATATTACGGCTTCCGTATATGTCTTACGTAAATTTCCCCAGCATTTTCCGCAACTTAGAAAAACCGGCTAAAAATACTAAGTATATTTTTGAGTAACTGTGAATGTAAACTAACAGAAAAACATCATCGTTTGAAAAGTTGTAGAGACTAAGGGTGTTTAGTATAACAAAATCATACTACGGCTTCCGTATATGTCTTACGTAAATTTCCCAAGCATTTTCCGCAACTTAGAAAAACCGGCCAAAAATACTAAGTATATTTTTGAGTAACTGTGAATGTAAACTAACAGAAAAACATCATCGTTTGAAAAGTTGTAGAGACTAAGGGTGTTTAGTATAACAAAATCATATTACGGTTTCCGTGTATGTCTTACGTAAATTTCCCAAGCATTTTCCGCAACTTAGAAAAACTGGCCCAAAATACTAAGTATATTTTTGAGTAACTGTGAATGTAAACTAACAGAAAAATATCATCGTTTGAAAAGTTGTAGAGACTAAGGGTGTTTAGTATAACAAAATCATATTACGGCTTCCGTATATGTCTTACGTAAATTTTCCCAGCATTTTCCGCAACTTAGAAAAACCGGCCAAAAATACTAAGTATATTTTTGAGTAACTGTGAATGTAAACTAACAGAAAAACATCATCGTTTGAAAAGTTGTAGAGACTAAGGGTGTTTAGTATAACAAAATCATATTACGGCTTCCGTATATGTCTTACGTAAATTTCCCAAGCATTTTCCGCAACTTAGAAAAACCGGCCAAAAATACTAAGTATATTTTTGAGTAACTGTGAATGTAAACTAACAGAAAAACATCATCGTTTGAAAAGTTGTAGAGACTAAGGGTGTTTAGTATAACAAAATCATATTACGGCTTCCGTATATGTCTTACGTAAATTTTCCCAGCATTTTCCGCAACTTAGAAAAACCGGCCAAAAATACTAAGTATATTTTTGAGTAACTGTGAATGTAAACTAACAGAAAAACATCATCGTTTGAAAAGTTGTAGAGACTAAGGGTGTTTAGTATAACAAAATCATATTACGGCTTCCGTATATGTCTTACGTAAATTTTCCCAGCATTTTCCGCAACTTCGAAAAACCGGCCAAAAATACTAAGTATATTTTTGAGTAACTGTGAATGTAAACTAACAGAAAAACATCATCGTTTGAAAAGTTGTAGAGACTAAGGGTGTTTAGTATAACAAAATCATATTACGGCTTCCGTATATGTCTTACGTAAATTTCCCAAGCATTTTCCGCAACTTAGAAAAACCGGCCAAAAATACTAAGTATATTTTTGAGTAACTGTGAATGTAAACTAACAGAAAAACATCATCGTTTGAAAAGTTGTAGAGACTAAGGGTGTTTAGTATAACAAAATCATATTACGGCTTCCGTATATGTCTTACGTAAATTTTCCCAGCATTTTCCGCAACTTCGAAAAACCGGCCAAAAATACTAAGTATATTTTTGAGTAACTGTGAATGTAAACTAACAGAAAAACATCATCGTTTGAAAAGTTGTAGAGAATAAGGGTGTTTAGTATAACAAAATCATATTACGGCTTCCGTATATGTCTTACGTAAATTTCCCAAGCATTTTCCGCAACTTAGAAAAACCGGCCAAAAATACTAAGTATATTTTTGAGTAACTGTGAATGTAAACTAACAGAAAAACATCATCGTTTGAAAAGTTGTAGAGAATAAGGGTGTTTAGTATAACAAAATCATATTACGGCTTCCGTATATGTCTTACGTAAATTTCCCAAGCATTTTCCGCAACTTAGAAAAACCGGCCAAAAATACTAAGTATATTTTTGAGTAACTGTGAATGTAAACTAACAGAAAAACATCATCGTTTGAAAAGTTGTAGAGACTAAGGGTGTTTAGTATAACAAAATCATATTACGGCTTCCGTATATGTCTTACGTAAATTTCCCAAGCATTTTCCGCAACTTAGAAAAACCGGCTAAAAATACTAAGTATATTTTTGAGTAACTGTGAATGTAAACTAACAGAAAAACATCATCGTTTGAAAAGTTGTAGAGACTAAGGGTGTTTAGTATAACAAAATCATATTACGGCTTCCGTATATGTCTTACGTAAATTTTCCCAGCATTTTCCGCAACTTCGAAAAACCGGCCAAAAATACTAAGTATATTTTTGAGTAACTGTGAATGTAAACTAACAGAAAAACATCATCGTTTGAAAAGTTGTAGAGACTAAGGGTGTTTAGTATAACAAAATCGTATTACGGTTTCCGTATATGTCTTACGTAAATTTCCCAAGCATTTTCCGCAACTTAGAAAAACCGGCCCAAAATACTAAGTATATTTTTGAGTAACTGTGAATGTAAACTAACAGAAAAACATCATCGTTTGAAAAGTTGTAGAGACTAAGGGTGTTTAGTATAACAAAATCATATTACGGCTTCCGTATATGTCTTACGTAAATTTTCCCAGCATTTTCCGCAACTTCGAAAAACCGGCCAAAAATACTAAGTATATTTTTGAGTAACTGTGAATGTAAACTAACAGAAAAACATCATCGTTTGAAAAGTTGTAGAGACTAAGGGTGTTTAGTATAACAAAATCATATTACGGCTTCCGTATATGTCTTACGTAAATTTCCCAAGCATTTTCCGCAACTTAGAAAAACCGGCCAAAAATACTAAGTATATTTTTGAGTAACTGTGAATGTAAACTAACAGAAAAACATCATCGTTTGAAAAGTTGTAGAGACTAAGGGTGTTTAGTATAACAAAATCATATTACGGCTTCCGTATATGTCTTACGTAAATTTCCCCAGCATTTTCCGCAACTTAGAAAAACCTGCCAAAAATACTAAGTATATTTTTGAGTAACTGTGAATGTAAACTAACAGAAAAACATCATCGTTTGAAAAGTTGTAGAGACTAAGGGTGTTTAGTATATCAAAATCATATTACGGCTTCCGTATATGTGTTACGTAAATTTTCCCAGCATTTTCCGCAACTTAGAAAAACCGGCCAAAAATACTAAGTATATTTTTGAGTAACTGTGAATGTAAACTAACAGAAAAACATCATCGTTTGGAAAGTTGTAGAGACTAAGGGTGTTTAGTATAACAAAATCATATTACGGCTTCCGTATATGTCTTACGTAAATTTTCCCAGCATTTTCCGCAACTTCGAAAAACCGGCCAAAAATACTAAGTATATTTTTGAGTAACTGTGAATGTAAACTAACAGAAAAACATCATCGTTTGAAAAGTTGTAGAGACTAAGGGTGTTTAGTATAACAAAATCGTATTACGGTTTCCGTATATGTCTTACGTAAATTTCCCAAGCATTTTCCGCAACTTAAAAAAACCGGCCAAAAATACTAAGTATATTTTTGAGTAACTGTGAATGTAAACTAACAGGAAAACATCATCGTTTGAAAAGTTGTAGAGACTAAGGGTGTTTAGTATAACAAAATCATATTACGGTTTCCTTATATGTCTTACGTAAAATTTCCAAGCATTTTCCGCAGTTTAGAAAAACCGGCCAAAAATACTAAGTATATTTTTGAGTAACTGTGAATGTAAACTAACAGAAAAACATCATCGTTTGAAAAGTTGTAGAGACTAAGGGTGTTTAGTATAACAAAATCATATTACGGCTTCCGTATATGTCTTACGTAAATTTCCCCAGCATTTTCCGCAACTTAGAAAAACCGGCTAAAAATACTAAGTATATTTTTGAGTAACTGTGAATGTAAACTAACAGAAAAACATCATCGTTTGAAAAGTTGTAGAGACTAAGGGTGTTTAGTATAACAAAATCATACTACGGCTTCCGTATATGTCTTACGTAAATTTCCCAAGCATTTTCCGCAACTTAGAAAAACCGGCCAAAAATACTAAGTATATTTTTGAGTAACTGTGAATGTAAACTAACAGAAAAACATCATCGTTTGAAAAGTTGTAGAGACTAAGGGTGTTTAGTATAACAAAATCATATTACGGTTTCCGTGTATGTCTTACGTAAATTTCCCAAGCATTTTCCGCAACTTAGAAAAACTGGCCCAAAATACTAAGTATATTTTTGAGTAACTGTGAATGTAAACTAACAGAAAAATATCATCGTTTGAAAAGTTGTAGAGACTAAGGGTGTTTAGTATAACAAAATCATATTACGGCTTCCGTATATGTCTTACGTAAATTTTCCCAGCATTTTCCGCAACTTAGAAAAACCGGCCAAAAATACTAAGTATATTTTTGAGTAACTGTGAATGTAAACTAACAGAAAAACATCATCGTTTGAAAAGTTGTAGAGACTAAGGGTGTTTAGTATAACAAAATCATATTACGGCTTCCGTATATGTCTTACGTAAATTTCCCAAGCATTTTCCGCAACTTAGAAAAACCGGCCAAAAATACTAAGTATATTTTTGAGTAACTGTGAATGTAAACTAACAGAAAAACATCATCGTTTGAAAAGTTGTAGAGACTAAGGGTGTTTAGTATAACAAAATCATATTACGGCTTCCGTATATGTCTTACGTAAATTTTCCCAGCATTTTCCGCAACTTAGAAAAACCGGCCAAAAATACTAAGTATATTTTTGAGTAACTGTGAATGTAAACTAACAGAAAAACATCATCGTTTGAAAAGTTGTAGAGACTAAGGGTGTTTAGTATAACAAAATCATATTACGGCTTCCGTATATGTCTTACGTAAATTTTCCCAGCATTTTCCGCAACTTCGAAAAACCGGCCAAAAATACTAAGTATATTTTTGAGTAACTGTGAATGTAAACTAACAGAAAAACATCATCGTTTGAAAAGTTGTAGAGACTAAGGGTGTTTAGTATAACAAAATCATATTACGGCTTCCGTATATGTCTTACGTAAATTTCCCAAGCATTTTCCGCAACTTAGAAAAACCGGCCAAAAATACTAAGTATATTTTTGAGTAACTGTGAATGTAAACTAACAGAAAAACATCATCGTTTGAAAAGTTGTAGAGACTAAGGGTGTTTAGTATAACAAAATCATATTACGGCTTCCGTATATGTCTTACGTAAATTTTCCCAGCATTTTCCGCAACTTCGAAAAACCGGCCAAAAATACTAAGTATATTTTTGAGTAACTGTGAATGTAAACTAACAGAAAAACATCATCGTTTGAAAAGTTGTAGAGAATAAGGGTGTTTAGTATAACAAAATCATATTACGGCTTCCGTATATGTCTTACGTAAATTTCCCAAGCATTTTCCGCAACTTAGAAAAACCGGCCAAAAATACTAAGTATATTTTTGAGTAACTGTGAATGTAAACTAACAGAAAAACATCATCGTTTGAAAAGTTGTAGAGAATAAGGGTGTTTAGTATAACAAAATCATATTACGGCTTCCGTATATGTCTTACGTAAATTTCCCAAGCATTTTCCGCAACTTAGAAAAACCGGCCAAAAATACTAAGTATATTTTTGAGTAACTGTGAATGTAAACTAACAGAAAAACATCATCGTTTGAAAAGTTGTAGAGACTAAGGGTGTTTAGTATAACAAAATCATATTACGGCTTCCGTATATGTCTTACGTAAATTTCCCAAGCATTTTCCGCAACTTAGAAAAACCGGCTAAAAATACTAAGTATATTTTTGAGTAACTGTGAATGTAAACTAACAGAAAAACATCATCGTTTGAAAAGTTGTAGAGACTAAGGGTGTTTAGTATAACAAAATCATATTACGGCTTCCGTATATGTCTTACGTAAATTTTCCCAGCATTTTCCGCAACTTCGAAAAACCGGCCAAAAATACTAAGTATATTTTTGAGTAACTGTGAATGTAAACTAACAGAAAAACATCATCGTTTGAAAAGTTGTAGAGACTAAGGGTGTTTAGTATAACAAAATCGTATTACGGTTTCCGTATATGTCTTACGTAAATTTCCCAAGCATTTTCCGCAACTTAGAAAAACCGGCCCAAAATACTAAGTATATTTTTGAGTAACTGTGAATGTAAACTAACAGAAAAACATCATCGTTTGAAAAGTTGTAGAGACTAAGGGTGTTTAGTATAACAAAATCATATTACGGCTTCCGTATATGTCTTACGTAAATTTTCCCAGCATTTTCCGCAACTTCGAAAAACCGGCCAAAAATACTAAGTATATTTTTGAGTAACTGTGAATGTAAACTAACAGAAAAACATCATCGTTTGAAAAGTTGTAGAGACTAAGGGTGTTTAGTATAACAAAATCGTATTACGGTTTCCGTATTTTCCGCAACTTAGAAAAACCGGCCAAAAATACTAAGTATATTTTTGAGTAACTGTGAATGTAAACTAACAGAAAAACATCATCGTTTGAAAAGTTGTAGAGACTAAGGGTGTTTAGTATAACAAACTCATATTACGGCTTCCGTATATGTCTTACGTAAATTTTCCCAGCATTTTCCGCAACTTCGAAAAACCGGCCAAAAATACTAAGTATATTTTTGAGTAACTGTGAATGTAAACTAACAGAAAAACATCATCGTTTGAAAAGTTGTAGAGACTAAGGGTGTTTAGTATAACAAAATCATATTACGGCTTCCGTATATGTCTTACGTAAATTTTCCCAGCATTTTCCGCAACTTCGAAAAACCGGCCAAAAATACTAAGTATATTTTTGAGTAACTGTGAATGTAAACTAACAGAAAAACATCATCGTTTGAAAAGTTGTAGAGACTAAGGGTGTTTAGTATAACAAAATCATATTACGGCTTCCGTATATGTCTTACGTAAATTTCCCAAGCATTTTCCGCAACTTAGAAAAACCGGCCAAAAATACTAAGTATATTTTTCAGTAACTGTGAATGTAAACTAACAGAAAAACATCATCGTTTGAAAAGTTGTAGAGACTAAGTGTGTTTAGTATAACAAAATCATATTACGGCTTCCGTATATGTCTTACGTAAATTTCCCCAGCATTTTCCGCAACTTAGAAAAACCGGCCAAAAATACTAAGTATATTTTTGAGTAACTGTGAATGTAAACTAACAGAAAAACATCATCGTTTGAAAAGTTGTAGAGACTAAGGGTGTTTAGTATAACAAAATCGTATTACGGTTTCCGTATATGTCTTACGTAAATTTCCCAAGCATTTTCCGCAACTTAGAAAAACCGGCCAAAAATACTAAGTATATTTTTGAGTATATTTAGAAACTTCACTTTTGTGTTTGAAGAGTAATACA
Source organism: Tipula vernalis (assembly GCA_958295665.1). Lineage (NCBI taxonomy): Eukaryota > Metazoa > Arthropoda > Insecta > Diptera > Tipulidae > Tipula > Tipula vernalis. The sequence goes on from OY282561.1 coordinate 5,351,234, forward strand.
TTGGTATAACTCTTGGCCTTGGGCTAAAATTACAGGGAGGGGTGAATGATATTTCTACTTTTTCCAGTAGATATGTTATGAGGGATTGGCCTCTTTATTTTTCTGATTTACCAAATCGAAAATATTGGGATTACCATGAACAATTAATATATTTGTCTATAAAAAAGCCGATAAAATCAAATGATTTACAGACAGACAAATTAAATTCTTAAGAAAAATATGTCCGCCAGGTGGCCACCCCTAGCATTGATATAAATTTCGGCTCATTTTTGAGCATTTTTTATGGCGTGTCGGTAGTATTTCGGTAGAAATGTTGGCAATTTGACCCACAAAAAGTGTGGTGGTGTCAAATTGGGCTATGTAGTGTCCATAATATCGCCGAACGTTGATATGACACTTCTACGAAACATTTGTTGCAAAATGGTCATTGTTTGGCCGGATGTGTAGCATGTGCCCGTTGCGGTCCTGCTGAAATTACAGGCCTTCAATACCAAGTTCGTCCACTTCTTGTGCCAAAAAATTCGCGTAGCATTACGTTGTCTCTCTAGCGATTATCATTGACAGTAACAGCCTTCCGTTCGTTAAATACAAAAAAGTATTGTTAATATGATTCGTTTCGAGCAAATCTCGCACCAGATTACTTTTTTGTCGAATTGAGCTTTCTCGTGAATATTTCGAGAATTTTCGGATACCTAGTAAAGACTGTTTTGCTTATTTTGCACTGAAATTGAACAATAATGCGGTTCATCGCTCATGATAATTTTCAACCAAAAGTTTGGTTCGATTTAATTGGCGAGGGTAATAGGCATTAAATTATGTTAATATAATTTTGTTCAAAATTCGACGCAAAGGGGTGGGATTACATACCAATTGCGGTGCACGTTTTCTTGTTGATGTTCCCGCGTTTTCATTGACATCATCACATACAATATCAATATTCTCGCTTTATAAACGTCTTGTTCTCTTTTAGGCGTCTTTAGACAACGACATTTTGATCGAAATGCTCTTTGAGAGCAATAAACTGAAAATTTATTTTCATAAAACAGTTTAAACATTTCTGCTCGCTGGCCGGTTTTTCTAAGTTACGGAAAATGCTTGATAATAATATGATTCATTATGCATAATATGATTCTGTTATACTAGACACCCTTATACCCTAGACAGACTGTGGTTTAATAAATTCGATTTAGCTAAACTAGTTTAAGTTTCTATGCAAAAATAGTCCTCTCTGGAGGGATTTTTTTTTTTTTTTTTTTATTTAAAATAAATTTTATTTATTTATTTTATGTAATTACATTCTAGTCTCCTGAACTAATGAGCAATTTGTTTCTGACTTAATTTACTAACTTAAATTAAGCTATGGCTTCTTCCCATTAGCGTTCCATAGTGTTTGGTAAATTGAAGTAAACCACATCTTTGTAGTGGATTTTAGATCAGCACAATGCTGTTTAAACTGACAATCACACAAGCTCAAAAGGTTTAGTTCTTTTAAGTTCACATGTTGGCGGAGCCTTTCTTCATGTCTCCGTGCTTTTTCCTGAATTTTCTTTATGATGAGGTTCATTTTAAGGTCCCTAGAAGGGAATATCAGTACGAAACCTTTCCCCAAAAGATGGTAATGGAAACAAGTAATCGGTGGTACCAAGGATATCTCTGTTACACTATAAAGATGAGTATCCTGTATTGCTACAGGTCCACATAGAAATGGATTTGATCCTTAATGCATGAGTGGGTGTATCCCGAGTGCAGGGTGGAAAGGGTGGAAGTTCTCTAAGTTTTCATCAGCAACTTTTGGTTAGCCTTACTATTTAAGGCTGGCCACCAAACAACAATCCCATATGAAAGTATGGACCTTATCATTGAAGCATAGAGCCAGTATAAGATATGGGGTTCAAGACCACAACGTTTTCCAATAGCACTTTTAAAGGTATATAGCGTATAATAGCTTTCTTTACCCTTTCTAAAATATTAGGCTTCAAACTAAATTTGCTGTCTAAAACAACACTAGGTAGGCTTCGCTTTATTTTTATTTATTATTCAAATGATGATGTTCTCATTTTAGGAAAGTTTAGGTTTGGGCTCATTTTAGGCCATATTCATTTTATAAACTATGTAATTCGAATTGCGTTTTCTTCTTTATATAATGCTAATTATCGGTTAATTCGAATTAAGTATATTATAATTACGAACACATGCAAAGCTATTAATCTTTAGGAAAAACTTCACACATTTGCGCAAAGACGTGAAGTTTTTCCTAAACGATCCTATTTTTTTTTTTTTTTTTTTTAGGATAGTTTAGGATAAACTTCACGCGAATTTAAAATTAATTTGTTTACAATACTTTAATTTAGCAGACCAATTATAAAGTGTAGGTACTTTCACATTTCTTACTAATTAAATTTAATAAAAAAACAAAAAAATACAGGCAATAAATAGACAACTAAAATGTACTTAATCATGCAGTAAGACTCTTCTTGTTAATGCTGATGATGTCATCATGAAATGGATAACGACCCATGCAACCAGAAAAACTTTTGATTGTTTTTTTTTTTTCGATCCAACCCAACAGAACTGTACTATTTAATATAGGCAATGGGAATGGGATGTATTCATTTTGTTTAAAGAAACAACTTAATTTTGTAAGAATATTACGACGATATATTTCACCTATCTAAGGTAAATCATTAATAATAATTTTCTAAACTACTAAGAAGAACGATTATTCTTGCTTCCAAAGAAGAAATCTATGTGTAATATACATACTATATGTACATTATTTATGACTAAATGAGAAATATTCCTACAAACATATTTAACATCTGTACACAATACAAAAATAAAAACAAACAAAAACAATACACACTTGAATGAGAAATCATGAGATGGCAATAAGTTGTAAGCAAAGTACATTATATAGGTAAAACACTTGTACTTTATTTTGAATGCTTTTATTTAACAAATTCAAATTAAATATTGAAAACCACTTGAAAAATGAAAAGAAAACATAAATAAATAAAATAATATATATCCATAAAACAGGATTACAATTAAACTTGTAGCATGTAACTTATACTCTGTTGTGAGCACTTTAGTGTTTTGTTAATATTTATAATTGAAAGGCAGATATAATATCATAACTTATGTATATCTTGTTAAAAAGTAATAGACTCTTTTGAAATTTATACATATTTAGATTCATTTAGATGAACTTTTAGTTTTTTAGACGGGTTTTACAGACAGTATATCTATAGTAGTAACCTGCATAGTTCACTAGAAAGCTTAAACGCCGGTTCTATTCATTTTTATATCCGTCGTGTTTTTAAAGAACATGTTTTCTGTTTGTCATTTGACTAAAATTGTACTTCTATAATATAGAGATTGCGGTTTCCCGAGAATTTTATTTCTCGCGAAACGGAGAAATTTGTTTCCCGACGAATTGCATTTCTCGGAAATTATCGAGAATTTTTCTATTTTCTAAATTACTAAAATTATCAAAAAATACTTTTATTACATTTCTTTCAGATTGAGCTGAAGTATAGGCTCTTGAAAAATTGACAATATTTTGGATCCATCCAAAAGTTACAAGATTAAGATCCTTTATTGTTTTGTTGACAAACCCTCTCTCTATACTATATCAGCGCCGTCCACAAAAAGGTGCGATGGATGCAAGACACCCGGCCCCCTAACTGGAAAGAGGAAACTATTGTTCTTGAATGGTAAATAAATTTACGTGTAAAACTTTGCTTCGTAGAAAATATCGGAAAATCAGAAGAATATACAAAATTGGAATAAAATCAGCCTCTAGAGTATATATCTAAAGCGGAATTGTTTTAATGTGATTTGTCAATAGCTGTCGAATTAATAAATTCTGTTCAAGTTTCCCGTGGGAAACCTCGGAAAATTCGATTTTTCAAAAATTATTAGAAAATTTGTATAAAATCAGCCTCTAGAGTGTTATGTCTGAAGATAGATTGCATTAATGTGATAACTCAATAGCTATTGCAGGAAAAAAATTCAGTTCAAGTTTCCCGTTGGAAATCTCGGAAAATTCGATTTTCCAAAAATTATTAGAAAATTTGTATAAAATCAGCCTCTAGAGTGTTATGTCTGGAGATAGATTGCATTAATGTGATTACTCAATAGCTATTGCAGGAAAAAAATTCAGTTCAATTTTCCCGTTGGAAATTTCGAAAAATTCGATTTTCCAAAAATTATTAGAAAATTTGTATAAAATCAGCCTTTAAAGTGTTATATCTGGAGATAGATTCAATTGATGTGATAACTCAATAGCTATTGCAGGAAAAAAATTCAGTTCAAGTTTCCCGTTGGAAATCTCGGAAAATTCGATTTTCCAAAAATTATTAGAAAATTTGTATAAAATCAGCCTCTAGAGTGTTATGTCTGGAGATAGATTGCATTAATGTGATTACTCAATAGCTATTGCAGGAAAAAAATTCAGTTCAATTTTCCCGTTGGAAATTTCGGAAAATTCGATTTTCCAAAAATTATTAGAAAATTTGTATAAAATCAGCCTTTAAAGTGTTATATCTGGAGATAGATTCAATTGATGTGACTACTCAATAGCTATCGCAGGAAACAAATTTAGTACAAGTTTCCCGTGGGAAATCTCGGAAAATTCGATTTTCCAAAAATTATTAGAAAATTTGTATAAAATCAGCCTTTAAAGTGTTATATCTGGAGATGAATTGCGTTGATGTAGTTTATCAATAGCTATCGCAGGAAAAAAAATCATTACAAGTTTCCCGTAGGAAATCTCGGAAAATTCAAAAAAGTTTCCAGCCGAAAGTAAGAAATGGATGAATAAAATCAGCCTCTAGAGTGTTATGTCTGGAGATGGATTCGATTAATGTGACTTGTCAATAGCTATCGCAGGAAAAAAATTGAGTTCAAGTTTCCCGTGGGAAATCTCGGAAAGTTCAAAAAATCTCGGAAAATTCAAAAAAGTTTCCAGCCGAAAGTAAGAAATGGATGAATAAAATCAGCCTCTAGAGTGTTATGTCTGAATATGGATTCGATTAATGTGACTTGTCAGTACCTATCGCAGGAAAAAAATTTAGTTCAAGTTTCCCGTGGGAAATCTCGGAAAGTTCAAAAAAATTTCCAGCCGTAAGTTAGAAATGGATGAATAAAAAAAGCCTCCTGAGTGTTATGTCTGGAGATGGATTGCATTGATGTGACTTATCAATAGCTATCGCAGGAAAAAATTCAGTTCAAGTTTCCCGTGGAAAATCTCGGAAAATTCGATTTTCCAAAAATTATTAGAAAATTTTATAAAATCAGCCTTTAAAGTGTTATGTCTGGAGATGGATTCAATTTATGTGATTACTCAATAGCTATCGCACTAAAACAATTCAGTTCAAGTTTCCCGTGGGAAATCTCGGAAAATTCAAAAATATTTCCAGCCGAAAGTAAGAAATGGATGAATAAATTCAGCCTCTAGAGTGTTATGTCTGGAGATGGATTGCATTGATGTGACTTGTCAATAGCTAAAGCAGAAAAAAATTCAGTCCAAGTTTCCCGTGGGAAATCTCGAAAAATTCGTTTTTCCGATTTCTGAAAATTTTCTAATAATTTTTGGAAAATCAAAATTTCCGAGATTTCTCACGGGAAACTTGAACTGAATTTTTTTTCTGCGAGAGCTATTGAGTAATCACGTCAATTGAATCCATCTCCAGACATAACACTTTGGAGGCTTTTTGTATTCATCCATTTCTTACTTTCGGCTAAAAATTTTTTTGAATTTCCCGAGATTTCCCACGGGAAACTTGAACTGAATTTTTTTCCTGCGATAGCTATTGACAAGTCATATCAATCCAATCCATCTCCAGACATAATATTCTACAGTCTGATTTTATTAATCAATTTCTTACTTTCGGCTGGAAACTTTTTTGAATTTCCCGAGATTTCCCACGGGAAACTTGAACTGAGTTTTTTTCCTGCGATAGCTATTGACAAGTCGTATCAATCCAATCCATCTCCAGACATAACACTTTACAGGCTGATTTTATTCATCCATTTCTTACTTTCGGCTGGAAACTTTTTTGAATTTTCCGAGATTTCCCACGGGAAACTTGAACTGAATTTTTTTCCTGCAACAGCTATTGAGTAATCACTTCAATTGGATCCATCTCCAGACATAACACTCTAAAGGCTGATTTTATACAAATTTTCTAATAATTTTTGGAAAATCGAATTTTCCGAGATTTCCCACGGGCAACTTGAACTGATTTTTTTTCCTGCGATAGCTATTGAGTTCTCACATCAATTAAATCCATCTCCAGACATAACACTCTAGAGGCTGAATTTATACAAATTTTCTAATAATTTTTGGAAAATCGAATTTTCCGAGATTTCCCACGGGAAACTTGAACTGAATTTTTTTCCTGCAATAGCTATTGACAAGTCACATCAATCCAATTTATCTCCAGACATAACACTCTAGAGGCTGATTTTATACAAATTTTCTAATAATTTTTGGAAAATCGAATTTTCCGAGATTTCCCACGGGAAACTTGAACTGAATTTTTTTTCTGCAACAGCTATTAAGTAATCACATCAATGCAATCCATCTACAGACATAACACTCTCAAGGCTGATTTTATACAATTTTTCTAATAATTATTGGAAAATCTAATTTTCCGAGATTTTCCTCGGGAAACTTGAACTGAATTTTTTTCCTGCGATAGCTATTGAGTTCTCACATCAATTAAATCCATCTCCAGACATAACGCTCTAGAGGCTGATTTTATACAAATTTTCTAATAATTTTTGGAAAATCGAATTTTCCGAGATTTTTCCACAGGAAACTTGAACTGATTTTTTTTTCTGCGATAGCTATTGACAAGTCACGTCAATGCAATCCATCTCCAGACATAATACCTGGAGGCTGATTTTATTCATCCATTTCTTACTTTCGGCTGGAAACTTTTTAAAATTTTCCGAGGTTTCCCACGGGAAACTTGAACTGAATTTTTTTCCTGCAACAGGTATTGAGTAATCACATCAATTGGATCCATCTCCAGACATAACACTTTAAAGGCTGATTTTATACAAATTTTCTAATAGATTTTGGAAAATCGAATTTTCCGAGATTTCCCACGGGAAACTTGTACTGATTTTTTTTCCTGCGATAGCTATTGAGTAGTCACATCAATGGAATCCATCTCCAGACATAACACTCTAGAGGCTGATTTTATACAAATTTTCTAATAGTTTTTGGAAAATCGAGTTTTCCGAGATTTCCCACGAGAAACTTGAACTGAATTTTTTTTCTGCAAAAGCTATTGACAAGTCACATCAATCCAATTTATCTCCAGACATAACACTCTAGAGGCTGATTTTATTCATTCATTTCTTACTTTCGGCTGGAAACTTTTTTGAATTTTCCGAGATTTCCCACGGGAAACTTGTACTGATTTTTTTTCCTGCGATAGCTATTGATAAATCACATCAATGCAATTCATCTACAGACATAACACTCTAAAGCCTGATTTTACACAAATTTTCTAATAATTTTTGAAAAATCGAATTTTCCGAGATTTCCCACGGGAAACTTGAACTGAATTTTTTCCTGCGATAGCTATTGACAAGTCACATCAATCCAATTTATCTCTAGACATAACACTCTAGAGGCTGATTTTATTCATCCATTTCTTACTTTCGGCTGGAAACTTTTTTGAATTTTCCGAGATTTCCCACGGGAAACTTGTACTGATTTTTTTTCCTGCGATAGCTATTGATAAATCACATAAATGCAATTCATCTCCGGACATAACACTTTAAAGGCTGATTTTATACAAATTTTCTTATAATTTTTGGAAAAACGAATTTTCCGCGATTTCCCACAGGAAACTTGAACTGAATTTTTTTCCTGCGATAGCTATTGAGTAATCACATCAATTGAATCCATCTCCAGACATAACACTCTAGCGGCTGATTTTATACAAATTTTCTAATAATTTTTGAAAAATCGAATTTTCCGAGATTTCCCACGGTAAACTTGAACTCAATTTTTTTCCTGCGATAGCTATTGACAAGTCACATCAATCCAAACTATCTCTAGACATAACACTCCAGAGGCTGATTTATTTTCGGCTGGAATGTCAATAACATAATCTGCATTATCGACTTTTCACTTTCGGCTGGAAACTTTCGGCTAACTTTAACAGGGTTTGAAATTTGATCTTGACAATCGTAAATATTCAGGTTGTCATTATATCGGATATGAAATAACAACCCAAAAATTGTTTAAAATTTCAATTTTCTTAGAGATTTTTTTTAAAAATATTCTGGAAAATGGACATTTCGTTTTAAAATTACAATGGAAATTTCCATTTTCCAGAATATTTCAAAGTTAAATCTTCGTTCTCTATTAATTATTGTTTTTAATTTTTAGTAAATCACTAAAACATTATCACTATTAAATATTAGTTTCTAATAGCATTGCCAGACTGCGATTTAATAAATCCGATTTAGCTAAACTCGTTTTAAATAACGGTTAATACACTTAAAGTGTTATGGTTTTCAAAATATTTGTCAAACTAACACACTCCCATTACATCGTTTTAGTCACTAAACTCAAAATAATGCATAAATACCGTAAATCTAACTATGGCTAATCTAGAAAATTCACTAAATCGGATTTATTAAACCGCAGTCTGGCAATGCTATTAGAAAATTATTTTTACTACCCCAATGTTGTAAATTTGAAAAGTGCACTAGTATAAATTGTTTGCATTAAATTATATATCCACATTTACCAACGTTAACTAGTAAATGTGCACATTATCCAAATGTAGTAGGTAAATATAGGTTGAAATCACATTATGCAAAACACTTAAATCGGTTCACACTTGTTTTTAAGAAAATAAATTTTCGATTAATCGTTTAATATTCTCCGATTAATCAATCAATTTTAAACGGTCGATTAATCGATTAATCTAACTACGTTCTACTAAAAACACGAATGGGCGAGCAAAATAATTTTTATCATCGGTCATAAATACTTTTCAGCGACAAAAACAAAATGAAAAAATATTAATTTTTTTCACAAATTTTGACATAAGTACGAGTATATCATACATCGTCAAACCTGAATCGCCATTTGTATTTTATCGATGATAATTACATCAATTTTGATTATCATCGAACCAGAATCGCTTTATATTATGTTGATGGTAAAATAAAATGATAAAAGCAAATGAAAAATCCGATGATATTTTTGTTTTTTCATTGTCATATCATCGAACCGGAATCGAGCCCCGCAGTAAAGTAAAACAGCAGAGTTGGGTAAAACTGGTAGCATTTATCCTCAAATTTCTGGTTTTTTGAACAATTGAAATTCACTGGGTAACCTCTACAATTTGCGGTGTGATTTTCGCCGCAAAAGTTACACAGCGTTTTACAGTAGGATTCTTTTTCACCCTGCTGCACAGTTTCGAATCGTGAATTTACCACATATAACACAAACTTCGTGCAAGATGCAGTAACTTTTGATGTGATCGTATTCTTGATACTTGACGCACTCGTCTTAGGTCTTGACCGTGATTTTGCGATATAGTAAATATTTCATGTGATATATACAGTGCCCTTTCTCATTTCCTGCATGTGGTGTTTCGTAATTTAGGATATTAGTAATAGATTTGGCATGAAAGCCTTTTTCAATAACAGAGTGTATTTCGCTTACATCTACGGAACTATCAATTCCTTTTATGATAACAGTCAGTTCCTTTTGATGTATTGAGTGGTATGTGTATTTAGTAATGCTCTGAACCTATTCATTACGAAAGGCTGTATCGTCTCATTAGTAAGGTAATATAAAATTTTGATTCGGTTAACGAGTCGATTTTTTCCACAAGTTTATTATATGATGCCTCTCTTGGAAGAATTGTTGGCTATGGTGGACTGCGTTAAGCTTTTCAAAAAGTACCTCTGTGGCCAAAAATTCCATTTACGAACGGATGTTGGAGCCTTAAAGTTTTAAGAACCCGCAGAGGGACAATTAGCACGTTGGATCGAACATCGGAAAGGAAACGCACACGGAAATGGCGATTTATTACCAAGACGACGTGGTCACGTTGAAGCCACGGAAGGCATTATCGAAGAGGGGTACCGTCAGGAAAGAGCAATTAGATGACACGGATTTATCGGTTCTCATGGAATTTAAGGAAAGAAAAGGAACACCGGCCCACATGGAGATCGCTCGGGCTCAATGGGATACCCTCCGTATAGAGAATGAGTGTTTAAAACGAATGCTGAAAGAGTATCACGGAGGAGCAAGTGGAGGCCACCTAGGAATTAATGAAATACTAGCCGAGATACGTTAACGGTTCTAGTGGGCAGGATGTAGACAGTCGGGGATAGAATGTTGCCAAAAATGTGACCGATGAAACAATATATACTTTCGAAGCACCATTCGAGAGAATACAAAATTATGTAGCGAGGCCATTTTCCGGTACCGAGATTGGCAATAAATACGTGCTAGTGATAGTGAATTATCTTAAGAAATGGCCGAAGGTGTACTCGTGGCCAACAACTAAATTAACAACAAATCTACCAGTTGTCTCGTAACTGGTAAACCGGAAGTTTTAGATTACATATTTTTATTCACCACGCGCGATGATTGTGATCTCTTTGGGCGATAGGTTGCCCAGCACTGAAAACCAAATATTTAACGGAAAAGAAAAAACAAAGAAGCTGACTTGAGTGGAATGGGAGGTGTAATGGTAGAGTTAGCGGAATGAGATGGGATTGGATTTTTGGGTTTGATCGAGAAAAGAAGCAGAGAAAATTTGTTGTGAAGAAAAAACATATTTCTTTTTGAGTTTTTTTTGTGTCAAAATTTTAGACATTTAAGATTAATTTTAATAAATTATGGTTTTATTTCGCTTGAATTGAGGGCAGTTGGAACAAGTTGGACTGTTGTTAAGGACTTATTATTTTTTTTTGTGAATTAATTTGAAATTTTTAGCTTCATAAGCTTTACTAATTAATAACTATTATTCGCTATTTTGGCATTTATTGTTAGTTTGTTTTTGTTTATGGTGGGTGGTTTGGGTTTTTTTTTTCTTATTTTTTTTTTTGTTGAGGACATACTACAGTAGATATTACTCTGTATATAATTTTTTTTATATATAAATTCCATTATTGAATTATTAGCTGGCAAAGTTATATTATTGCGGTTTACATTTTTATTTTAATCGGTTTATAAACCTCTGATAAGATTTCCCATAACATTATGGCTACGATGGACCCCACATTTTTGGATATTGACGAGGTCGTAGTAGAATGTTTAGTACGAAGTATTTCCGGTTCTCTTATGGAACAATTAGACGCGTTGAACTCGGCTTTAAAATTGGAAAATGAAGGAACGGCTAATCCTCCGGACAAAACACATTCCGCCGCAAGGAAAGCACCTCGACGCGAGTTAGACATTTGTTCAGCAAAACTCGTGAGTCTAAAACCCCAAATTCATGAAATTTCAGAGCTTGAAAATGATTCAGAAAGAGACTCGAAACTTACTAGGTTGAGTACGCGTATCTTACATGTCAGTGGACGTCTCCAGCGTCTTATGAAAACTTCTCCTACTTCTGTCAAGTCTGCCCAAGATTTGTTAAGTGCTTGTGACAAGGTTATACAAGTTATTCAGTCGCTAATTGAAGAAAGAGTTACCGGTGATGAGTTTGAGAAATCTATTTCCGAGGCTCTTCCAAACAAGAATTCTGCTGATATGTCTGACTCATCTAAACACGATTCATCGTCCGATTCTGATGATGGTGCTATTATTACTATTCAGAAACAATCACACCCAGGGCCTTCCGCTGCAGTAAATTTAGATTCTCAATCTATTGGTAATACTTCTTCTGGAGTAATCACTGTACCAGTTGCAGAATATGAAAAATTGATGGCATTAGTGAAACAATTAACTGTTCCTACTAGTGGTCCACCGCCGATTAATAGTCAGCGTTCTACTAAACAAAGTACTTTGCATGAACCGAGCTCATCCCGATACGTTTCTTCACATGATCACCCTGTAACTGACTCGTCATCTCACACCATTGGTGTCCAAAAGTGGAACATTTATTTTGATGGTTCCCCTACTGGTCCGGCAGTCGAACGGTTCTTATACCGAATTGAGCGGTTATCAAGCGCCAATAAAATACACCCCGCAAAATTGGTGAATGATCTGTATCTGGTACTCCGAAAAAGCGCTCTCGAGTGGTATTGGTCTTTCCTCGAGAGACATGGTGATGTGGACTAGGAAAGGCTAAAACAAGGAATGCTCCACCGATTTGCAGACCGTAGGACCGATGCTGAAATTAAGCAGCTAATAAATTCAATTAAGCAGAATCCTAACGAAAGCTTTATGGACTTTTACTCCCGTGTCTTAGATTCAACTTTGGCTCTGAACACGCCTCTCCAGGATGATGATTTATACTTTATACTACGCAGAAATATGCAGAGATCATTGCAGTATAAACTGGCAGGGCGACAAATTAGTTCCGTATCCGAATTGGTCCGTCAATGTATAGACATAGAAGATACTTGGAAGAGGTTGAGTACCGACAAAACGGTTAAAAGGGTTGATTTTCGAAATGTGGATGAACTAGATGGCAATATTCGTCGATACCAAGAGTTTAACTTCCCGGAAAGAAGCCACCATGTCGAGGCTTTTGGAAATTCTCCATCTTCCTATTATTCACCGTTACACGAATTTCGAGATAATAGAAATAAGCAGAACCAAAGTCAGGTTCGTATCACGCATAACGAAAATCCTTACGAATTGGATGCGATGGAACATGGCAAACAGCAGTTCACACACAATTATCTGCCTCCTTACGGGCGGCAACCCTTAACTGCCTTGCGCGAAGCTTCTAATTGGAGAACTACAAACACAAATGGTACCCAGGCAAGGTATTGTTATGGGTGTGGTGCTCCCAATGTAACTAAACCTAATTGTCAAGCTTGTCAAACAAGAAGTACGGGAAACCTGGTACGGGAGGTGAGAATTCTTGGTGCTCAGACTCCCCAGCACGTTACTCATACCAGGACACATACGGAGGACGCTGCTTCCAACACTTGCCCGGAATTGAACCAAAACAACCGTTAAATAATTTCGCCATTGACAACCAACCCATAGTTCCTCCTGTACCAAACTTTTCAAATCATCTTCATAACACTAGTTATACAGTAAATTCAAAACTACATAATTCTAATCATCGTTTTTCCTTTTTATCTCCTAGTGACCATCCAAATCTTCGGTCAGCTCCAAAGTTAAAATCGGTCCTCTCGGAATGGCAAGTATTTTAAGCTTCGTCGTACTCTCAAAAAAATGATATGTAAATCAAATATACCTAATAATGCCATTGATCAAAGACCATAAGCTCAGGTGTTGATCGCGGGAACCCGCTATTCTGGGTTATTAAATAGTGGTGCCAACATTAGCGTGCTCGGTGCTGGTTCAGAAAAATTGTTAACGCAGAATGGAATCAAAATACACTCGTTACCTTCACTCTTAAAAACCGCAAGTGGAGAAAAACAGCGTATTATTGGGCATACTATTCTACCTGTGACGTATAAAGGGCAAGTAAAACGTCTCCGTTTTCATATTGCACCCGGATTGATACAGCCTCTGTATCTGGGCATTGATTTTTGGAGGATTTTTGGTATTGCGCCCGACATTGTCAGCTCCCTTGAGGTAGAGCCTAAAATTCCGAGTAATCGACATCAATTATCTCCTGATCTTGAGAATCGTTTGCAGCACATTATTGAAACATTTTCTTGTTCGGTTATAAATGGCCTGGGTCGTACCTCTTTAATCACCCATATAATTGATGTAGGAGATGCTCGTCCGGTCAAACATCGTTACTACCCCGTCTCCCCCGCGGTTCAGTCAGTGATGTATGCGGAGCTGGATAGAATGTTGGAGTTGGGAGTGATAGAGGAATCTGAAAGTTCATAGTCCTCACCTATTGCTATCGTTTCTAAACAAACTGGGAAGGTGAATCTATGCCTTGATGCCCGAAAAGTAAATGAAGTAACGTCTAAAGACGCATATCCGCTGCCACTGATTGAGGGATTGCTAAGTCGACTTGACCACACAAAATATATATCGTCAATCGATTTAAAGGATGCCTTCTGGCAAATCCCTCTTGACGTGGCCTCGCGTGATAAAACTGCGTTCACTGTTCCGGGCCGCCCCCTCTATCATTTCACGGTCATGCCCTTCGGTCTATGCAATGCTCCGCAAACATTGTGTAGACTGATGCACAAGGTGATTCCTTATCAGTTGCATGACCGAGTGTTTGTCTACTTAGACGATTTGCTTGTTGTCTCTGCAGAGCTCGAAGAGCATTTCGCGTTATTAACCGAAGTTGCTAGACTACTGAAGATAGCTAACTTGACTATCAATGTTGAAAAGAGCAAGTTCGTCTTAACGGAGACAAAATACTTAGGTCATGTAGTTGGTAATGGAGTCATTCGCATGGACCCTGACAAAATCACGGCAATTGCTTCTTATCCAGTTCCTCAGACTGTCAAGCAGTTACGGCGTTTTTTGGGTATGGCGGGGTGGTATCAGCGGTTTATTTGTAACTATGCTTCCATTACGACTCCGTTAACAGATTTATTGAAGAAGCCTCAGAAGATGCATTGGAATGAGGCTGCCAACGAAGCTTTCATAAAACTTAAAGATGCACTGACAACAGCCCCGTTCTACGGAATCCGGATTTCAAACGAGAATTTTTTATTCAATGCGATGCGAGTTATTTCGGGATAGGAAGCGTATTGTTCCAAAAATCGGACAATGATGAAGAACACCCTATAGCTTTCTTTAGCCACAAGCTAAATTCTGCCCAACGTAAATATAGTGTCACTGAGCTCGAATGTTTAGCTGCTGTAATGAGCGTGAAAAAGTTCAGACCATATGTTGAGGGTTATGCCTTCACCATCATCACCGACCATTCTAGCCTGAAATGGTTAATGGAGCAACGCGATCTTTCTGGTAGATTAGCGAGGTGGAGCCTGAAGCTTCAAGGCTTCAACTTCAAAATAGAATACAGGAAAGGTGCCTTAAATATAGTCCCGGACGCTCTCTCTAGAATGATTCTGGATGAACTAGCTCAGGCAGATGATGGTGATGTTGCTGGAGGTATGACTCCTCTGCATGTGGATCTGAATTCCGCTACATTTCAGGACACTGATTACGTTGGCAGAATTACCGCACTTTTAAACCACCCTCACGCAAAGAGTAATTTTGTGACAATGGATGGTAAGCTTTACATCTTACCTAGTGGCAATGTAAATGAAATGAAGGACCTTTCAGTTTGGAAATTGGTGATTCCTGCTCCTTTAGTCACCACCATAAGTCAGGCTCACGACTCCCCAACCGGTGCGCATCTTGGACAATCAAAAACGTTAGAACTCCTGCAAAGACAATTTTATTGGGCAACGATGGCCAGAGACATTAAGAAATATATTCAAGAATGCGACCGATGTAAACAAATAAAAGCTCCTAACTTCCTTACTCGACCAGAGATGGGTAAATTTACGGAAGTATATCGCCCCTTCCAAAGATTATTTATAGATTTTTTGGGACCTTATCCGCGTAGCCGGCAAGGTAACGCTTATTTATTAATGGTGCTAGATCAATACACAAACTTTATGTTTGCTGAACCGCTGAGATCCGCTACTGCTAACCATGTGGTGTCATTTCTAAAACATCGTATTTTTAGTGTTTTTGGAGTTCCTGAAATGGTAACCAACGATAATGGCCCACAATTTAGGGCACAAATCCTTTCTGAGTTGTTTTCTCGTTATGGCATTTTGCATCAATTCACTCCTGTTTATGAGCCGCAATCCAATGCTTCAGAGCGCGTGAATAGAAGCCTTCTTTCTGCGATACGCGCTTATGTGAAAGATGACTACCGAGATTGGGATCTTCATCTCTCCGAAATAAGTTCGGCATTGAGAAACGCAGTACATGATGCCACCGGATTTTCACCTTACTTTTTGACTTTTGGACAGCATATGGTTAATCATGCATCTTCGTATAGGTTAATGCGGAAGTTAGATGTATTGAATGATCGACAAGCTTCAGTAATGGATATAAATAACCGTCTTTCCACGGCGCAGGAATTAGTACTTTCTCATTTAGGCAATGCTTATCAGCGAAATTGTATAACTTACAACTTACGTAGCAAACCACGGAGTTTTGAACCTGGGCAGAGTGTTTTTGTACGAAATTACGTGCAAAGTAAGATGAGCGCACACTTCTCATCTAAACTTGCTCCAAAGTTTATAAAAGGGAAAATTATTAAGAAACTTGGTAACGTTGCTTATGCGATTGGGGATGATAAAGGTAAACAACTCGGGGTTTATCATTGCAAGGATCTTCGATGAATTAACTTTTCTGTTCGTTTCCTTCATTTTCTAATTTACATTTTTTGTGTTTTGGTTGTGATCTTAATCCGTTGAGTATCGGTAGTATTCGATCGGTCAATGATGCAGTTATATGTGTAGTCGGGTTTATTGGTTAATTTTTATTGGTTAAGTATTGAATGTGCCCGGCTTGAGACTTGCTCAGGGCGCTGGGTTTGCCCCACGATTTGTAACTGGTAAACCGGAAGTTTTAGATTACATATTTTTATTCACCACGCGCGATGATTGTGATCTCTTTGGGCGATAGGTTGCCCAGCACTGAAAACCAAATATTTAACGAAAAAGAAAAAACAAAGAAGCTGACTTGAGGGGAATGGGAGGTGTAATGGTAGAGTTAGCGGAATGAGATGGGATTGGATTTTTGGGTTTGATCGAGAAAAGAAGCAGAGAAAATTTGTTGTGAAGAAAAAACATATTTCTTTTTGAGTTTTTTTTGTGTCAAAATTTTAGACATTTAAGATTAATTTTAATAAATTATGGTGGTATAAACTGAATTTAATAATTGTTAATAGAATTCTAAATAAACCTTTATGAATGAATAAAACTTTATGTTATTGAAAGTGATGTTTTTACTTCAGTGGTTGAATTTCATGATTTGATAATTTGCTTTTCTGCTGATAAACCAAAAATAAAATTGATAGTGTCAGTATTTAGAATGACTACATTGAATTTGTAGTCTTAGAAAAAAAAAGAAACTTTATTTTGGGCATTAAATGTTTTGTGTAAACCAGTTAAGTGAAAATAAAAAAAAAAACCTTAATAAATAATTTATCGTGGTGATTCGATCCATTGTGAGTGTAACCGTAAGCAGTTTGTTTGTTGGAACGTTGCGTTGCGGTGATTCGAGGGGCATCATTTTGTTTTATTGTTTTGGTGAACAATTCTTGAATGGATTCTTCTTTTTAAAAATTTATGGTACGAGCAATTATAATTTGAATAGCGATTATCAACATTTTGTGCTGAAATAATTTGGACAACTTGGTGTTAACATATGCACCAAGTTACAAGGTATGTAAAGACACCTTAAATATTAATCTAAGTACGGTATTGTTGCCTGGATACTAATAGGACTATTATTTTTTTTATGTTTTGGACCACCGCTAATAACGAGGAGCTGAACTATCTTCATCTCACCTTTATCAACCGGATTATACAAATCGTAACAGAGGACGCTAAAATTTGTTTTTAATGGCAGTATATCAGTGGTGTTAAGGAGTTTCAGCAAGTATACCGATTACATTTCATTTTTTTTTCTCGATTTCGATTTTTCGTCATTATTTTTATAACTTATTCATTACATACTGGATTTCGTTTTATTCTTCTTTATTTAGTTTTTAATATTCAATTCTCCCTGATTATTTTACATATTGATTTTTTTTTGCACAATTTTTCTCTGACCGTTAATCGGGGATTATCAATTAAGCAACGTCCGTGACAGTAATTTTATGTTATATTTTCTTTTCTTTTTCATATACAATCCCATCTTTCTCAAAATATTTGGTTTTATAGTGGTTTGTCAGATAAATAGTATGTCTGGCAGTTCGGCGTAACCCGGTATATAGCAGCATTTACTAGCTTCCCCTTGGCCCAGAAAAGAACTCCCCCAGCCACTGCACGCTAGCCGGCTGAAAAAGCTGCACTGGAACAACCGAGAGGAAGTCTGCAGCAGTTGTATTCTCGGTTTAATCAAAACTTGAGACTACAGTTGTTACAGTCTGTATAAATAAAACGAGCCTTGGGGGAAAGATTCAATGGCACATTGGAGGAATATTTAGCAAATGTCGTGGAGAAAAACCAACGCAACTGGGATCTACACATACCGATACTCCTGATGACCTATTAATCAGCAACACATGACACATATTTGGAGATAATCTACGATTAGCTGGAAATTTAAAGTTTGGAGCTGTTCCACCAGCGGCGAGCACATAACCAAGGCTTCCAGGAAGGGCAATTATTATGGCTCCACAGTTCGCAACGAAAGAAGGATTATCTCAATGATGAACGACATGGTTTATGGGATTCCGAGAGAGGACGACATTTCCTTCCTGTTCAAATTGGATCAAATTAAATTAGATTATTCGTATTTGGAAAGCGACAGTGTAAAGATTAAACTGCGTGATTTAAAAAGTGATTTAGTGCGATATAAAAATTATAAGTGGCAGTAAAATAGTGTTAAATTAATTTTCGTGTTGAATAAATAAATTAGTTTGTGGAAAATTGAAGTGGTTTGTTTTATTCACAATCCAGTTATTTGAACCTTGATTGACAAGGCAAAAACATACAATAACAATATTATGTATAAGTAAATAAGTGTTTACAAAGAAAATAACACTCCATCTCGTAAAATATTTTATTTTTATATCAGGTAAATAAAAGAAAAGGTATATGAGTATGTATTCATCTCATACATAATGTATTTTCTTTTGTTGAAACTAAAAAAAAATGGTTAAAGAAATAAATTGTTTTATTATGTTTTTTGATGCTCGATTTAATAATTTTGGAATTTATTAATATTATAAAGAAAAATCACGTTACTATAATTGGTATTATAATAAATTTGAGCAAATTTTATATAATTTAGATATCAATGTTTTCCATCTTGAATTCATATTTTTTATGAAATTTCTAAATATTATACTTACCGTCAGTTTAAAAAAAGAGTAGCAAGCATCGGTAATCGACACGTACTTGCTATCGAACTAGTCGAAACGAAATCGCATTGGTCGCAATTCTCAACATGGTCCCAACTATATTATGTGTTCTTTCTTTAGTATTCAAAACACCCTTTCTTTATGCGTTCTAACTCCAATCTGTTTTATTATTACATACAATCAGCGTATTATGTTTTATGCTTAGTAGGCATAATCGCCTGGTTATTCACGTTGTATTTACATTTATATTGATTTATCAACAACAATATATCACAGTAAGAGCGGTAATAAAAATTCGTTTATGAACCAGTAAATACAGGAGAAGAAGTGAAAAAAAAAAAAAAAATACAAATTATAAATTTTAAATTTGTTCATTGACGTCCAGTTGTCAAGGTCACCAACAACTGTTAATTGAGTCATTCCCCATTAAAGTTCATCATCTGCTGGTTCTTTCATACCAACATGATCACTGAAAGACATTTAAAAAATACCTTAAGTATCCAACTGAATGTAAAACTTTGCGCTTTTCAGAATCCAGCAAAATTGAATTAGCTATGCCTATGATGTTATCTACATATGTGCCTATTACAGGTGTGCAAATAGAAACACTACTTTTTTTTTTGGTCAAATTCAATTTTATTGAAAAGATACTTGTTACAAAGATTAATAATGTAAATATTCGCCATTATTATCTATGGTCGTTTGCCATTTACAGGGTAAATGATGAATACCTTCGCAATAGAAACTTTGATCTGTTTGACATTGAAGTTTGGAGAATACGCCGCATACTGTACAATTTCCCAGCCTAAGGAGACGATTAGTTCCTGGGTTGATTTTACTGTATGTGGACGAGCATTGTCTTGCAGCCATATCACCTTCCGCCTTCCTTGGCCCATAAATGGTCTTTCCTCCAGAGCTTCACATAATTTGATCAATTGGGCCTTGTAACGTTCAACTGTAACAGTTTGACCAGGTTCCAGAAGCTTGTAGTAAATTACTCCTTTCCAATCCGAACAGACACACGGTAACACTTTCTTGGTACGAATATTCATTTTTGCAACTGATGTTGCTGACTGGCCTAAATTAACTCATGCTTTTCTGCATTTAGGATTGTCGTACAAAATCCACTTTTCATCACCCGTAATGATTTTGTGCAAAAAATTGTTTGTTTTGTTTGCTTCGGTCAGTTTCTTCCTTCTGTCTCTTTCCCATTGCGTGCAATCGAAGTGATATTGCTTGGTTAGTAACTCCTAACTGTTCTGCAGTAAAACTTTAAGTTCTTCGTCTTCAAATTTTTCTACTGCACCTGGACGTGGATCGTCCTCAAGACTAAAATTGCCATCACGAAATCTTGCAAACCACTTTTTTACTGTTGAATGACTCAAAAAATGTTCAGCCAAAGTCGAATTAATCAATTCCATAGCTTATAAGCAGCATTTTTTTTTTCATTTGAGAACAGAATAGAATGCGATGACGTAAATGTTGCTTATCGAAATCCATCTCTTAAAATTGTTGTACACGGAATGATAGCGCTTGTAAATTAGTGAAACTTATGTCATAAAAACAGCAATGACTAAACTACATATATCCAAAATGGCGGGCGATTTGAATACGTTCAAATATGTTTATAATGCAACCAACTTCAGAGCCAAGTTTCTAATTGTATCTCATAACGATAGTTTTACAAACATGCTGAACCTTGCTTTTTTTGATATTTAAATGTAATGAGTTGAGGTCACACACTCACCAAGACCGTTAACATCATCTTATAATCGGGTCAGTATCAAAATTTTCTCAGATGGTATGGACTTAATGTTGCTAGTTACGATCGTCGCTGAGTGTGGTTAAAACAAAAATTAAAAAAAAAACAAAAAAAACATTGATGCCAATTTATTAAATTTAATTAATAAATAAATTAAACCAAAATTATCAGAAGAATACTACCTAGTGAAAATATTAATTTATTTAAAACAAATAAATAAAAAAGTTTTTGTGTTTTGATAGTTTCTGATTGAATTAAAAGTGAAATTTAGTATTTTTGAATTTGTGAGTGAAGTTTTGTTTAAATAATGTATCAATCCAAATTAAATAAAATGGATTAACTTTTATATACATTTAGTGACATATTTATACACAAGTGATACAATAGGAAATTAGAGCAAAATAATGTGAGGTAAGTGAAGTTTATTTGATAAAATAACAAGTCGCAACATGTTTTATAATTTAAACATTTATTTATGTCACGACTTTAATTTTTTAAATCAAAACCCGAATTTTAAATCACCTAAAGTTGTGTACACATAAAATTTAATCAAAAATGAGCTTAAATGAAAGCGCATCTTATCATATGTTGTGTATATAACGGACGTATATAGCTTGTGGCGGAAACAGAAGAAAATGTTATGTAGCATGCACGTTGTGTAACATTTTTCGTGTTAAATAGTAGGTTTTGTGTTATTTACTTGTTTATTAGAACATTGGGTATCGTTTGATAACAAAATGTAACAGTACAAATAGTAACAGTATTTTGTTGCATTGTAATCATGCATCTTTACTAAAGTTTGAATATAAAAAGTAAATCGTATCTGTTAGTATTAGTAATGTATATCCATTTATAAAATTCATTTTAAATACTAAAACGTTTGTATACAAACCTCTATCTATATACAAGCCAAATCTGTTTTTGTTGTTGCTTAAATATTATATGACAAAAACCAATATAATATTGAGTACATTTTTTTGATAGGATCTGTATAAAGAGCGAACGGGATTGCTCGTATAAACATTTTTATTGTTTTTGATACTATTCACTGCTCAATAGCACACTGGCAAAAGCTGATGTACAGTTTAATGGATTAGCTTTTACAAGACGTTTGGTTCGTTTTGAATAAACTGGGAATTTTTGTTTTGTCATGAGTAGGTATGTTATGTATTAGAATATCAGGAGTTCGTATGAGTCATTGTAATTAGAATACCGCTATTCAACACATGGAAATTAGCTGAAAGTATGTATTTATTTTTTATTGTGTGTTGGTACTAGTCAAAACCAACATTATTGTTGGTTTTGTACTACTATGTACTATGTTAGTATATAATCTGTATTCTCGAGGCAATGTGAATACTCTTTATATACATATAATGTATTTATACTACTATACACTGTAGAACTTATTGCTCTGTTCAATTTTCTACTTTTGTAGTCTTACTTTGAGCATTTTACAACAACAATGCCGTGTATTTTCATTCCGGAATGAATAGTTTCATTCCACTGAGAAGTAGGTATAGAAAAATTCTCTTCTTTACTTAGTTGTAGTGTTTACCACTAGAGTTAATATTTTTTATCTTATGAGTTGGCATTCCTGCGATAAATGACAATTCGCATGTTATTTGTTTGGTTTTTTCACTGCGAGTAATTATATTTTCGATTTATATTTTGGATAATTTCTTATATTTTGCGGCTAATAATTGTGATAATTTTTTGTGAACGTAGCATTGAAATTTTTTGGATAGAGATTATAGCCACTGTTAATTTTGATTTGCTTTGAAATGGCAGGAAATAAAGAAATATTTTTAATAAATGTAAGTCATTTGTATACTGATGGAATTTGTTGTATTGTAATTAAAATTTTTATTTTTTAGAGTATTATCGAAAATATAAATGATTCAGATTCAAGTTCTTCTGAATCAAGTGACTCATCATTTTCATCTAACCTGATTAGTAGTGATGAAGAAATGGTCCAGCATCACACCATAAAAAATTTTGTGGAAACCATCTACTTATATGACGATGTCGATTTTAAGAAAAACTTTCGTCTATCCCGGAGTACCGCAAATATTTTAATAGGTAATATTAATATTAAATTTAGTTACCGTTTTATTTTATCTTAATTGCTTCAGACAGCTATTGCCGTTTTTCATATGAAAATTATATTTTTAAATCAAAATACAAAAAATAGTATAAAACAACCAATCGTTCACATAATTTCCCTGTGTGTGATAACATAGTTAGCAACTGTGTGATATTTTTTGAATGTTAAATAAAAATAAATTTTTCTATTACATAATTTCTAAATTTTAATTTTCACGGAATTTTCCGTTAATTTTTTGCAAATAAATTTGGGGTATTTTTCTTACCTCAGTTATCGGACAATATTATAAAATCAATGCACAGACGAAAGGCTAGATTCATTTTTGAATACCTTGTTTAATTCGGTATACGTTTTGTATGTGGTGTGTAATAAATGTAATAATAATAAGCAATAAATAATATTGCCAATATCCTAATCATTTATAATTATAACAAAAAATAATCATACAATATTTTATACCTTTAGAATCTTATAAAACCTCATCAATATGTCCCAATCATCATCACGGTGGAAGAGATAAAGTGGGTGCTGAAAAGGAAATATATGTGTTTTTGTGGTACATCGCTAATACCATAACTTACCGGCAATTAAGCATGTTGTTGGAATTGCGGAAAAAACTGCTTGGACGATAATTAACCGATTGGCATCTTGGATGATGTCCATAGCCGATAATTACGTCAAATGGCCACGAACTCCACAAGCAGTTCAACAAATCACATCCGGATTCGAACGGATGAAAGGCATTAAGGGAGTACTTGGCGCAATAGATGGCACCCACATTCAAATTAAGGCGCCTTCCAAACAAAGGCATTTATATTGCAATAGGAAAAAATATTTCAGTATTTTAATGCAAGCTGTTGTAGACTCAAAAAAAAAATTTATCGATGTTTATATCGGAGAGCCCGGTTCCTTGCATGACGCTCGTGTGTTACGCCGTTCACAGCTATATCGCAAAGCTACCGAAGAGTATGAAGCGTCGTTCCTCAATAAAACATTTTTATTGGGTGATTCGGCTTACCCTTCTAAGTTTTGGCTAGTGACTCCTTTCAAGGACACTGGCAATTTAACGCAAGACAACCGAAAATTTAATTACTTGCATTCGGCCACCCGAATTGTAGTCGAAAATGCTTTCGGGTTACTCAAAACGAGGTTTCGCCGTCTATTGCATTTTACAGAGCATATCAATTTGAGGACTGTGGTAAACCTAACAATGGCCAGTTGTATCTTGCATAACATCTGTATTGACGAAGAAGACGAATGGGATTCTACAGAAGAGGAGTCTGATTCAACGCAAGATGTTACAATAGAGGATGTTCCAAATGAAATAAATAACCGAAGATCAAATGACAGACGACAAATGGTAATAAACGACCTTAGAGCTCAAGGAATTATGTAAATTAAATATAAAATAAAATTAATTATAACGTAATTTTCAAAAAATTTCATTTATTTATTTAAATATGTAAAAATAAGTTCAAAATATCCTTATGATCCCCTTTCTTTGCTCAACAGATCTATTAACTCCTTGTGTCTTCTTTCTTTGGCAGCCTCTTTTTGAGTAAATCGTTTCATTTTATTTTCTTCTATGATTTTTGATTTTTTTTCAGCAAAATCAAGTTTTTGTTGAGCAATTTTATTTTTCGCAGAGATTTTTGGCCGTTTGGGTGCTGATGGTCCAGGTTCCACTTCAGAAGAATTTATTTCTGGAGGCGTTTCTGGGCAAATTTCGATAATATCCTCGAAATCACCCGTATCCACTCGTACAATACCCGCATTACTGGTTATTACAGAGGAGTGCTCTGGAGGAGCATTTTCGTTGCCATAAATATGGTCCAAGAGGTCCATAAATGGAGCTATTGATGGTGGAGCTCCGGAGCGATTATTATTATCTATCGTCTGTTTTTACCGATTTTATTTTATTTTTTAAATCATCTACTGCATAAGGGTCATTCTGTAAATTATTTATATAAATATGAAAATAATAATTAACTATTAAAACCTAAGAACCACTTACTGAAATTCCTGAAGAAGTCATATCTTCTAGCAAGTTATCAAAAACATGCTTCTTTTTTCTGACGTGATTGAACTCGTCTATTCTTGTGGTTAGGAACACAAGAAGTGTGCGTGTTTCAGCGGACGTCCATTTTCGCCTTGGAACGCTATAAATGTAAATAAGTTCACAAAATTACACGATCCTATCAACATGAAACAACTTTGAAATATATGAAAGGAAGAAGGAATTTGATTCCAAGATGAAAAAAACCTCACCAGCACCGTATACTTACGGAGGATTCATTGTATCACTTGTGGTTGCTGCCATATTATTCTATTATTTTATTAAAAATTCTATTATTTTATTAAAAATTGTTTATTTGGACTTTTTTTTTATTTGAAAAACAAAAAATATTCTTAATAACGACTTTTCATTTTTCAATATTGCCAACTGTTGAAAGTAAAAGAAAAACTTATTCTTGGCTCTTACTTTGGGCAAGATTTTATTCCTATTCGAATAGGAATAACTTTTTTCAAAGTAAGACAGCATTTAATTAATATGTATGTGTTTGTCTTGCAGTATATAAAACTGGAATTCTTTCGTTTACGACAAGTGTATTGTGTTTTCGAAGAACAAATGGATTTGTGTGCGATTTGTGCGAGTAAATTAAAATTTTCCTGAAGATACTTGGATTATCGTCCAAAACTCAAATTAATTATTTTAAATATTCTAAACTAGCTTTACTATACTATTATCTACAGATTTTTGTTATGTGCACGCAGTTTTCTGGTGCTCTCCAGGTAAGGTTTCCTTCATACACGGTAACCTGCGGTTAACAAATCTTAAAATCGTGAACGAAAACTGGTTTTTATTAGAATGGAAATTTGTTACGTGAATTAAAATATTTATTGTGTAGCATTTCTGCTAAAATGAAGCTCTTGCTGTTTATATATTGAATTTAACGCATTATAGATAATTGGTTGACCAGTGCTACCAGAAGAGAGAATCATTTCCATGAATTATATCGGTAGGTTTAGTAAAACAACAGGTAATCATATTTTATAACTTTGAAATTTTATAATCTGCTAATAACGGAAAGCTTACATAAGCACCTGAGATTTTGTCAACTCCACCTTTTGACCCGAGCGGATTGTTTAGCTCAAAGTCATCCTGTTACAAAATATAAGGAATGCAAACTTTATTTTTATGTTCTTTAATTTTGTCTTTCCAAGCAGAACCTTGAATA
Organism: Tipula vernalis; assembly: GCA_958295665.1. Taxonomy (NCBI): domain Eukaryota; kingdom Metazoa; phylum Arthropoda; class Insecta; order Diptera; family Tipulidae; genus Tipula; species Tipula vernalis. The sequence continues at coordinate 5,377,454 of OY282561.1, forward strand.
ATATTACAAAATGTTGAACACGATCCTATTTGTTGAATTTTATCCATCATACTTGGTAAAAGTTATTGTTTACCTCTAAGAAGAGTTTAATATTATCTTTAATAGGTATAGTAAAACCCCTTTTGGCGCCTTGGAATATATGTTTTCTATTGTTTTAGTATTATTTATAATGAATTCCGTTGATTCAGAAAACAAACCTTTATTCTCCAAAATTTTTTTAACTTTGTATTCCGAATTTATTTTGGAAAAACTTTCTTTAAATAAATTCATTGTATTTTTTATTTCAACGATATTTTCTGAAGCATCAATACAGCTTTGAAAGATTTTTAAGCAATTTGTAATGCTATAATTCACGTGAACTTTATCCTAAACTTTCCTAAAAAAAAAAAAAAAAAATTAGGATAGTTTAGGAGAAACTTCACGTTTTTGCGCAATCTTGTGAAGTTTTTCCTAACTCGTAATATATTTAAATGTATTTGTGACCATTTTATATTTTGTTCGGATTAACCGATAATCGAACTGGATTCACCATTTGATTGCTATTAGCAAAAATCACAAAATCAAAACGGGTACCGCAGAGTAGCAATTTGAGTTTGGGAAACAGAAAAAAGCCACATCAGGCGAATATGGTGGTTGATTAATGGTATTTATTGAGTTGTTGACTTTATATTCGTTCACAATCGTAGCTCGGTGTGATGGCACGTTATCGTTCGGAAAAATCCACGATTTTTTTTTCCCATAATTCGAAACACTATTTTCGCATCAGCACAAGAAATTTCCTTTGCAATACAAAATTTAAGGTAAACTCTTTGTTCAATAATTACGTTCATAGTAAAAATCACATTGCACTAATGAGATCGACTGACTGAACTAACTGTTGTAAACAGACTGGTTCACAGACCGCGCTCAAAATTTTACTTACTAAACGATCTAAACCCTCTAACTTTCCAAGTGACCATTTTTTTCTGTTAGGCAACATCCATACCAACCCAAAAATATACTTAGGATTTTGGGCCGGTGTTTCTAAGTATCGAAAAACGTCCGGAAAATCCACATATGATATTGAACATTACTATATCGGGTTTTTTGATTACTAAACGACCAAGGCCCCTCTAACTTTTCAAGTGACTACTTTTTTCTGTTACTTTACGTCCATACCAACCCAAAAATATACTTAGGATTTTGGGCCGGTGTTTCTAAGTATCGGAAAACGTCCGGAAAATCCACATATGATATTGAACATTACCATATCGGGTTTTTTGATTACTAAACGACCAAGGCCCCTCTAACTTATCAAGTGACTACTTTTTTCTGTTACTTTACGTCCATATCAACCCAAAAATATACTTAGGATTTAACGACCAAGGCCCCTCTACCTTTTCAAGTGACTACTTTTTTCTGTTACTTTACGTCCATACCAACCCAAAAATATACTTAGGATTTTGGGCCGGTGTTTCTAAGTATCGGAAAACGTCCGGAAAATCCACATATGATATTGAACATTACCATATCGGGTTTTTTGATTACTAAACGACCAAGGCCCCTCTAACTTATCAAGTGACTACTTTTTTCTGTTACTTTACGTCCATACCAACCCAAAAATATACTTAGGATTTTGGGCCGGTGTTTCTAAGTATCGGAAAACGTCCGGAAAATCCACATATGATATTGAACATTACCATATCGGATTTTTTGATTACTAAACGACCAAGGCCCCTCTAACTTTTCAAGTGACTACTTTTTTCTGTTACTTTACGTCTATACCAACCCATAAATATACTTAGGATTTTGGGCCGGTGTTTCTAAGTATCGGAAAACGTCCGGAAAATCCACATATGATATTGAACATTACCATATCGGGTTTTTTGATTACTAAACGACCAAGGCCCCTCTAACTTTTCAAGTGACTACTTTTTTCTGTTACTTTACGTTCATACCAACCCAAAAATATACTTAGGATTTTGGGCCGGTGTTTCTAAGTATCGGAAAACGTCCGGAAAATCCACATATGATATTGAACATTACTATATCGGGTTTTTTGATTACTAAACGACCAAGGCCCCTCTAACTTTTCAAGTGACTACTTTTTTCTGTTACTTTACGTCCATACCAACCCAAAAATATACTTAGGATTTTGGGCCGGTGTTTCTAAGTATCGGAAAACGTCCGGAAAATCCACATATGATATTGAACATTACCATATCGGGTTTTTTGATTACTAAACGACCAAGGCCCCTCTAACTTTTCAAGTGACTACTTTTTTCTGTTACTTTACGTCCATACCAACCCAAAAATATACTTAGGATTTTGGGCCGGTGTTTCTAAGTATCGGAAAACGTCCGGAAAATCCACATATGATATTGAACATTACCATATCGGGTTTTTTGATTACTAAACGACCAAGGCCCCTCTAACTTTTCAAGTGACTACTTTTTTCTGTTACTTTATGTCCATACCAACCCAAAAATATACTTAGGATTTTGGACCGGTGTTTCTAAGTATCGGAAAACGTTCGGAAAATCCACATATGATATTGAACATTACCATATCGGATTTTTTGATTACTAAACGACCAAGGCCCCTCTAACTTTTCAAGTGACTACTTTTTTCTGTTACTTTATGTCCATACCAACCCAAAAATATACTTAGGATTTTGGGCCGGTGTTTCTAAGTATCGGAAAACGTCCGGAAAATCCACATATGATATTGAACATTACCATATCGGGTTTTTTGATTACTAAACGACCAAGGCCCCTCTAACTTATCAAGTGACTACTTTTTTCTGTTACTTTACGTTCATACCAACCCAAAAATATACTTAGGATTTTGGGCCGGTGTTTCTAAGTATCGGAAAACGTCCGGAAAATCCACATATGATATTGAACATTACCATATCGGGTTTTTTGATTACTAAACGACTCGATCAAGTGACTACTTTTTTTCTGTTACTTTACGTCCATACCAACCCAAAAATATACTTAGGATTTTGGGCCGGTGTTTCTAAGTATCGGAAAACGTCCGGAAAATCCACATATGATATTGAACATTACCATATCGGGTTTTTTGATTACTAAACGACCAAGGCCCCTCTAACTTTTCAAGTGACTACTTTTTTCTGTTACTTTATGTCCATACCAACGCAAAAATATACTTAGGATTTTGGACCGGTGTTTCTAAGTATCGGAAAACGTCCGGAAAATCCACATATGATATTGAACATTACCATATCGGGTTTTTTGATTACTAAACGACCAAGGCCCCTCTAACTTTTCAAGTGACTACTTTTTTCTGTTACTTTATGTCCATACCAACCCAAAAATATACTTAGGATTTTGGGCCGGTGTTTCTAAGTATCGGAAAACGTTCGGAAAATCCACATATGATATTGAACATTACTATATCGGGTTTTTTGATTACTAAACGACCAAGGCCCCTCTAACTTTTCAAGTGACTACTTTTTTCTGTTACTTTACGTCTATACCAACCCATAAATATACTTAGGATTTTGGGCCGGTGTTTCTAAGTATCGGAAAACGTCCGGAAAATCCACATATGATATTGAACATTACCATATCGGGTTTTTTGATTACTAAACGACCAAGGCCCCTCTAACTTTTCAAGTGACTACTTTTTTCTGTTACTTTACGTCCATACCAACCCAAAAATATACTTAGGATTTTGGGCCGGTGTTTCTAAGTATCGGAAAACGTCCGGAAAATCCACATATGATATTGAACATTACCATATCGGGTTTTTTGATTACTAAACGACCAAGGCCCCTCTAACTTTTCAAGTGACTACTTTTTTCTGTTACTTTACGTCCATACCAACCCAAAAATATACTTAGGATTTTGGGCCGGTGTTTCTAAGTATCGGAAAACGTCCGGAAAATCCACATATGATATTGAACATTACCATATCGGATTTTTTGATTACTAAACGACCAAGGCCCCTCTAACTTTTCAAGTGACTACTTTTTTCTGTTACTTTACGTCTATACCAACCCATAAATATACTTAGGATTTTGGGCCGGTGTTTCTAAGTATCGGAAAACGTCCGGAAAATCCACATATGATATTGAACATTACCATATCGGGTTTTTTGATTACTAAACGACCAAGGCCCCTCTAACTTTTCAAGTGACTACTTTTTTCTGTTACTTTACGTCCATACCAACCCAAAAATATACTTAGGATTTTGGGCCGGTGTTTCTAAGTATCGGAAAACGTCCGGAAAATCCACATATGATATTGAACATTACCATATCGGGTTTTTTGATTACTAAACGACCAAGGCCCCTCTAACTTTTCAAGTGACTACTTTTTTCTGTTACTTTACGTTCATACCAACCCAAAAATATACTTAGGATTTTGGGCCGGTGTTTCTAAGTATCGGAAAACGTCCGGAAAATCCACATATGATATTGAACATTACCATATCGGGTTTTTTGATTACTAAACGACTCTAACTTATCAAGTGACTACTTTTTTTCTGTTACTTTACGTCCATACCAACCCAAAAATATACTTAGGATTTTGGGCCGGTGTTTCTAAGTATCGGAAAACGTCCGGAAAATCCACATATGATATTGAACATTACCATATCGGGTTTTTTGATTACTAAACGACCAAGGCCCCTCTAACTTTTCAAGTGACTACTTTTTTCTGTTACTTTATGTCCATACCAACCCAAAAATATACTTAGGATTTTGGGCCGGTGTTTCTAAGTATCGGAAAACGTCCGGAAAATCCACATATGATATTGAACATTACTATATCGGGTTTTTTGATTACTAAACGACTCTAACTTATCAAGTGACTACTTTTTTTCTGTTACTTTACGTCCATACCAACCCAAAAATATACTTAGGATTTTGGGCCGGTGTTTCTAAGTATCGGAAAACGTCCGGAAAATCCACATATGATATTGAACATTACCATATCGGGTTTTTTGATTACTAAACGACCAAGGCCCCTCTAACTTTTCAAGTGACTACTTTTTTCTGTTACTTTACGTCCATACCAACCCAAATATATACTTAGGATTTTGGGCCGGTGTTTCTAAGTATCGGAAAACGTCCGGAAAATCCACATATGATATTGAACATTACCATATCGGGTTTTTTGATTACTAAACGACCAAGGCCCCTCTACCTTTTCAAGTGACTACTTTTTTCTGTTACTTTACGTCCATACCAACCCAAAAATATACTTAGGATTTTGGGCCGGTGTTTCTAAGTATCGGAAAACGTCCGGAAAATCCACATATGATATTGAACATTACCATATCGGGTTTTTTGATTACTAAACGACCAAGGCCCCTCTAACTTTTCAAGTGACTACTTTTTTCTGTTACTTTACGTCCATACCAACCCAAAAATATACTTAGGATTTTGGGCCGGTGTTTCTAAGTATCGGAAAACGTCCGGAAAATCCACATATGATATTGAACATTACCATATCGGATTTTTTGATTACTAAACGACCAAGGCCCCTCTAACTTTTCAAGTGACTACTTTTTTCTGTTACTTTACGTCTATACCAACCCATAAATATACTTAGGATTTTGGGCCGGTGTTTCTAAGTATCGGAAAACGTCCGGAAAATCCACATATGATATTGAACATTACCGTATCGGGTTTTTTGATTACTAAACGACCAAGGCCCCTCTAACTTTTCAAGTGACTACTTTTTTCTGTTACTTTACGTTCATACCAACCCAAAAATATACTTAGGATTTTGGGCCGGTGTTTCTTAGTATCGGAAAACGTCCGGAAAATCCACATATGATATTGAACATTACCATATCGGGTTTTTTGATTACTAAACGACTCTAACTTATCAAGTGACTACTTTTTTTCTGTTACTTTACGTCCATACCAACCCAAAAATATACTTAGGATTTTGGGCCGGTGTTTCTAAGTATCGGAAAACGTCCGGAAAATCCACATATGATATTGAACATTACCATATCGGGTTTTTTGATTACTAAACGACCAAGGCCCCTCTAACTTTTCAAGTGACTACTTTTTTCTGTTACTTTATGTCCATACCAACCCAAAAATATACTTAGGATTTTGGGCCGGTGTTTCTAAGTATCGGAAAACGTTCGGAAAATCCACATATGATATTGAACATTACTATATCGGGTTTTTTGATTACTAAACGACCAAGGCCCCTCTAACTTTTCAAGTGACTACTTTTTTCTGTTACTTTACGTCTATACCAACCCATAAATATACTTAGGATTTTGGGCCGGTGTTTCTAAGTATCGGAAAACGTCCGGAAAATCCACATATGATATTGAACATTACCATATCGGGTTTTTTGATTACTAAACGACCAAGGCCCCTCTAACTTTTCAAGTGACTACTTTTTTCTGTTACTTTACGTCCATACCAACCCAAAAATATACTTAGGATTTTGGGCCGGTGTTTCTAAGTATCGGAAAACGTCCGGAAAATCCACATATGATATTGAACATTACCATATCGGGTTTTTTGATTACTAAACGACCAAGGCCCCTCTAACTTTTCAAGTGACTACTTTTTTCTGTTACTTTACGTTCATACCAACCCAAAAATATACTTAGGATTTTGGGCCGGTGTTTCTAAGTATCGGAAAACGTCCGGAAAATCCACATATGATATTGAACATTACCATATCGGGTTTTTTGATTACTAAACGACTCTAACTTATCAAGTGACTACTTTTTTTCTGTTACTTTACGTCCATACCAACCCAAAAATATACTTAGGATTTTGGGCCGGTGTTTCTAAGTATCGGAAAACGTCCGGAAAATCCACATATGATATTGAACATTACCATATCGGGTTTTTTGATTACTAAACGACCAAGGCCCCTCTAACTTTTCAAGTGACTACTTTTTTCTGTTACTTTATGTCCATACCAACCCAAAAATATACTTAGGATTTTGGACCGGTGTTTCTAAGTATCGGAAAACGTCCGGAAAATCCACATATGATATTGAACATTACCATATCGGGTTTTTTGATTACTAAACGACCAAGGCCCCTCTAACTTTTCAAGTGACTACTTTTTTCTGTTACTTTATGTCCATACCAACCCAAAAATATACTTAGGATTTTGGGCCGGTGTTTCTAAGTATCGGAAAACGTTCGGAAAATCCACATATGATATTGAACATTACTATATCGGGTTTTTTGATTACTAAACGACCAAGGCCCCTCTAACTTTTCAAGTGACTACTTTTTTCTGTTACTTTACGTCTATACCAACCCATAAATATACTTAGGATTTTGGGCCGGTGTTTCTAAGTATCGGAAAACGTCCGGAAAATCCACATATGATATTGAACATTACCATATCGGGTTTTTTGATTACTAAACGACCAAGGCCCCTCTAACTTTTCAAGTGACTACTTTTTTCTGTTACTTTATGTCCATACCAACCCAAAAATATACTTAGGATTTTGGACCGGTGTTTCTAAGTATCGGAAAACGTTCGGAAAATCCACATATGATATTGAACATTACCATATCGGGTTTTTTGATTACTAAACGACCAAGGCCCCTCTAACTTTTCAAGTGACTACTTTTTTCTGTTACTTTATGTCCATACCAACCCAAAAATATACTTAGGATTTTGGGCCGGTGTTTCTAAGTATCGGAAAACGTCCGGAAAATCCACATATGATATTGAACATTACCATATCGGGTTTTTTGATTACTAAACGACCAAGGCCCCTCTAACTTTTCAAGTGACTACTTTTTTCTGTTACTTTATGTCCACATATGATATTGAACATTACTATATCGGGTTTTTTGATTACTAAACGACCAAGGCCCCTCTAACTTTTCAAGTGACTATTTTTTTCTGTTACTTTACGTCTATACCAACCCATAAATATACTTAGGATTTTGGGCCGGTGTTTCTAAGTATCGGAAAACGTCCGGAAAATCCACATATGATATTGAACATTACCATATCGGGTTTTTTGATTACTAAACGACCAAGGCCCCTCTAACTTTTCAAGTGACTATTTTTTCTGTTACTTTACGTCCATACCAACCCAAAAATATACTTAGGATTTTGGGCCGGTGTTTCTAAGTATCGGAAAACGTTTGGAAAATCCACATATGATATTGAACATTACCATATCGGGTTTTTTGATTACTAAACGACCAAGGCCCCTCTAACTTTTCAAGTGACTACTTTTTTCTGTTACTTTACGTCCATACCAACCCAAAAATATACTTAGGATTTTGGGCCGGTGTTTCTAAGTATCGGAAAACGTCCGGAAAATCCACATATGATATTGAACATTACCATATCGGGTTTTTTGATTACTAAACGACCAAGGCCCCTCTAACTTTTCAAGTGACTATTTTTTCTGTTACTTTACGTCCATATCAACCCAAAAATATACTTAGGATTTTGGGCCGGTGTTTCTAAGTATCGGAAAACGTCCGGAAAATCCACATATGATATTGAACATTACCATATCGGGTTTTTTGATTACTAAACGACCAAGGCCCCTCTAACTTTTCAAGTGACTACTTTTTTCTGTTACTTTATGTCCACATATGATATTGAACATTACTATATCGGGTTTTTTGATTACTAAACGACCAAGGCCCCTCTAACTTTTCAAGTGACTATTTTTTTCTGTTACTTTACGTCTATACCAACCCATAAATATACTTAGGATTTTGGGCCGGTGTTTCTAAGTATCGGAAAACGTCCGGAAAATCCACATATGATATTGAACATTACCATATCGGGTTTTTTGATTACTAAACGACCAAGGCCCCTCTAACTTTTCAAGTGACTATTTTTTCTGTTACTTTACGTCCATACCAACCCAAAAATATACTTAGGATTTTGGGCCGGTGTTTCTAAGTATCGGAAAACGTTTGGAAAATCCACATATGATATTGAACATTACCATATCGGGTTTTTTGATTACTAAACGACCAAGGCCCCTCTAACTTTTCAAGTGACTACTTTTTTCTGTTACTTTACGTCCATACCAACCCAAAAATATACTTAGGATTTTGGGCCGGTGTTTCTAAGTATCGGAAAACGTCCGGAAAATCCACATATGATATTGAACATTACCATATCGGGTTTTTTGATTACTAAACGACCAAAGCCCCTCTAACTTTTCAAGTGACTACTTTTTTCTGTTACTTTACGTCCATACCAACCCAAATATATACTTAGGATTTTGGGCCGGTGTTTCTAAGTATCGGAAAACGTCCGGAAAATCCACATATGATATTGAACATTACCATATCGGGTTTTTTGATTACTAAACGACCAAGGCCCCTCTACCTTTTCAAGTGACTACTTTTTTCTGTTACTTTACGTCCATACCAACCCAAAAATATACTTAGGATTTTGGGCCGGTGTTTCTAAGTATCGGAAAACGTCCGGAAAATCCACATATGATATTGAACATTACCATATCGGGTTTTTTGATTACTAAACGACCAAGGCCCCTCTAACTTTTCAAGTGACTACTTTTTTCTGTTACTTTACGTCCATACCAACCCAAAAATATACTTAGGATTTTGGGCCGGTGTTTCTAAGTATCGGAAAACGTCCGGAAAATCCACATATGATATTGAACATTACCATATCGGATTTTTTGATTACTAAACGACCAAGGCCCCTCTAACTTTTCAAGTGACTACATTTTTCTGTTACTTTACGTCTATACCAACCCATAAATATACTTAGGATTTTGGGCCGGTGTTTCTAAGTATCGGAAAACGTCCGGAAAATCCACATATGATATTGAACATTACCATATCGGGTTTTTTGATTACTAAACGACCAAGGCCCCTCTAACTTTTCAAGTGACTACTTTTTTCTGTTACTTTACGTTCATACCAACCCAAAAATATACTTAGGATTTTGGGCCGGTGTTTCTAAGTATCGGAAAACGTCCGGAAAATCCACATATGATATTGAACATTACCATATCGGGTTTTTTGATTACTAAACGACTCTAACTTATCAAGTGACTACTTTTTTTCTGTTACTTTACGTCCATACCAACCCAAAAATATACTTAGGATTTTGGGCCGGTGTTTCTAAGTATCGGAAAACGTTCGGAAAATCCACATATGATATTGAACATTACTATATCGGGTTTTTTGATTACTAAACGACCAAGGCCCCTCTAACTTTTCAAGTGACTACTTTTTTCTGTTACTTTACGTCTATACCAACCCATAAATATACTTAGGATTTTGGGCCGGTGTTTCTAAGTATCGGAAAACGTCCGGAAAATCCACATATGATATTGAACATTACCATATCGGGTTTTTTGATTACTAAACGACCAAGGCCCCTCTAACTTTTCAAGTGACTACTTTTTTCTGTTACTTTACGTCCATACCAACCCAAAAATATACTTAGGATTTTGGGCCGGTGTTTCTAAGTATCGGAAAACGTCCGGAAAATCCACATATGATATTGAACATTACCATATCGGGTTTTTTGATTACTAAACGACCAAGGCCCCTCTAACTTTTCAAGTGACTACTTTTTTCTGTTACTTTACGTTCATACCAACCCAAAAATATACTTAGGATTTTGGGCCGGTGTTTCTAAGTATCGGAAAACGTCCGGAAAATCCACATATGATATTGAACATTACCATATCGGGTTTTTTGATTACTAAACGACTCTAACTTATCAAGTGACTACTTTTTTTCTGTTACTTTACGTCCATACCAACCCAAAAATATACTTAGGATTTTGGGCCGGTGTTTCTAAGTATCGGAAAACGTCCGGAAAATCCACATATGATATTGAACATTACCATATCGGGTTTTTTGATTACTAAACGACCAAGGCCCCTCTAACTTTTCAAGTGACTACTTTTTTCTGTTACTTTATGTCCATACCAACCCAAAAATATACTTAGGATTTTGGACCGGTGTTTCTAAGTATCGGAAAACGTCCGGAAAATCCACATATGATATTGAACATTACCATATCGGGTTTTTTGATTACTAAACGACCAAGGCCCCTCTAACTTTTCAAGTGACTACTTTTTTCTGTTACTTTATGTCCATACCAACCCAAAAATATACTTAGGATTTTGGGCCGGTGTTTCTAAGTATCGGAAAACGTTCGGAAAATCCACATATGATATTGAACATTACTATATCGGGTTTTTTGATTACTAAACGACCAAGGCCCCTCTAACTTTTCAAGTGACTACTTTTTTCTGTTACTTTACGTCTATACCAACCCATAAATATACTTAGGATTTTGGGCCGGTGTTTCTAAGTATCGGAAAACGTCCGGAAAATCCACATATGATATTGAACATTACCATATCGGGTTTTTTGATTACTAAACGACCAAGGCCCCTCTAACTTTTCAAGTGACTACTTTTTTCTGTTACTTTATGTCCATACCAACCCAAAAATATACTTAGGATTTTGGACCGGTGTTTCTAAGTATCGGAAAACGTTCGGAAAATCCACATATGATATTGAACATTACCATATCGGGTTTTTTGATTACTAAACGACCAAGGCCCCTCTAACTTTTCAAGTGACTACTTTTTTCTGTTACTTTATGTCCATACCAACCCAAAAATATACTTAGGATTTTGGGCCGGTGTTTCTAAGTATCGGAAAACGTCCGGAAAATCCACATATGATATTGAACATTACCATATCGGGTTTTTTGATTACTAAACGACCAAGGCCCCTCTAACTTTTCAAGTGACTACTTTTTTCTGTTACTTTATGTCCACATATGATATTGAACATTACTATATCGGGTTTTTTGATTACTAAACGACCAAGGCCCCTCTAACTTTTCAAGTGACTATTTTTTTCTGTTACTTTACGTCTATACCAACCCATAAATATACTTAGGATTTTGGGCCGGTGTTTCTAAGTATCGGAAAACGTCCGGAAAATCCACATATGATATTGAACATTACCATATCGGGTTTTTTGATTACTAAACGACCAAGGCCCCTCTAACTTTTCAAGTGACTATTTTTTCTGTTACTTTACGTCCATACCAACCCAAAAATATACTTAGGATTTTGGGCCGGTGTTTCTAAGTATCGGAAAACGTTTGGAAAATCCACATATGATATTGAACATTACCATATCGGGTTTTTTGATTACTAAACGACCAAGGCCCCTCTAACTTTTCAAGTGACTACTTTTTTCTGTTACTTTACGTCCATACCAACCCAAAAATATACTTAGGATTTTGGGCCGGTGTTTCTAAGTATCGGAAAACGTCCGGAAAATCCACATATGATATTGAACATTACCATATCGGGTTTTTTGATTACTAAACGACCAAGGCCCCTCTAACTTTTCAAGTGACTATTTTTTCTGTTACTTTACGTCCATATCAACCCAAAAATATACTTAGGATTTTGGGCCGGTGTTTCTAAGTATCGGAAAACGTCCGGAAAATCCACATATGATATTGAACATTACCATATCGGGTTTTTTGATTACTAAACGACCAAGGCCCCTCTAACTTTTCAAGTGACTACTTTTTTCTGTTACTTTATGTCCACATATGATATTGAACATTACTATATCGGGTTTTTTGATTACTAAACGACCAAGGCCCCTCTAACTTTTCAAGTGACTATTTTTTTCTGTTACTTTACGTCTATACCAACCCATAAATATACTTAGGATTTTGGGCCGGTGTTTCTAAGTATCGGAAAACGTCCGGAAAATCCACATATGATATTGAACATTACCATATCGGGTTTTTTGATTACTAAACGACCAAGGCCCCTCTAACTTTTCAAGTGACTATTTTTTCTGTTACTTTACGTCCATACCAACCCAAAAATATACTTAGGATTTTGGGCCGGTGTTTCTAAGTATCGGAAAACGTTTGGAAAATCCACATATGATATTGAACATTACCATATCGGGTTTTTTGATTACTAAACGACCAAGGCCCCTCTAACTTTTCAAGTGACTACTTTTTTCTGTTACTTTACGTCCATACCAACCCAAAAATATACTTAGGATTTTGGGCCGGTGTTTCTAAGTATCGGAAAACGTCCGGAAAATCCACATATGATATTGAACATTACCATATCGGGTTTTTTGATTACTAAACGACCAAAGCCCCTCTAACTTTTCAAGTGACTACTTTTTTCTGTTACTTTACGTCCATACCAACCCAAATATATACTTAGGATTTTGGGCCGGTGTTTCTAAGTATCGGAAAACGTCCGGAAAATCCACATATGATATTGAACATTACCATATCGGGTTTTTTGATTACTAAACGACCAAGGCCCCTCTACCTTTTCAAGTGACTACTTTTTTCTGTTACTTTACGTCCATACCAACCCAAAAATATACTTAGGATTTTGGGCCGGTGTTTCTAAGTATCGGAAAACGTCCGGAAAATCCACATATGATATTGAACATTACCATATCGGGTTTTTTGATTACTAAACGACCAAGGCCCCTCTAACTTTTCAAGTGACTACTTTTTTCTGTTACTTTACGTCCATACCAACCCAAAAATATACTTAGGATTTTGGGCCGGTGTTTCTAAGTATCGGAAAACGTCCGGAAAATCCACATATGATATTGAACATTACCATATCGGATTTTTTGATTACTAAACGACCAAGGCCCCTCTAACTTTTCAAGTGACTACATTTTTCTGTTACTTTACGTCTATACCAACCCATAAATATACTTAGGATTTTGGGCCGGTGTTTCTAAGTATCGGAAAACGTCCGGAAAATCCACATATGATATTGAACATTACCATATCGGGTTTTTTGATTACTAAACGACCAAGGCCCCTCTAACTTTTCAAGTGACTACTTTTTTCTGTTACTTTACGTTCATACCAACCCAAAAATATACTTAGGATTTTGGGCCGGTGTTTCTAAGTATCGGAAAACGTCCGGAAAATCCACATATGATATTGAACATTACCATATCGGGTTTTTTGATTACTAAACGACTCTAACTTATCAAGTGACTACTTTTTTTCTGTTACTTTACGTCCATACCAACCCAAAAATATACTTAGGATTTTGGGCCGGTGTTTCTAAGTATCGGAAAACGTCCGGAAAATCCACATATGATATTGAACATTACCATATCGGGTTTTTTGATTACTAAACGACCAAGGCCCCTCTAACTTTTCAAGTGACTACTTTTTTCTGTTACTTTATGTCCATACCAACCCAAAAATATACTTAGGATTTTGGACCGGTGTTTCTAAGTATCGGAAAACGTCCGGAAAATCCACATATGATATTGAACATTACCATATCGGGTTTTTTGATTACTAAACGACCAAGGCCCCTCTAACTTTTCAAGTGACTACTTTTTTCTGTTACTTTATGTCCATACCAACCCAAAAATATACTTAGGATTTTGGGCCGGTGTTTCTAAGTATCGGAAAACGTTCGGAAAATCCACATATGATATTGAACATTACTATATCGGGTTTTTTGATTACTAAACGACCAAGGCCCCTCTAACTTTTCAAGTGACTACTTTTTTCTGTTACTTTACGTCTATACCAACCCATAAATATACTTAGGATTTTGGGCCGGTGTTTCTAAGTATCGGAAAACGTCCGGAAAATCCACATATGATATTGAACATTACCATATCGGGTTTTTTGATTACTAAACGACCAAGGCCCCTCTAACTTTTCAAGTGACTATTTTTTCTGTTACTTTACGTCCATACCAACCCAAAAATATACTTAGGATTTTGGGCCGGTGTTTCTAAGTATCGGAAAACGTCCGGAAAATCCATATATTGTATTGAACAGTAGTATTTTTAAGAACATACCATATATTATCATAATGAAAATAATAATAGAATATTGAAAAAATAGTACATGTTAATATTTAGAAGGTTCAATACAAAAGTTTTAATGTTCCCTTACCTAATGGATAATCTGCAATTTATTCGTTAATGCGTAGTTTTACACATACATTCGCACAACTTGTTGTTTTTGTTATTTTAGGAAAGTTTAGGAAGAAATTCACATTCATAATGCTATATCACAAAAATCTATTAAAGCTGCATTAATATCAATTATTGTTGGATCCTTTTCCGTGTCACAAACAGGTAAGCTTTCGTGAAGTAATGACGGGTTTGAAAGAATATTTGGTAATGAATCATTTTTATTTTGAGTATGATAATCATTTTGTAAATGCCTATTCAAATTGCGACTAAATGCGTATAAATTTTGAAATGATTGCGACAAATTTTACATTGAAAAAAAGAAGAGTTACGTGATAATTTATGAATTGATTTTAAATGTCTGATATAAGGTTTCACTTCGGTAAATTGAGCGCGAAAAACAAAACAACAAAGCTTCTTTAAGTTTTAAGTTCCGATAACAATTGAAGTAATT
Organism: Tipula vernalis; assembly: GCA_958295665.1. Lineage (NCBI taxonomy): Eukaryota > Metazoa > Arthropoda > Insecta > Diptera > Tipulidae > Tipula > Tipula vernalis. The sequence goes on from OY282561.1 coordinate 5,392,855, forward strand.
GGATGGATTGTTTTGTTTCGCATGGAATTTCGAAAAAAAATTAGTGATAAATTCCAAGACTTGTTTGCATGGATCAGGGAATTTTAGATTTAATACATAAAAAATATTCTAAAAAGTATCCTTGTAAAAATTATCATTTAAACTAATAAAAAAATGTTTTAAGTCCATTAGCTCACCAACAATAATAATCAGTGGCTGATTTGTTAACCCTCTTTCAAACAGATACTGGTTACCTCTAAAAATATCGACCTACCTTAAAAAAGTATAAACACGTAAACTGGAAATTTGAGGGTATGTATTTGTTACGGTAAATTCATCTGCTTAACTTTATCCCTGTAGGGGGGGGGCGGACTACTCTTTCATTTCATTTCATTTACTTTAACCAATAAAATATGATATCATTGAAAGAGAATTTAAGCCTCTTTAAAATGATATGACCCTTTTTCACTATAATGATATGTAACGGAGTAGCCGTCCTCGCTAAAGAGACGTTGTTAATCAGTATCCGTTTCGTTTTCGTTGGACCATGTAATGCATTGTGTATAATATAAAATGTACCTCAACTTCGTCGGGAAATAAATTAATGATTTCTCCAACTATTTTTTTGACAAAATTTGACCAAATTCGTTTTTAATCCAATAGTTTGCGATTATTTCGCACAAATCACGGCGGTTCGATGAATTAAGACCACAATTCATTTTCGATAAATCCAAAATAGACTTTCCAATAAATGAAGCACATAAGATTTGTTCCAACGTCTAAAATATATTATAATAAAATTTACCAAAAACAAATTTAATATAATTTGGATTAGAAAAACTCACGTGATGCTGATTTGGAAAAAACTGTCTTGCTGAAGAGATTGAAGCTTTGGTTGAAATCGGAGATAACGGTGACGCGGAATTAGACGAAACAATTGAAGAATTTATTTTCTAATTTGAACTACTTAATCAACTATTTATACTGCTGTTGACGGATAACGTTTCAGCAATTAGTGATAAAGCAAAGCCCTTTATATATAAGACAAAAAAAATCAAAATTCTAAATTTCCAAGGAAAGATAAAAAAATTTAATAATTTTACATTTGATTTCCGCCAATTTAAAAGATGTGTCCGAAATTTTATTCGCAATCCATACTTTTCTCTCGATATCAAATTGTCTATAACTGACATTGTCATATCTTGAAAACTATCTATTTTAAAGTTTTTTTCCAAAAAATCTGCCATTAATTCCTCACAACCCCACTTCAATAAAAGATCGTGTTCCTCATCCCACACGATCAAAATGTTAGTTTCTGCTCCATCTACCTATGTGTGAATTATTTTGCATTTCAGTTTGATTTTCACTACTTTCTGCAACTTCTGTGCCATTTATATTATTTTGTACATCATCTAGATTTTCACTCATTTTGAAGATCACAATTTTATTTTACGCAATAATTGTTTCTTATTTTTAATAATCGGTGTATGAATCGCACGGAACTTACAATTAGAATGAAGCCAAGCTAAAACAAAAGACAAGCATCTAAAAAGTAACGGTACCCAAAAACACGAATCTGTCATTTATACAAAGTATTTGTAAATTCATGCAAATTCGATCTATAATTCAAAACAAAAGTGTGTGTACTTACTGTCTGTCATTTATACAATGTGTTTGTAAATTCATATAAAACCGTTCTATGATCCAACAAAAGTGTTGTATAAAAATATTGTTGAAATTGAAACCAAGAAAATCATGTAATCAAACAATATGGTTTGGAAAATTCATAGAATGTTAGTCTCTGTTTCATTATGTAATGTTTTAGAAATATAGAAATGTTTATTTAAAATTGGAAACGGGACCAATCTATTTATCATCCAATTTATGTTCACTAAATCATAAAACTTTAATGTACGAATCAAATAACTAATTACAAGAAATATATATTATTTTGTTTGAAACTCCTAAATTTTTATCAAAGAATTAGGAATCTTTGATTAACCCAATTTAGTTTTTTCTGTGCAGTACATTTAATATTATATTGTGGTACATTCAGACAGAGTCCGAAGGATTCGATTTTCGATGAATCTCAATGTGCTGAAAAATGAAAAACCTTACTCAATCGATTACATTCAAGACTGAGCTGTACAATTTGTGTGGTCATTCCTGGTTACCATTTTCGAATAGCTTTAAGATCCAAAATGTGCAGGCTTATACATATAGATTGACACAAAGACTGACGGCAGACAGTGCAGCAGTCAAACTGACAGATAGACGCAAACCAACAAAGAAACTGTTAAAGAGACCAACAGTGAGATAAACGGAAAGGTTAACCCATAGTCCAAAACAAACATAAATGGAAAATTGCGACAATCAGGCAAATTGACTTACGGATTAAAGTAAACCAATTCTGCGACAGGCAGGCCGATAGTCAAAATAACAAACAAACAGTTAATTTGAGGTTTTACACTAGAAAATTTAACAAACAATAAATAGTATATCGCTATACTAAATCTTTTGCCATCTTGATTTTAAAAAGTAATTCAAAGCTTAATTATGAGCTTTTCAGATTAAATCTAGTCAAAAACAAAACCGATTTAATTATCATAAGAAACATTTAGAATTACGAGTACATCAAATTTGGAATTAAATCAGTATGATATGTTGTTGTTGTCAACATCATAAACTAAACGTTATTGTTGTCAAATCTATTAAATTTTCCAATACATGTGATTTTCGATTCGCTTTGTACAGTAAAACTTTGTTTTCTAATGACACCTGAGATTTTCTTCGCATCAGCTAATACATTTTGGAAAACGTTATTTTATTTGGTTGCGCTTTGCTTCAATATGGTTTTTGCCACGTCAGCCTTCTATCCAGGTACGAACCTAAGTATTTGACCTTGGTTTGACTTTAAGAAATATTTGTTTAATTTTATTTAATTTTTTGATTGTAACAGGTTACCTTCAATAACTTACGATTTTTAAACAAGTTTATTTTAGTTAATAACCGAGTTAAAATTTGAACAACATTATTATGATTTTTAAGAAGGAGGG